>CM055276.1:7927664-8107211 GCA_029237695.1 Conchocele bisecta | reverse complement strand
ATCACATTCACGAAGCTATTGTCATCAAAACAAAGGATGGTTTTCTGTGGCAACTTAAATGATGGATATTTGCGGAAAAGTTTTTCGGGATAAATGTACTGTATTCATAATTGTAGTATTTTCCCAGGGAAGACCAGAAGAAAGGGACAATTTAGCACGTAAAATATTGGAAAAACGGCCACATTCATACATATGTACACCTAATAGCTGATAGGTGTTCGAAATGTAATGTATTTCAGGGTTCAAGCTAGCCCTTCAAAATAGGGAGAAGTTTTCACTAAAAAATGAGAAAACAGACAATTTTTTCCAAAATTTCTGTTTTTTTTCTAGTGAAAAACATCTCCCTCAACTAAAAATAGGGAGAAGTCAGACAATTTAGGGAGATAATTTCGCCCACTTCGCCCTATAAACTGATCCCTGGTATTTACTGGCAACTATCATGATGATTGCAACTTGACATACTGTGGTTGCTAATGTCTGCACATCGGCTGTACTGTCTACCGGTATCAGATGGTTGGCAACTACGTGTACAACTTTACATGTATGTCACTGGATTGTGCTTTGGATGTGTGATAGCAATTCTGTGTTTGCCAGCTATTATTAAGAAGAAAAAATGTTTTCCTTAACCCTTTCAACACCACTGGCCTGTATAGTGGTAAGGGCAAACAGTGTAGATCCAGATGAGCCGGCTCGTGAGGAGCCGTCTCATCAGGATCTGTACTTTTTGCAAGTAACGTCAGTTTCTTATTTTTCAGAACAAAAACATCCTCTTGTCATAAAAGGACTAATCTGAAAATCATTTTGTGACGGTTGGATTGTTTGCAAAATTAACATATCAAATTCCATTCCAGTTACTTAGAGGTGAAAGGGTTAAATATGTGTTTTCTTCCGGGTACATACACATCAATGCGTAGTATTTTGAGAAAAATAAGAAAATCATGTGGTACATTGTGAATAATCATACTACTAATTATACCCCCTCGCAACGAAGTTGTGGGGGGGTATACTAGAGTCAGCTTGTCCGTCCATCCGTCCGTGTTTCCGTCCGTCACAAAACTTAACAATTGTAAATTTCCAACTTCTCTTTCCCTTTGCGGAAAATTTCTAATTACCCGCCCCTTCTAATTGACACTCACATCATTCTGCAACAAACCTACGACCCCCACTTTATGCCAGGGGTCAGGTCACGGACTTAGAAACTTAGAAAAAAAACGGAAAATTTAACAATTGTAAATTTCCTTTTAACTTCTCTTTCCCTTTGAGGTTTTATCTTTCATATTTTACCCCTTCTCTGACACTCATACATCATTCTGCAACAAACCTATGACACCCATTTATGCCAGGGGTCAAGGACTTAGAAATTTAGAAAAAAAAGAAAAAAAAAAAACTTAACAATTGTAAATTTCCTTTTAACTTCTCTTTCCCTTTGCGGATCTTTCATATTTTACCCACCCCTTCTCTGACACTCATACATCATTCTGCACGAACCTACGACCCCCATTTATGCCAGGGGTCAAGGTCACGGACTTAGAAACTTAGAACGAAAACTTAACAATTGTAAATTTCCTTTTAACTTCTCTTTCCTTTGCAGAAATCTTTCATATTTTACCCACCCCTTCTCTGACACTCATACATCATTCTGCAACAAACCTACGACCCCATTATGCCAGGGCTCAAGGTCACGGACTTATAAACTTAGAAAAAAAACTAAAACTTAACAAATGTAAATTTCCTTATAACTTCTCTTTCCCTTTGCGGAATGCAGTGATATTTTACCCGGCCCTTCTCTGACACTCATACATCATTCTGCAACAAACCTACGACCCCCATTTATGCAGGGGTCAAGGTCACGGACTTAGAATGTCTACTTTGCTTTTTTCAACTGGAACCACCATCGCACTCTCCATATGTGCTGACATAGTCTTTTATCTGAAAATGATAGTATGCGAGCTGGAATTCATTCTAGGTCAGGGCTGACGCGGGGGCGGGGGGGGGTATTCCGTAAGCCCCCGCTTACTGACAAATCTAGTTTAAATCTGTTATTTACTGCCGATATTCCGACAGCTGTTGCGAAATACAAAACATTGGGTGTTTTCTTTTTTGTTTCTTAGTCATCATTTAGATGGATGATGTCGATGTAAATGTACCATGTGGATTTTATGAAATACAGGTCATTCTCGTTATCTCGAAGTCGAATGGACTGATGAAAATATATCGACATATCCGAACTTTGAGATAACAATTCGCCGAAAAAAAATCTGAACAAAATTGCTTCACAAATGCCTCTTTACTTTATTTCCGGGTTTTTAGCCAGGTTTTTTTAAAAGAAATCCAGGCTATTGGATTGGCGAAAGCCGGGCGGGCAGGCGGCGGGCGGCATCCACAATCAATGTTAAGTTTTCGTGTTTGAGTCCATTTCTTTGTTACTGTACCACCTAGGACCACCAAACTTTCACAGCTTCATAATCAAGGGGTGCCCACCACATATCACTATCCAACATGTTACCTTTTTTTGAACTTGACCTATTTTATCCGCGCAGTCGACTTAGCCATTTTCAATGTTAAGTTTTCGCGTTTACAATGTTAAGTTTTCGTGTTTAAGTCCATTTCTTTGGTACTGTACCACCTAGGACCACCAAACTTTCACAGCTTCATAACCAAGGGGTGCCTACCGCATACAACTATCCAACATGTGACCATTTTTTTTACCTTCACCTATTATTTCTACGTAATTGACTTTTTTGGTTAAAAGTTTTTCGTTATACTATATCTCTGCAACTGCTTTGCCCATTACCTTGAAACTTCACATGGGTGTTTATCATCATCCATATTTTCATTCTACCCACCAACCGTGCGGCCCCTGTGCCCAATATCAAGGTTTTGTTAAAGTTTTTTGTGTACTATATCTCTGCAACTGCTTCACCCATTACCTTGATACTTCACATGGGTGTTTATCATCATTGTCGCGCCCGCTTGCGGAAAGCGCTATATCGTCGGCATTTTGGTATCCGTCCGTCTGTACGTCCGTGTGTCCGGTTAAAGTTTTTTGGTTAATGTTTTTCCATCTACTATATCTATTTTTTTAGTGTCTATGCCTCGCCCCAAGGCGCGACATGCAGGCCACAGCCATCTAGTCTACAAAAAGTGGGTATAATTATGTTATACAAGTGTCTATGCTTGGAAAAAACCTGGCCTTCGTGGCTTTGCCTCGTTTCTTGTTATAAATCGCGCAGACTTGGCGGCGCCGGGCGCTTAATTTTTGCATCGACATATCAGAATACAAATGTGAAGGTAACATACTATCGGGACTCGATTTCCACTTCGACTAAACCGATATATCGACATATCCGATATCGAGTTATCAGGAGTAAAATATATGATATACATGTATTATAGAGAATTCTACCGGGACCTTGGACGTATATCGAGATAAGCAGGTATATCGAGATAAACGATATCGAGATAACGAGTTTCAACTGTAAATGAAAATCCTGTTTATTTCTCCATAAAACATATATGTTGTTACCACTCATTTGAAGCGTCTTGTCGAGACGGTTCAAACGAGTGGTAACAACATATACTTTTGAGGTACATAATACATACCGTACATAATCACTGTCTATAATCATCCGGCGTTAAAGGTACACGCCCACTCAGTAGGCACAACATGTTATTAATAGGAATTGTGTCGCTATTCCACCAGTTCTAAAAATTACAAGTGCCTGCTATACATGTACAGATAGAACCATTTAGTAATTAATATTTTACTGATAGTGACTTGCGGTGGTATCAGGCTATTTTCATATGCAAATGAGGAATGATTTTTTGTCGAGCCCTTTTGCGAAAAGCGAGACATAGTGATGACAATGACGTCCGTGTGTGCGTGCGTCCGTCCGTCCATCCAAAATATGTGTTAAAGTTTTTAAATACCTTATATCTCTGCAGTACTAAGTCGCATTGACTTGAAACTTCATATGCTTATTAGTCATCATCCATATATTCATGATGTGTCCTACTCATGCGGCCCCTGTGCCCAAGGTCAAATGCCTCGGCGGGCTCGACATGTATAAATTATTTATACTAATTAAATGCGTCGCCTGAAAAAAAAATTATTTTCGACAGTTTATAAAGTATGATCATTGCACATCAAAAAATAAATACAGAGAATAAATAGTAATGTCCGTTAACATTTTAAGGAAACACGGTTATCGCTCCTGATATCAGTGTGGAAAATACGTCTGATATAAAATGTATAATAATGTCAATCAATACGTGTGGTAATGGTGAATGAATGTTTATTTTGCCAGAAAATGCCTCAGATGATGTCTCTGATATTATAGGAATGAATGGCCTTTTTGTGGAATTTATCGGGGTATAAACTTGGAAAAGTCGATGGAATACTGGACGAAGGCCGGAAGGCCTCGTCCAGTATTCCCGCGACTTTTCCAAGTTTATATCCCCAATAAATTCCACAAAAAGGCCATTCATTCCCTATAATTCCAGCATTTGAAATAAATTCATCAAGAAAATGTGTTTATTTTCCGTTTTATTATACCCACTTTTTTTGTAAAAAAAAACGGGTATATTGTTTTCGTCACGGGTGTCCGTCCGTCCGTCCGTACGTCCGTACGTCCGTCCGTACGTCCGTCACGTTTCTTGTAACTCGAAAAACTCTTTCACCTTCATACCTACGCGCCTGATATTTGGTATGTAGCTTCGTTATCATGTGCAGATGCGCAAAGTGAATTTGGATTTTTGATCCGACCCTCATCATGGATTATCTCCCCCTTTCGGACTCAGAATTCCCATTTTTTCCTCGTAACTCGAAAAACAAAAACTTTTTCACCTTCATACCTACGCGCCTGATATTTGGTATGTAGCTTCGTTATCATGTGCAGATGCGCAAAGTGAATTTGGATTTTTGATCCGACCCTCCATCATGGATTATCTCCCCTTTCGGACTCAGAATTTCCCATTTTTTCCTCGTAACTCGTGAAAACTTTTTCACCTTCATACCTACGCGCCTGATATTTGCTATGTAGCTTCGTTATCATGTGCAGATGCGCAAAGTGAATTTGGATTTTTGATCCGACCCTCATCATGGATTATCTCCCCCTTTCGGACTCAGAATTTCCCATTTTTTCCTCGTAACTCGAAAAACTTTTTCACCTTCCATACCTACGCGCCTGATATTTGGTTATGTAGCTTCGTTATCATGTGCAGATGCGCAAAGTGAATTTGGATTTTTTGATCCGACCCTCCATCATGGATTATCTCCCCCTTTCGGACTCAGAAATTTCCCATTTTTCCTCGTAACTCGAAAAAACTTTTTCACCTTCATACCTACGCGCCTCATATTTGCTATGTAGCTTCGTTATCATGTGCAGATGCGCAAAGTGAATTTGGTATTTTTGATCCGACCTCCATCATGGATTATCTCCCCTTTCGGACTCAGAATTTCCTTTCCCATTTTTTCCTCGTAACTCGAAAAACTTTTTCACCTTCATACTACGCGCCTCATATTTGCTATGTAGCTTCATTATCATGTGCAGATGCGCAAAGTGAATTTGGATTTTTGATCCGACCCTCCATCATGGATTATCTCCCCCTTTCGGACTCACAATTTCCGATTTTTTCCTTATGTAACTCGAAAAACTTTTTCACCTTCATACCTACGCGCCTCATATTTGCTATGTAGCTTCGTTATCATGTGCAGATGCGCAAAGTGAATTCGGATTTTTATTTTTTCCGACCCTCCATCATGGATTATCTCCCCCTTTCGGACTCAGAATTTCTCTATTTTCATTGTAAGTCGAAAAACATTTCTCACCTTCATACTACATTTCTGATATTTGATATGTAGCTTCGTTATGATGTGCAAAGTGAATTCCGATTTTTGATCGGACCTTCCATCATGGATTATCTTCACCCCCTTTCGGACTTAGAATTTCACTATTTTTCCTCGTAGGTCGAACAACTTTTTCACCTTAATACCTACGCGTCGATATTTGGTTCGTAGCTTCGTTTTGATGTGCTGATGCGCAAAGTGAATTCGGATTTTTGATCCGACCCTCCATCATGGATTACCTCCCCCTTTCGGACTTAACATTTGGGGAAAGTGGGTATATTGCGATGGCGCGCCATCGACTTTTTCTAGTTAAGAATTATTTTAACTGCGCCTCACGGTTACGGAAAGTAGTTTGGCGTAGGAGTTTACTGGGATATAAATTTTGGACAGAGACTTGCTACGGGCCAATCAAATGTTAGGGAATTGTGTAAATATTTTTGTGCTGGAATTATAGAGAACATGTTGTGCCTACTGAGTGGGCATGCACCTTTCAAACCATGTACATATACAATGTACTTTTATTGAGAATCCCGGACCTAATCTCAGACGCAGTTGCCGTGGTTAAACCGTGCAATTTGATCTGATTCCCTATAAGGCCTTCCTTAAAAAATTGTTTGTTTCCTGTAACCCGACACAGAATTTTAGAAGTGGGTTGGTAGGCAATTTTTTTTTTTCTCTTACATGACATATTGAATTTAAAAATTATTAATATTAAAAAGGTACAATATTTTAACACTTGCATTGCAAGTATTAAAATATTGTACCTTTTTAATATTAATAATTTTTAAATTCAATATTGCAAGTCTTGCAATAAAAGTATGTCAATTGCTGTATGTGTTGTTGTATGAACATGTATGCCATTTAGGGCCAGAGATTATATTAACCCTTTTAACCCACTATAGCACTAAATTGAAAAAAGAAATAAAAAAAAAATTGGGTCTCACCGTTTTTAGCGGGTCGGTCGGGTTACAGGAAACGGAGATATAATTATGGATGGCCTAAATAGGAACACGAGAAATGAGTAAGTACAATTCCCCCCTGCGACAGCACAGGTTGAAGTAACGGACCGAGGTCTATAAATGCATTAAATATACCTAACAGCATTAATAAGTGAGAAAAAAAATAAGCTAAAAAAACACATTAATAAGTGAAAAAAAAATACGCTTATTTTTTCTCACTTATTAATGCTTTTAGGTATATTTAATGTATTTATAGACCTCGGTCCGTTACTTCAACCTGTGTGTGACAGCTGTCACATCCGTACAAACATAACGGAACACACAATATCAGGTAAAGGTGTAGTGTGACAAGAATGGTGTAAATGGGGATTATCGTATTTGTGACCAGATTAGTTTCTGCAGATTTTGAGCATGTACTCGGTTGTTGTACTCAAAATCATGGAGTTTGATTGGTTAAACGGGAGTTGGGGTTGGCGGGAAGGTGTATTATAACATGTAACCATGAATCACTGGTATCATATGATACATGTATGTTATCTGTCGGGGCGTATCTTATCAATGAATCACTCCTAACGTGGCTTCATATAGAGATAGCACTATAGCTTTACTACCGATACCTATAGCAAAGTAAATAATAAATGATGAAAGTCAGATAATGAAAAATAGAAGTTAAAGGTACATGCCCACGCAGCAGGTTACACTGTACTACTACTTTTCATTTTCTGTCATGCCTTATATGAGCCATTTGTCTACCCACTAACAAGTTATTTTTAATTACGGCGCGTGTTAATTGGTGTTAAATCGCATTTTATATGCCGCGACCAGAAAGGGTATTTTCCGACCTCGTGCTATTTTTACCAACACGCGTCACGTGACACGGTCAATCATATCACATATTTGACATGCGCAGTGAAGTATCGGAAGTCGTCCAAAATGTCAAAAGCTTTGTACAAGCTTCGTCATCATGGTATAGCTTTAATATTACTTGTGGGCATCTGGAACTCACTCCTGCCCCCATTAACATGACTTTCACCTTTTGTACCGTCACATTTTTGCGGAAACACTTAGCCATTTTTTGCATCAAAAAGTTTGTACAAGTTTCTTCATCATCGTATAACATTAATATTACTTGATGGATTGCTTCATGACCTTGACCTTTTTGACCTTCACATGGTTGTGGAAACACCATGACTTTTTTCGTGTTTTAAGCATGCAAGGAAACTACACAAAATAACTTTCTGTGTCCTTAAATGGTTTTCATAAATGGTTCAGTAAGTGAATGGTTGACAGTGTAGACCCTGATCAGACTGCGTAGATGCTTAGGCTGGTCTGTGCCTACACTGCTCACAATGATAGGTTTTGTCAGACTCAGGTGTGTACATGTAAATATAGGTGGGTGAAAAAGTATTGGCTCTGTAAATAATATATGAGAATACAATAAAGCACTCATATGCAGGCTCCAGATAAGCTGCGTATTTGCTTAAATACCCAATTAAAATTGCAAAAGAAATCAATTGATATCAGAAGTAGCGAGTATCGAAAAGCTATAACAATTTTGTTGTACCTTTATCATGCTGCAGAAAACAGTAAACAGACCACAAATATAGCATATTTTTCTTATTTTCCATGAAAACACATTTTGGTATTTCATTAGAATTGTCTCTAAGGAGACAATTCTAATGAAATGCCAAGACATGTTTTCATTTCGAAGCAAACTATTCAATACTTGCGGTCTGTTGATGTGTAAACAGTAGTGTGATTTTATTTTACCCAATTAAAATTTTGGAATACCCAATTGCTTCAGAAATGATTGAGTGACAAGTGGAGCGCAGTGGCCTGGTGGTTAGAGCGTCAGACTGCTGATCTAAAGGTCGTGGGTTCGAGCCTCACCGGAGGCGCTGCGTTGGGTCCTTGAGCAAGACACTTTATCCACACTGCTCCAGTTCACCCAGCTGTGAATGGGTACCGATAATTCGTAGTTGCTCTGTAAATACGAATTACCGGCTTCTCTCAAAATATCTCTACCTCCGTTCTTTCTCCCATTCTTGGGAGACGGCATGCAAGGTCCTAGAGCCAGTGCCGCCGTTAAATATAAGCAAAAAAAAAAAAATAATTGAGTGACAATACTCATTTACTAATTCTTTATCTGGAGCTCTGCACATGACCATGCTTATCTGATTGTTCCGTCAACAAAGGTATATGTGCAATACTTGTGTGTTTGTTAAATGGGTGAGGTTAATGTTTCATGTTTCCATTGGAGTTAGAAAATACCAGGGTAAGGCCAGAAAACAACAGCACATTTAGCATGTAAAACTTTGAACAAGAGACACATTCAGAGCATGAAAGAACATTTTTAATATTAAAGGTACATTTACATGCACACTCAGTAGGCACAACATGCTTTTTATAGGAATTAAATAAGTGTATAATAGTTTCACTATTCCACTAGTTCTAAAGGTTACGAGTGCTCTCTATACAGATATAATCATTTAGTAATATTTATTTTACTGATACTGACGTGCCATGAGGCATGATATATTTGATTATTTATACTATTAAATTAATGAAATGCGTCACCTGATAAAATAATAATTTTCGACAAATTATAAAGTATGCATGATCATTGCACATCAAAAGATATTTACATTGTCCTTAATATTCATAATGGAAACGCCCATTCAGTGTATTGCGTTTATGTCCCAGTACATTACATTAGCCCCACGTGACACAATTAGACACTTATTTAATTCCTGTAAAGAACCGGTTGTGCCTACTGAGTGGGCATGTACCTTTAGCTCTTTGCATGCTAGCGGTGAAAATATCCGTCAAATGAATTAGGAGTATATGTTTTATTTCTCTCTGTAAATATGTCATGGAATTTCATTAGAATTGAGTCCTCAGGACTCAATTCTAATGAAATTCCAAGACATATTCATGATATTTACAGGGAGAAATAAAAGAAAATCTACTGAATTGTTGTCTGATACTGTTGAACTATTTATAGCCCACACATTTCCCAGCATGCAAAGAGTTTAAACCCTGAGCAAACTATCAATTTCTGAACTACACTGTATAGTAATCAGGAAATTTGCATGGAATATATGTTTTCATAGATATGTAATTTTAGAGGTAACATAAAATAGACACGCCAGACTTTCTGTTAAGTGTTTACATATTGCCAAGTATATAATTGAATGCCTGGCAGTCTATCAGTGTAGTAATGTGGCAGCACTGTGCATAACTATACATCCAACATACGGTGGCTAATCTCCGCCTTGTAAGTCCGGTATAGAAGTTTGTAAGTGCAAAATGTCATTTTAGAATAACACTTCCAAGGTGTATGATCACGTGGTTACAACAACAACAACAACAACAACAACAACAAGTACTGAGACTTCCAGAATCCCTCCGAATCAAAGTATGTATTCTGTTATTTTGTCCTTATTATGCAACTGATTTTGATGAAATATGGCGCATCAAACACGTCTTGTTAAGCTGCATTTGGTGGCCTTTGTACTTTGGCCTGAACTTCTGTCGTTTTTGTGAAGACGACATAAGTATGTGCCAAACTCCCGGGATCACCAAATGCAGCTCATGAAGACGCGTTTGCTGCGCCTATTTCATCAAAATCCGTTGCATATTAGGGAAAATATCAAATAATACTTACTTTGGAGTGGACACGCTTTCAACACTTTCAGCCATTGTTGTTGTAACCACGTGATCATGCACCTTGATTTCCACTGACAACCAATGTTGGGAAGTGTTTAGTGTATGCGTTCACATGCGGTAATGTGTACAGGTGCATCTAGTTGCAAAATGCTAATGTTAGTTAACCACGTTAATGTGAGGAGTAAATTAATAAAAATCTTATTACGAATCCCGGTAAGATTCCTGATTAGATTGGATGGATTCATCATTGACCCTTTCAACACTACATACATGTATAGTGGTATTGGCAAACAGTGTAGATCCAGATGTATACATGTATAGCAGGGATTCCGCTGGGGAAAAAAAAAATCGCCACTTTTTTTTTGAATTTTTTATCGCCAATTGTTTATTTTTATCGCCAATTGCGAAAGTGGCTATCGCCAGCGGAATCCATGGTATAGTGGTATTGGCAGACAGTGTCGATCCAGATGAGCCGGCTCATCTTGATCTGCACTTTTTGCAAGTATTTTCATATTTTAGAAAAAGAACACCCTTCATAAATGGACTCCTGAAAATCATTTTATCATTTTATGACAATTGGATTGGTCGGGAAGTTAACATATCACAATCCATTCCCGTTACTTAGGGGTGAAAGGGTTAGTAGGAAAATATAGGTCATTCGAAACGAGTCTGAATAGCAGGTGTGCTTGGTGTACGTTACCCATAATACATATCTGCAAAGATGATGTGTGCAAGATAAATGATCCAAGATCTGGCAAATCGAGACTTGTTGTAATTTCCACCCTGGTTGATTGGAAGTATCATATCATAACCCTTTCAACACCACAGGCCTGTATGGAACCTGGGCGAACAGTGTAGATCCAGATGAGCCGGCTCGTGATGAGCTGTCTCATCAGGATCTGCACTTTCTGCAAGTAATTTTCATATTTTTGAGACCAAGAACACCCCGTTTTCATAAATGGACTAGTCTGAAAATCATTTTGTGACCATTGGATTGGTTGCAAAAGTAACATATCAATAGTTCATTCTAGTTATTTAGTAGTGAAACGGTTAAAGTATTGAAGTCTATGGATACAAAAAAATCCTGGAAAAAATCTGATTACGGTATTTATTTGTTTCTCCATAAAAGTATATGTTGTTACCACTCATTTGAACCGTCTCGTTGAGACGGTTCAAATGAATGGTAACAACACATACGGTACATAACTTTCGAGAATAAATAAAGAATGGCAGTCATAATGGGTATTTGTGGCCAGGCTAGTTCCTGGCCTGTGGCTCTGACTGGAGTAATGGGCCTTATGACATTTGTGGCCAGTGTATCGCTGCTAGTCTGTGATCCTTGCAGGCTGATCAGGGTCTAGGCTGGTCACAAACGTCACAAACGTCGTAAGATCCTTTTATCAACAGGTTACCCATCTATATTATGTATCTAATTAGTGTAACTAAATTTCTCTATTTTTAGACCACTGTAGCCAGGATCTGATTGGATGTCGGTGATCAGGTGCATATGCTGCAATCAATGTACAAGGTAGTACCTTGTATAATTTGAGACACGCCGTGTGATTTTGTACCTAAGAAGTTGTGCGCAATATCTCGTGAAAAATATTCACAAAATTTACGATATCTTCCGTTGATGAAATGTTCAGAGCAGACTCGGAATGGAATTTGTCAACTTTGGACATCATTTACGGAAAATGTCACAATTTCTGTAAATATTTTTAATGAAAAAATGTGCACATCTTCATAGGTACAAAGTGACATGGCTTGTCTCGTATGTAATGGTTAGTCGTGAAGCAGTTACATGTACGTGTACAACTGCAAAGGTCACTGAGGGGAATCGACCTGTGTGCAGGTGCAGTTTTGGATATGTGGCTGTGACTGTGGAAATGCTGCTTATAACATTTCGATGGTCTAGTAACATAAGGTCGTAACTGCTATGCTTTAGCATAGCAGTTACGACCTTATGTTACTAGACCATCGATTTATGATCAGTGTAGCTCCAATTGCACACTCCTGTAGCCTTATTAGGGCCGCGCTGAGAATCGGCAGTGCCTTATAGGTTTCGCCCTGTCCGTCCGTCCATCCGTCCGTTTATATTTTGGAAGTTTGTGTAAGAGTTTCTCAAATCACCTATAAGGGCCTAAGTGCGTCCACTGACCACATGCTCTAGTTACAATCTATATTGCTTGTTAGAAGCATGATGAGTGTTTCATTGATGGAATAGCAAACAGTGCAGATCCTGAACAGACTGTGCATGCGCAATGTCCAATTTCTCCAGTCACAGCCTTGCATGTGAACAGCAAAAACATGTCGGAAATGTTTGAAGAAAAACAAGAAATGCGTCTGTCGAACGTGGATGCCACCTGCAGCATATTTGAGAAACTGTGACAAAGTGGTTAACCGAAAAGTGTGACGGACAGACAGTCGGACAGACGGACAGACGGATGGACGGACAGACGGACAGACGGACGGTCCAAACACTATATGCCACCAGTTTCTTCGAAACCCGGTGGCATAAAAACAGAAATTGGCTTTGCTCAGTTTTAAATGTGTTATAAGTGGTTGTGCATTGAAGCAATATAACATTTTATGACTGCACAAATTCCAAATTCACTAAAATGTACAACACACTGATAATGTAAATTATTCCCACGGTTATTTGAACTTGCCTTTCACCATCTTCACTGTGTAAATAAATCCGACTCCTTCGAAATTGTTACACATTCTATTCTAGTATCTACTTAGCCCCGTAGGGGAAATGGATTTTTATGCCACCGGGTTTCGAAGAAACGGGTGGCATATAGTGTTTGGACCGTCCGTCTGTCCGAGCCAGCAAACGGGGTTTAGGAGCTTAGGGTAAGGGTTAGTAACAAAGGATTCCTTTGTTCTTTTCCGTAAGCTCCGTCAAAATTTTAATAAGCTAAAATAAAATCACACGAAAATAAAATCACACTACTGTTTACACATCAACAGACAGCAATTATTGAATGGTTTGCTTCGAAATGAAGAAAATAAGAAAAATATGCTATATTTGTGGTATGTTTTCTGCAGCATGATAAAGGTACCACAAATTTTGTATTGCTTTTTGATACTGGCTACTTTTGATTTCAATTGGGTTTTTGGCAATTTTAATTGGGTATTTAAGCAAATACGCAGCTTATCTGGAGTTCTGATATGGCGAGGTTTAGATCTCGGAAAGTCATAAATGGTATAACACACATTTTGTCATTCCATGACATAGTTTGATAACGAGAACAAGGACCTGCCCAAACTATGAGTACATTTATGCCGGTGTTTATGGCCACAATAAATTAAGATTTACTAAATTAAATAGACATGAATCTGACAAAACTGACGTATTTCAACACTAACCAGTGTAGATTAGGCCATGTAAAATTAATGTTCACACTCTGTATCCTTGTCCATGCAATAACTCAAGTTCTACTTGATGGATCGTAACCAAATTTTGTACACATGACATTATGACAAGAGGAAGAACCCTATTTCAGTGAGTTATCTCTTTACAAGTAAAATCTGCGTTGTACAATATTTTCTCATTTGATTGTCTTTGTGTGCATCTACGTTTTAGAATTGATAATTTGTTCATAACATACAATTTTCCGTTAGCAGTATTAAATATTGGCTATTGTGAATAAAAGTGTTTATTTTGGTCGTTTAATTAAATTGCCAGTGGGCAAGTTGAAATTGTCACTGGGAACGTAAAAATTATTTTCACATATCCACCAAGCAAGTTAAGTTTAAATATTTGGATACCGTGGTATAACCGTAATTATTCGGACACAGTTTATTATAGGAACACATACTTGAACACGGAGCCCCGCAGGGGATGTAGAATTTTTTTTTTATTAATTCGTTCCCACAAAATAACAATTTGTTCCCTCAATTTAACAATTTGTCCCAACAATTTGTTCCCACGATATAACAATTCGTTGCCACGAATTAACAATTCGTTCCTGTGGGAACAAATTGTTATTTCGTGGGAACGAATTGTTAAATTGAGGGAACAAATTGTCATTTTGTGGGAACGAATTGTTAATTCAATTGAACAAATTGTTATATCGTGGGAACGAATTGTTAATTCGATGGAACAAATTGTTTAATCGAGGGAACAGATTGTTAAATTGAGGGAACGAATTGTTATTACGTGGGAACGAATTAAATAAAACAAGAAATGCGTCTGTCGAACGCAGATGCCACCTGCAGCATATTTGAGAAACTGTGACAAAGTGGTTAACCGAAAAGTGTGACGGACGGACGGATGGACGGACAGACGGATGGACGGGCAGACGGACTGTCCAAACACTATATGCCACCAGTTTCTTCGAAACCCGGTGGCATAAAAATCCATGTCCACTGTCGGGCTCCGCATATCAAAGCATGGGCATCTATCAGAATTATTATGGTGTTCCACAAGAAAGAATGTACCAATATTTAGGGTTAGTATAATGGCTGAACTGGTTTATCACAATAACGCTATATTTGGATACAATTTGTTTTGGGAAACCCCTAGGGGGTTTCCCAAAACAAATGGTGTCCAAATATTTAGGGTTATTATGATTCTTGTATTAGAAGTATGTACGTAAAACTTTTGATGTAACAAGTCCGTCTTGGTCTGTACTCTACAGTGGATTATCCAGGGTACTATACCCGTGTTATACGGTCATGACAAAATAGATTGTGTTGTATGAAACAAATTGCGCTTTCTACTGCCAATGATACTCTGTGAGGATTCATTTGTCTGCCATCGCCGAGTGTCCATTGGTATTAAAGGTAATGTACATGCCCACTCAGTAGGCACAAAATGTAAATTTATAGGAATTAAATAAGTTCTGCTATACAGATATAATCATTTAGTAATATTTATTTTACTAATAGTGACTCACGGTGGTATCAGGCTATTTTCAAATGCAAATGAGGCATGTTATTTTTTAATAATTTATACTAATTAAATGCGTCACCTGAATTTTTTTATTTTTTTTTGACAGATTGTAAAGTTATTTTTTTTGACAGATTATATAGTATGCTCTTTACACATCAACAAAATAAATACAGAGAATAAATCGTAATGTCCGTTAACATTTTAAGGAAACACGGTTATCGCCCCTGATATCAGTGTGGAAATTTACCTCTGATATAAAATGTATAATAATGCCAATCAATACGTGGGGTAATGGTGAATGTATGTTTATTTTGCCAGCAAATGTCATATGTACAGAATATACAAAACTGTCTGTCTCCCTATATTATAACCTGGCATGAGCCTACTGAGTGGGCATGTACCTTTAACCCTTACATGCTGAATTAATGTTTGTGTCGTCTGCTGAATATTTTTTATTTTCCATTTTTCTCATCAAAGACTTGGTTTGGCAGCACTTTAGAATCATTTCCAATGGAAATGATTCTAAAATGCTGCCAAACCATGTTTTTACTGAGAGAAAAGACAAAATATGAATTAACAGCAGACGACTATTTTCGGTTCCCGCATTCTAAGGGTTAACTCAGGGTGTAGTGATCAGTGACTGAAGAAATGGGGCTTATGGAATATATGGCCAGTGTAGCACCACATAACTCATTTTCTCACTAGCTCCATTTCCAAGGTGTATGATCACGTGGTTACAACAACAACAACAACACGTACTGAAACTTCCAGAAGTCCTTCTATTCAAAGTACGTATTATTTTATTTTTCCTTATTATGTAACGGATTTTGATGAAATATGGCGCAGCAAACGCGTCTTGTTAAGCTGCATTTGGTGGTCTCGGTACTTTGGCCCAAACTTATGTGATTTTTGCGAAGATTCTTCGCAAAAACGACATACGTATGTGCCACCACGGGACCACCAAAATGCAGCCCATGAAGATGCGTTTGCTGCGCCATATTTCATCAAAATCTGTTGCCTATTAAGGAAAATATCAAATAATACTTACTTTGGAGAGGGTACGCTTTCAACACTTTCAGCCATTGTTGTTGCTGTTGTAACCACGTGATCATGCACCTTGATTTCTAGTCAGTTACATATTATTTCAAGCGGATTATTTCGGGACGTACATGTACATGCAATTCAATGTTATTGATACGGGGACTTAATTAAGTGTTATTGTTTCAGGGGAGGTAACTTGCTATGCGACCTTGCTGGCAGAAGGCCAGACCTCCAGGTATGTAACTTTTTAATTATCCCCTCACCAATAGGCAAGACGATATATAGCGTTAGTCCATGTACGTACGTGGGTACGTGCGTACGTATGTTAGTAACACCTTTTATTTTTCAATAACTCATGAACCACTTCACCGATTTTGATAATATTTGGCCACAATGTGTGTCTAGGGACTCCTGACAAATTCCTATTCAGCTACGTGCAGAAGATACTGCATAAACTCATTTTCGTCTAGTGACCGGCGTAATAAGAAATTTGCGCCGGTTACTAGACGAAAATGTATTTATGCGATACCTCTAAACAAAACTGATTGACATCTCATCCGGAAACTGGTGCATTTTTCGAAGTGAAACATTTTACGCCGGCGCCGAGTGCAGCTCTAGCGGATATACAAATAAAAATAAAAACACTCATGCATTTACAATGGTCTATATTAATGCGGCAATCTATCAATCATAATGCATACGTTTGGAGTCGGAGATCAAAAATGTATTTTGACAGTAGCCGATTTCACCAAAATTGCAAAGTATACTTATCCTGCTACATGTAAGTACACTTTGGGGGAGAAATTTTCAATTTAAGGATAAATTTATTAATTTTTATTCTTCTGAATTTATTACATTATCACAGCCAAAATGGCTGTGATAATGTAATAAATTCAGTATAATAATTCTGCATACTTTTAATCGTAACATATATGCAGTCGTTAGTTCATAGTGCATTTCGGGTAAAATAAATGATTACTCCCTCAATGTATATTTTTCTAGATAAGTATGCGTTGCAATTTTGCTGAAATTGGCTACTGATCTTTAGATCCTAGCTGTTGTCATAAATGTACCCACATCAAGGACATACATGTATGTTTTGTTCAGGACTATACATTTTGTATCTAGATTTGATACCATTTGTCAATTTGTCCATTTTTATCTCGTTTTTTGATTATAGGATTTGATTATCGGGGTATAAACTTGGAAAAGTCGTGGGAATACTGGACGAAGCGATAAAAAATTACAATTTAAATTTATTTTTTTTTTTTCCGAAAATTGTAGTTTGTTAAGGCCTCGTCCAGTATTCCCGCGACTTTTCCAAGTTTATATCCCCGATAAATTCCACAAAAAGGCCATTCATTCCTTATAATTCCAGCATTTGAAATAAATTCATCAAGAAAATGTGTTTATTTTCCGTTTTCTTAAGAATTATTTTAACTGCGCCTGACGGTTACGGAAAGTAGTTCGGCATGGAGTTTACTGGGATATAAATTCTGGACAGAGACTTGCTACGGACCAATCAAATGTTAGGGAATTGTGTAAATATTTTTGTGCTGGAATTATTAGATAAATAAATCGCTTTTGTATCTGTGCACTATGTGGGCATTAATGCAAATATATTGTAGATGTTACTTGCATTATGACCGTGACAATTGTTTGAGTCCGCCGTTCATTCTTTTAACAGTTTCTTCATTTATTGTACCATTTACAAAAAAAAACGTATACTGAAATATGTTTACTTTAATGGTATTTATGTGATGATTTAAGTTTGAATAAGTTCTCTTAACAATTTCCGTTGTGGCTGTGGTTTTTTAGTGAAATACTAAATTAATGAAACTATATGTAACCTGGAACAGTAGCGAGTGTTAATGAAATAGTGTTTTCGCTGTTTCCAATAGGATATTTTAATGTTGCATGATGGGAAAATTTGGGAAGCTAAAGGAGACCCCAATAGAAGGTAGTATATAGATATTTTATCCCGTCAACACAGTGCGTATGTGCCGTGAAACACGTTGCTGTGAAATTTTTATATCCTGTCAATACGACCTAATCACTGCGTAGGAATATGTGCAGTTGTCATACTAGTCACTTTCTCCGATTTTGAGAATGCGGCTGGGGTTATTTTTTGCATTTTAAAGCTATTTGTAGTGTTGACGGGATAAATAGAATAGTAGGTTAGTGCCGTGAATGGGAAAAATATCTGGTTCGGCACGGAAACGGGATAGCCTTGCCAGATATTTTTCCCCATTCACGGCACTAACCTTTCTGTTCTCTAATCAGGCAACTGTCTTTTGATATCATTATCAGTGGAGGCTTAGAAACGTGTAGGAAAACCTCGGTTTTCCTACACGTTTCCAAGCCTCGTCTGATAAACTTGATATACAAAAGAGACGAGATACGGACAAAATCCCCCCCCAGACATAATAGCCCCCATGATTTTTGATACAGGAGGAAAAAATCCCCCCCGTCGGGTAGGACAAAATCCCCCCGTCCAAAATCACAGGTAGGACATAAAATCCCCCCCATCAATATGTTTTGAAAGAATCATTGCATTAATTGGTTTTCAAATTTCACCCTCTAATCCTCTTTAATCAGGGTAATTGAATTGCCTGATTTATTTCAAGTAGTTGATTAAGGATTACGTTTTATATTAAAACAAACAGAAATGAATTATTGTTACAGGATTTACCAAGTATCATTTTGGCGAATAATTCTTTGAAATGGTAATCGATTCTTCACTAAAACAATATATTTGAGACCGACATCAGTATACAAATGTACAAACGATACATACATATTCTTGTTTGACGTTTATTGTGCAACTGAAAATACTTTATTAAATGTGCTTGTTTGATTGTGCAACTGAAAATACTTCATTAAATGTGCTTGATGTTTAGTGTGCAAATAAAAGTACTGAATATAATAGGGGGGGGGGTGTATTTTGTCCTAGGCTACATTTTCATTGAAGGGGGGGGGGGGGGGGGTGGATTTTGTTCCTACCTTGAATTTTGATGGAGGGGGGGGGGATTATGTCCTACCTGAGATTTTAGACGGGGGGGGGATTTTGTCCTCCTGTGTAAAAAATCATGGGGGGAGGGGGATTTTGTCCTACACTAAAAAGAGACACGTCTGGTATTCTATTTATCACCGATTAGTTCACCTTGTGCCATTACACTGATGTCCTTAAGTGACATGACTTGACATTGTTCGACGAATGAAAGTAGTGTTAAATCCCCGAGGATTAAAAAAGGAGCAAGGTAAGGCTAGAATGACACTTTTACAATGTAGCACTTAAAACATTGAAAAAGGATTAATTTTTAATATCGCATGTACATGTAGTTGAAAATTACAAAATGTACATCATCATAAAAAAGTTGAATGCCAGTGAAAAATGATTATTTTGAGTTTAAAATTTTGTTTGGATAATAATAATGCCTGTAATTAATTGTGTCTGAACCAATTGCTATACCGGTACCGGTAATACTGTAATGAAAAATTAAAAAAAAAAAAAGAGAAAGAAATTGTTTTTGGGCAACATGGTAGCACCAGCAGCATTCATGCATTGCGCCACTAAAATCGGGCTGAGCGCAGCGTCATGCTAACATTGGCTTGGTGAAGAAACACTAGTACCGTTATGAATGCGTTGCAATCATGGCCAGACATTTATCATTAAAGACATCGTTAAATTACCGAGAAATCAATTTAGATTTCCAAGTTGGAAAAAATATACATTGTATTTGCCTGTGGGTATATGGCGTAATAATGTTGGCTACAAAACAGACAAAAACCTCTCTGAAATATAGACTATGAATAATAGGCAGATATGTGGCTGTGACTGGAGAAATGGAGCTTATGGGTTTTGCGACCAGTGTAGATCCAGATCAGCCTGTGCATCCGCACAGTCTGATCAGGATCTGCACTGTTCGCCATTCCATCAATGAAACACCCGCCATGCTTCTAACAAGCGATAAGAATCATTATTATGCTACATGATTGTGCTATTTGACCAGGAGCTACACTGGTCAGTCACAAATCCGATAAGCCCCATTCTCCAGCCACGGCCACATATTGGTCCAGTATTGGAGTCCCTTGTCTCAGCATCTGCTCAATAAAATGTGGCTGTGACTGGAGAAATGGGGATCATGGTATTTGTGACCTGATCCTGATAAATACCACACTCCCGTAGCTTGATAACAATCTATATCGCTTGCTAGAAGCATGAAGGGTGTTTCATTGATGCAATGGTGAAGAGTGCAGATCCTGATCAGGCTCTGCAGATGCTCAGGCTGATCTACACTGGTCGCAAAACCCATAATCCCCATTTCTCCAGTCACAGACACAAACAGAAAACAAATTACTGCCATGATAACAAATCACATGACCACTCCTGGGCTTTATATTGCTTCGTGATTGGTCAGTCGGTAGACAAATGGTACTGTATAATGTCGCCACCAGTGTAGACCCAGATATGACTGCACCTAACTGCACACCAGTCATTATACTAGGTTGGCGCTAGGATTTGAAATTACGCGCCATATCTGCTGCCATATTTGTACGTTATCAAGTACTTTCTGAAATATTAGTAGCCAATTGACCATTTTAGTATGCAACTGTCTACTGCGGCTACCAGTAGTGCCAACCTCGGTCATATAACCAGCCACATGACCACTCCTGTGCTTTCTATTGCTTCGTGTTTTATTACACTGAATTTATTACATAAAATGGCTGTGATAATGTAATAAAGTCAGTGTAATAATTCTGCATACTTTTAATCATGAAATATATGCGTCGACGGACAAAATTTAATGGTGCTGTATGACATTGGCGATGTAAGCAACACAGACCCAGATTAGACTACACATACGTCATATGACCAATCACATGACCACTCCTGGGATTTCTGTTGCTTCATGTTTTGTCAGTCGACGGACAAATGGTGCTGTATGACATTAATTTTGTGACTCGAAAAGTGTAGACCCAGATCAGACTGCACATACGTCACATGACCAATCACATAACCACTCCTGGGCTCTCTATTGCTTCATGTTTGGTCAGTCAACGGACAAATGGTGCTGTATGACATTTGTGACGCGAGCAACACAGACCCAGATTAGACTACTGTACATATACGTCACATGATGACTCACTCATTCGTTTTTGCTTCATGATTGGCTGACAGATTGTGCTTTATGGTGTTTATGACCAGCGTAATCCCTGATCAAATTGCATGTCTGTCCGAGACATGATCTCCTCAGCGTTTTATTGCTGTGATGATTGATAAATCTTTGGATAAATGGTGCTTTATGACATTTGCGACCAGCGTAGACTGCAAATTGGTCACATGATCACTGCGCTGTCTTGGTCCATGATTGACAAATGGTACTTTATGTCGTTTGCGACCAGCGTAGCCCCTGCAAATTTGTCACATGATCAATCACATGACCACTTTATTGGTCCATTATTGACAAATGGTGCTTTGTGTCATTTGCAGCCAGCGTAGCGTAGCCCCTGATCAGTTCCAATCAGTTGACTTTGAAGCAGATTCATCATTTTGGGCTGTGGCAGGAGAAATGTGGCTTATGGATTTATGGCCAGTGTAGCTCCTGATACGACATTCCTGTAGCCTGATTACGATCTACATCGCTTGTTACAAGCATGACTGGTGTTTCATTGATGGAATTGTGAACCGTGCAGATCCTGATCAGACTGCGAATGCACAGGCTGATCTGGATCTACACTGGTCGCAAAACCCATAACCCCAATTTTCCCAGTCGCAGCCAAATATCAGCCTTTTATTCATTGTATATATACTACAGGGATGTTTTTGGCTTTGTTTGTAGCCAGCATTAGGCCACGTTCCCAAAGGCAAAGTAGTATATTTCTTTCCAACTTGAAAAATATAAATTGATTTCACAGTAATGTACCAATGTCCCATTTCTCCAGTCACAGTGAATGAACTTAGCTGTCGATAGGCCGTTAAACACCAATAATCAATCAGTCACGGCCACATATGATCCTGTTTGTCGTTACAGAACTAGAACGGAGGGTGAAGGCCAATGACAGAGACTACAATGCCCAGTTCCAGTATGCCGTAAGTTTGACTTCCCGTAGATGTTTCCATTTATTAGGGCCGCACTGTCGGTGGTGCCCTATAGATAGGTTTCGCCCCCTCTGTCCATCCGTCTGTCCGTCTGTCCGTCCGTAAGAGCTTCTCAAATACATATGCTAAGCAATGTAATTTAACGTAACATGTACTGATTGATGAAATACGATGTAAATAAACGTAACATGTACCCATTGATAAATACACAGCTATACAATGTAAATAAACGTAACATGTACCCATTGATAAATACACAGCTATACAATGTAAATAAACGTAACATGTACCCATTGATAAATACACAGCTATACAATGTAAAGAAACGTAACATGTACCATTGATAAATACACAGCTATACAATGTAAATAAACGTAACATGTACCCATTGATAAATACACAGCTATACAATGTAAAGAAACGTAACATGTACCCATTGATAAATACACAGCTATACAATGTAAATAAACGTAACATGTACCCATTGATAAATACACAGCTATACAATGTAAATAAACGTAACATGTACCCATTGATAAATACACAGCTATACAATGTAAAGAAACGTAACATGTACCCATTGATAAATACACAGCTATACGATGTAAATATGTTCTTATTGATAAAAAAGATATCTGTACGATGTAAATAAACTCATTGATGAAATAAATAACTTCCGGTGAGGTATCAGTAGTTCCAGTATCTATATTCATATGTGCACCTGCCCAAAATTGCAATGTTACTGTGGAATATCAGTACTTCCATGTAGTATCTATATTCATATGTGCACCTGCCAAAAATTGCAATGTCATTGTGGAATATCAGTAATTCTTTTGTCTATTTTCATATTCACACCTGCCAAGCTACCATATGTAGGCTGCAATAAAAATATGCATGTCTTACCATAATTATACAGTCCAAAAAACTGACTAATTTGCTTGCTGGGGTATATATAAATAATGGTGTGAAATGTTCATATTTAACTCGTGCTAACGGCACTCGCGAATAGGCACATTTCACACCACTCAAGTGGGTGGCAGGTGGGAGCATGCGATGAGTAATTTAACGATCAAGGTTTCCTCCTTACCGGAATCCCGACTGGAGACCTGGTTTGGCCCTCACATATGTCTTTGGCATTTTGTACGTGACAGTTGAATCTGGTTATACCCCTTATGTGAGTATTACGATAATCGTAATCCTATTTTAGGGGAAGGGGTCGAGTGACTTGGTGTGGTATGGACCTGCCACCAGGTCAGGTTATTCTAATTTCAGGGCTGAATATATTTGTTCTCGATGTAAATATTCCGTTCTGATTTTGGGATTTTCCCCCCAATGCAGCAGGTTAAAATGGGATCGAACCCGTTTGCCCGGCCTTACATGACCTTAGCTGTTGATAGGCCGTTAAACACTAATAAACAAACAAACAAAACACACGACTCGATGAACAGATATGTCATATTTGTTGCAAAAATATGAATATCCTCCAGCTGATATCCTCTATATATTACATGCGACCCAGTGATTTACCGGCATTCTTGAGGGATTTATTTCCTTGAAGGAATTATTTTCTCCTAGACGTTCGTGGGACGTAATTAACGTCACGTTTTGACGTCATTTCCGGCGAAGAAACAGTTCATACGCTGACGTCAAAATTGTTAATGTTGACAACTTTAGAAGTTGGTCTAAGAGCAAATGCCACATTTTTCGAAGAGCATGTAATATACAATTTATTCCACTACCATTTTGAAATACCGGATTTATTTCCCTTAACATCTGTAAATCCGACAAAGAAACGAGTGCTCTGCTCTGCTCTCGGGGGAGGGGGGGGGGGGGGAAATGGTATGATTTCCCATCAGTGCATCTGAGCGTGTTGGATTAAGGCGCATGTATCGATATTTCAAAATGGTAGTTGAATAAACTATAGATTCCCTCTTTCACGGGGAAGTAATTTTGGTTTTAAATACGCTATGTCTCAAATGATTTTATAACACCTGTCGAGATATATTACAGTCTGTTGCATAAATAACGGCCACAGCTTGTACGTGGAATTTGCATATCTGTTTTCGATGACACAGCCAGCTTGTCACCTGTACTATGTCACCTAGCTAGCAAGACCCACGATTAGTGATGTAATTCCTGAACACTGATTGACTACCATTTTGTCGAATATCACAGAGACATCCCCAATTGAATACCTTTCACAAGCTTCATTAGAGTATTCTCAACATTTTGTACACACACCTGTCACAAGATCAGGATCATATAGTTTCTTTAATTCACACCAAATGTTCCTCTGTTCCCAGTTACAAACTGGTTCCCTAGTTATGGCGGTGCCCTATATGTTTCGCCCTGTCTGTCCACATGTATTACTTACTAACTATACATCATTCCACATTAATACAATTACCCTCGCTACTGATCGTATGTCTGTCCGTCTGTCTGTTTATTTATTTGAAAGTTTTTGTAAGAGTTTCTCAAATCACCTATAATTTCTGTTTGCCTTCAGCTGATATCGTCATATTGCACATATGCATTACTAAGTAACTATACATCATTCCACATTAATGATTACCCTCGCTACTGATTACCCTCGCTACTGATGGTACGTCCGTCCGTCTGTCTGTTTATTTATTTGAAATTTCTGTTTGCCTTCAAATAATATGTTCATATTGCACACATGCATTACTTTAATAATGATACATCCTTCCACATTAATATAATTACCCTCGCTACTGATTGTACGTCCATCCGTTTGTTTATTTATTTGAAAGTTTTTGTAACAGTTTTCAAATAGGGGCCCTAAGTGTGTCGACAGGCCACATTTTCTAGTTTACAAACTGGTTCTGCCCAGTTGCTAAACCAGGGGCGGATCCTGGATTTTGGATTGGACGGGGCGTGGATTCTGAAAGAAGCCATTTGAAGATGACTTCTGAATATGGTGGGGGCTAGGTAGTTTTGGAATTGTAACTGCCAAACACCCTGTATCGTCCAGAGGTCCAGATAGCTGCGTATTTGCGTAAATACCCAATTAAAATTGCCAAAAACCCAATTGAAATCAGAAGTAGCGAGTATCAAAAAGCCATAGCAAATTTGTGGTACCTTTATCATGCTACAGAAAAAATAAACAGACCACAAATATAGCATATTTTCCTTATTTTCCATGATTTTATTTTACCCAATTAAAATATTGAAATACCCAATTGCTTCAGAAATGATGGAGTGACAATACTCAATTACTAATTCCTTATCTGGAGCCCTGATCGTCCATCACAGGCTACGGACGACATGGGAGTGCCTTGCAGAGTTACCTTTCCACAATTAGGGTGAATTCTGAGGGCTTAACATTAACAATAAAAAACATTTAAATTTTTGAGATGGCGTCTTGATCCGCACTTGTAAATTAATCCACATTCCATTCCATTACAGGCCAACTTCATATGCACGTACAAGTACAACATCTTTACGTTTCTACCGAAGAATTTGTTCGAACAGTTCCAAAGGATCGCCAATGCTTACTTCTTAGTGCTACTAATCCTCCAGGTATGTACTTGGCCTTGTGAATATTATTATTAACTTTTTATTGCACTTTCACAGTGTAATGACACAGTGATTCAGGAGGTATTTATTTCATTGAAGGAAATATTTCCTCCTAGACGTTTGCGAGACGTAATTGACGTCACGTTTTGACGTCATTTCTGGCGAAGAACCAATTCATACGCTAACGTCAAAATTGTCAGTTTTGAAAACATTATAAGCAGCTAAAGAGCAAATTTCACATTTTTCGAAGAGTGTAATGTACAATTTATTCCACTACCATTTTGAAATACTGTTTTGAAATTATTTCCCTTGACATCTGTAAATCCGACAAAGAAACTCTAGTTTCTTTGTCGGATTTACAGATGTCTCAGGAACTTACTCTGGTATTTCAAAATGGCAGTTGCATAAACTGTATGTATTGCTACATGTTAGGACATAATGTGTTTTCTCTAGTGGCCTAATGTATTACAATTTTTATTACACTGGTTAGTACAAATATGCCACTGTAGTGATTTCCCTATATTTTGAAAACATTTCCTGTAAATGTGATTGTAAGTAAGCGAGGATTTTGACCCTTACAGCCAGTCTGCCTCCTGATCTGATAACATCTGATCTGATAATCTTGCATTCTGAATATACATGTATACCATTTTTATGCTGTCTATGTGATATTGCTTTCCTCTTGGAGTCATGTCTGTATATGACCCCGCTGTTGAACGGATGGAATCCACCAATGAATCAATTAATTTCTTTTAAGGTTAGTCTATATATGTACAGTGAAACCTCTCTAACTGGACACCCTGAGAGGTACCCAGGGTGTCTGGTTTAGAGATGTTTCACGGTAATTCCGATGTAAGAGCACTGAAACACATGCCTGTGTGCATTGCGATCATGAACACTGATCAACATCAGCGTTAATTGACAGTGAATTCCGCCATAATTGAACACATCGATCTCGCAAGGTTGTTCGGTTTATAGAGATTCCATTGTACCTACATATACATTTACGTCAAAAACATTGTATGTCCCTTCATGTTGTATATATAAAGTTGTAAGTTTCTTTACGTTGAAAACTTTGTAAGTTTCTTTCACAAAGATTTAACCCTTAGACCGCTATCTTATTTGTTTTGTCGTCTGCTGTTTATTTACTATTTTCCATTTTTAGCTCGACTATTCGAAGAATAAGTAGAGCTTATGTTGTCACCCCGGCGTCGGCGTCGGCGTCGGCGTCGGCGTCACCGTCACGCCTTGGTTAAGGTTTTTAGTCAAGCTTGTATATGGAATACTACTGGCCCTACACCCACCATACTTGGACAACTTCATCTCCTAGTGATGTACATCAATAACCCCTGATCTATATTTGACCTTCACCTACATTTCCTCTTGAATTACTTGGTTAATTCCCCTTGGTTAAGGTTTTTAGTCAACCTTGGTTAAGGTTTTTAGTCAAGTTTGTATATGCAATACTACTGGCGCTACACCCACCATACTTGCACAACTTCATCTCCTAGTGATGCACATCAATAACCCCTGATCTATATTTGACCTTGACCTATATTTCCTCTTGAATTACTTACTTAATTCCCCTTGGTTAAGGTTTTTAGTCAACCTTGGTTAAGGTTTTTTTTCAAGCTTGTACATTGAATACTATTGTGCATCCACACACCATACTTCGACAACCTTTTCTCATAGGTATGTACATCAATAACCCCTGATCTATATTTGACCTTGACCTACATTTCCTCTTCAATTACTTACTTAATTCCTTTTGGTTAAGGTTTTTAGTCAACCTTCTATATGGAATACTACTGGCCCTACACCACCATACTTGGACAACTTCATCTCCTAGTGATGTACATCAACAACCCCTGATCTATATTTGACCTTGACCTACATTTCCTCTTGAATTACTTAATTCCCCTTGGTTAACGTTTTTAATCAAGCTTGTACATGGAATACTCCTGGCCCTACACCAACCATACTTGGACAACTTCATCTCCTAGTGATGTACATCAACAACCCCTGACCTATATTTGACCTTGACCTACATTTAACATTGAATTACTTACTTAATTCCCCTTGGTTAAGGTTTTTACTCGACCTTGGTTAAGCTTTTTACTCAAGCTTGTACATGGAATACTATTGTGCATACAGACACCATAATTGGACAACCTTTTCTCATAGTGATGTACATCAATAACCCCTGATCTATATTTGACCTTGACCTACATTTCCTCTTGAATTACTTACTTAATTCTATTTGGTTAAGGTTTTTACTCAAGCTTGTAGATGGAATACTCATGGCCCTACACCAACCATACTTGGACAACTTCATCTCCTAGTGATGTACATCAACAACCCCTGACCTATATTTGACCTTGACCTACATTTAGCCTTAAATTACTTACTTAATTCCCCTTGGTTAAGGTTTTTACTCAACCTTGGTTAAGGTTATTAGTCAAGCTTGTAGATGGAATACTATTGTGCATACATACACCATACTTGGATAACCTTTTCTCATAGGGATGTACATCAATAACCCCTGACCTTTATTTTACCTTCACCTACATTTAACCTTGAATTACTTGGTTAATGTTTATAGTCAAGCTTGTATATGGAATACTTCTGGGCCTACATCAACCATACTTGGACAACTTCATCTCCTAGTGATGTACATCAATAATCCCTGACCTATATTTGACCTTGACCTACTTTTATCCTTGGATTACTTAGTTATCTCCCCTTGGTTACGGTTTTTACTCAAGCTTGTATATGGAATATTCCTGGGCCTACAGCAACCATACTTGGAAAACCACGCACCTACGTCCAAGGTCAAGGTCACTGTTGAAGGTCAAAGGTCAAACCTATTGAAATTCCCTTCCGCTCTATATCTTCTACACCGATGCATGGATTATCAAATGGCTTGGCACAAATGTTTCTCATGATGAGAAGGTGTGTCGCAATCAATAACCACGCACCTACGTCCAGGGTCAAGGTCACAGTTGAAGGTCAAAGGTCAAACCTATTGAAATTCCCTTCCGCTCTATATCTTCTACACCGATGCATGGATTATCAAATGCCTTGGCACAAATGTTTCTCAAGATGAAAAGGTGTGTCGCGATCAATAACCATGCACCTACATCCAAGGTCAAGGTCACAGTTGAAGGTCAAAGGTCAAAAATATTGAAATTCCCAAATGGCTTGGCACAAATGTTTCTCACGATGAGAAGGTGTGTCGCGATCAATAACCACGCACCTACGTCCGAGGTCAAGGTCACTGTTGAAGGTCAAAGGTCAAACCTATTGAAATTCCCTTCCGCTCTATGTCTTCTACACCGATGCATGGATTATCAAATGGCTTAGCACAAATGTTTCTCATGATGAGAAGGTGTGTTGCGATCAATAACCACGCACCTACGTCCAAGGTCAAGGTCACAGTTGAAGGTCAAAGGTCAAACCTATTGAAATTCCCTTCCGCTCTATATCTTCTACACCGATGCATGGATTATCAAATGGCTTGGCACAAATGTTTCTCATGATGAGAAGGTGTGTCGCAATCAATAACCAAGCACCTATGTCCAAGGTCAAGGTCACAGTTGAAGGTCAAAGGTCAAACCTATTGAAATTCCCTTCCGCTCTATATCTTCTACACCGATGCATGGATTATCAAATGCCTTGGCACAAATGTTTCTCAGGATGAGGAGGTGTGTCTCGATCAATAACCATGCACCTACGTCCAAGGTCAAGGTCATAGTTGAAGGTCAGAGGTCAAACCTATTGAAATTCCCTTCCGCTCTATATCTTCTACACCGATGCATGGATTATCACACTATACCCAGGGTCAAGGTCACAGACTTGATGCGTTTGAAACTTTAACGCTCGGCTAAATGGCTTATAATAAAAAATGCCTCGTTTTCATTGGCTGCCAGTGGGGGTATTCGTGTGCCGACAGGCCACATTTCTAGTTTCCCTTGGTTAATGTTTTTAGTCGACCTTGGTTAAGGTTTTTATGCAGGCCGCAGCCACCTTCTTTGTCAAGCTATGTGTACATCGACAACCCTCGTAGTCGAGCTATGCTGTTCTCCTACGGCTCTTGTTATCATCAAAAACATGCTTTGACAGCACTTTAGAATAATTTACAACATGCTTTGACAGCACTTTAGAATCATTTCCATTGGAAATGATTCTCAAGTGCTGTCAAACCATGTTTTTATTGAGAAATAAGGCAAGATATAAAAGCAACAGCAGGCGACAATTGTTGTGTGTAGCGGTCTAAGGGTTAAGAGTGGCTTCTTCATAACACCAGAGAGGTGATTGCTTCATGTCACTATGCCATTTCTTCATGTCACAGTTTATCACTTTGTATTATTGCCTTTCAGAAAAATAACTACCTTAAATACATATTGTTACATGACTGCCGTTGTTTGACACCGCTCACAGCCGTGTTCAAACATACAGCGCATGCTGTTTGATCATGGCTGTAGGGCCAATCCAACATCTACGTAATGCATGTGTCCCGTGACGTTACTAGCCATTATGTCACCAGACCAGTTCACAACGGTCGCACTGAAATTTTGAAATTGTTGAGGCTGCATCACACGGCCTCGGAATATGTATGCGTAAATCAGCTGTTTGAATGGAGCAGATTATCAAAGTATCGAAAGTACTGCATATCTGCTCAGATTACACGGTATTTTTGAATGAAATGTAACAATAATGTTCGATCATGTCCAGCCGTGGGTAAACGTCTGCCGTGGCACTCGGGAACTGTTTGAACCCGCGGCCTATGGTCTTGGGGTTCAAACAATTCCCTCGTGCCATGGCAAACATTTACCCACAGCTGGACATTGTCGAACCTTATATTTCCTGATCAGTTTTTAGCTCACCTGAGCGAAGCTCATGTGAGCTATTGTGACCGCAATGTGTCCGTCGTCCTTTGTCGTCCGTCGTCGTCCGTGAACATTTTGAAACGTCTTCTCCTCGGTAACCATTGGGCCTATAGTCACCAAACTTCATGGTCATGGTCCTTATGTAGGGGGATTGCAAAATTGTTAAAATGACGTCATTACGTATTACAAGATAGCCACCGTCTAAAAATAGCACATTCTTAAAAAATCTTCTTCTCAAGAACCGCCAACCGGATTTCGACCAAACTTGGTAGGAATGATCGATGTACAATGCTCTTTCAAAGTTGTCAAAATTGTAACCCCGGGGTCAAAAATAGGCGTGGCCCGTGGGGTCAAATTGGGGTCAAATTTTATTTTTGACCGAATATGGTCATGTCATATATCATATTGACGGTATCAATGAAGCGATCACTCTGGTGCATTTTTTGTTGAAATCGGATGGTTATGTCATCCAAGATGGCCGCCGAAAGGTCAAAAGGTTGTTCTTTTATTAGAGATTTCAAAATTCTTCTTCACATGAACCGCTTGGCCCATGGTAGCCAAACTTAAAAGTTATGGTCCATGTGTGAAGCCTTTTCAGATTTGTTAAAATGGAGGTCATCGCTAATCCAAGATGGCCGCCGTCTAAAAATAGCATAAATTCTTAAAAAAATCTTCTTCTCATGAACCGCTAGCCAGATTTCGACGTAACTTGGTAGGAATGATCGATGTACAATGCTCTTTCAAAGTTGTTAAAATGGTGACACCGGGGTCAAAAATGGGCGTGGCCCGTGGGGTCAAATTGGTGTCAAATTTTATTTTTGACCGAATATGGTCATATTATATATCAAATCGAAGGTATCAATGAGGCGATCACTCTGGTGCATTTTTTGTTTAAATCGGATGGTTATGTCATCCAAGATGGCCGCTGAAGGTCAAAGGTTGTTCTTTTATTAGAGATTTCAAAATTCTTCTTCACATGAACCGCTTGGCCCATGGTAGCCAAACTTAAAAGTTATGGTCCATGTGTGAAGCCTTTTCAGATTTGTTAAAATGGAGGTCATCGCTAATCCAAGATGGCCGCCATCTAAAAATAGCATAAATTCTTAAAAAATCTTCTTCTCATGAACCGCTAGCCGGATTTTGACGAAACTTGGTAGGAATGATCACTGTACAATGCTCTTTCAAAGTTGTTAAAATGGTGACCCCGGTGTCAAAAATGGGCGTGGCCCTGTGGGGTCAATTTGGGGTCAAACACATGAACTCACATTCTCATCTGGTGTTCATGGAGTCAGGTGAGCGAATTAGGGCCATGATGGCCGTCTTGTTTTTTTTTTGTCGTGTTGTACCAGTAACTCGCTATGCATTGACTGAATACAAATTTGCTGATAGCAAATTATCGTTTGCTGTATTGACTTGTAAATTGACTTGAAACCTACGCGTTTCCTAGCCTTGCCTGATAAACTTTATATCAAAATAACCTATTCTCTATTTCCTTATGGCAGTTGATCCCTGCGATTTCCTCGCTGCCGTTTTACACAACCCTAGTACCCCTCGTACTAGTGCTCGGTGTTACGGCTGTCAAAGATGCCGTCGACGACTTCGTAAGTTGGCACTGGGCGATTTACTTATACTTATACTAACAATTTACTTTCTTACTTTGCGTTTTAGAGTTACTTTGCTTTTTAGCTTTAACCGTTGCTTCGCTACACTGCGTGCACACGTTTTGTTTGTAGTTTGATGTGTTTTGCCAATTGTGGATTCATGTACTTTGTTGGAAACTAATTTCTGTTAATTTTAGCATGAGATAAATAATATTGTAAGTTTTAAGTTAATTTATTTTTCCGCTCATGTTTTAAGTTCGACATTTTTTACCAATTGTGATGCAAATTGTTTTCCTACCGTCCTTATTTCCAATAACATACAGCTCCTGTATCGTTGAAAAATATCATCATTAAAATATTTTACACATACAGTGGAACCTCTCTAAACCGAACACCCTGGGGTCATCCCAGGGTGTCCGGCTTAGAGAAATTCCACTGTGAAACATGCATATAACTACTTCAAGACATGCATGGGTATTTTGCGATCATGAATAGACATTATTGTCGCAGATAAATGGACACAAATTTATCAAAATTAATCACAACTAACTTGTCTCTGTGTTTTGTTTAGAGAGGTTTGACTGTAATTATTTTCGGTAAAAAGCTTTAAATTAATTGATTTAATTAAAATACATAAGTGGTATAACCAGTTTCAAACTAGATAAGGGCAAAAGGGAGGATATACCTATCTTTACGATGACTCTACCCGTGATTCTGACCTGGGGCTAAATGGTCTGTTGTAAAGGTGCCAACCACTGGATCACAACGCTGTCTTTCAGTCCACAATCAGTTAGTATAAGTTCTTGTTCACATATTGGATTTGTAAGGAATTAAATGAGAGGTAGCACTAGCGACCGCAGCATTTAGTTCCTTAAAAGTCCAATAACATATTTATAGTTCAGCCGCTAAATTTTACTATGCATCTCCCATCCGAGTATTGATTTTCAATTTCCTGTAAAATTAATGATTAACTCTGGTAATACGTACGTATCTTACTGTCTGTTTCACGAAAGCTGCCCAAATTTTACGGCTATATAGACAATTCAAAAACAATATTATTTTCGATAATATTAAATTAAAGGAAAATTTAAGAATGAGCCTTTTTTTTATTTCTTGAAATTCGGTCAAATATTGGTTTTATTACGAAAAATTGATTTCTCTATGGGAATTTAACATGGGGGGAAAAAGAGGTAAAGGAGTGTGGGATTAGTCAAAAAACGAAAAAATTTGGAAATTGACTCCGAAACCTAGCTAGATAGCTTGGATATGATCTAACTAAGAAAACAAAAGTTAAATTTTAAAAATCGGTCCAGTATTTCTAAAATTCAAAAAAATTTCCCCATGTTAAATCCCCATAGACATCTTCACTCCGTGGAGATGTCTATGGGGATTTAACATGGGGAAATTGTTTTTTTCGCAATAAAATCAATATTTGACCAAATTTCACGAAATAAAAAGAAGGCTCATTCTTAATTTTTCCTTTAATTTAATATTATCAAAAGAAATCTTGTTTTTGAATTGTTTATATAGCCGTAAAATTTGGGCAGCTTTCGTGAAACAGTAAGTATTGAGGTTAAATCTTGCAATATGTGCAATAAATGTATCCCGATACTGGTCAGTGATTGGTTTAGAAAGTAGGGCGAACTATATTTCCTGAGTCAGTTGTGAAAGTATGGTATTTCTCCCGTCCACATATGACCTTACTGTCAAATGTCAAACAGACATAAACTCCCAATCAATCAATCAAAAATCAATTTGGACACCGCTGGAATAATATTATTGACCTCATCCTGTTATATAACCGTATTTTATGCTTTAAATGTTGCTAAATTGCTTATACATGTACATATTGCTAGTCAGCTGTTTCTTGTCTTATTGTTGCACACTTTTATATTCATTTCTCTTTTTATGTTTAATTTGTGGATTTCATTTATTAGTCCATATAAAGAATTATTTGGTTCTTATATTAAGTGTGCTAGAAAATCACCAACATTCCAAATTTGAAACATTTGTCATTTAGAACAACGACAAAAAAGCAACAACCCAGAGTAACTTCTTTACAAAAGAAACCTTATGCAGCCTGATACTAGAAACACAATTATTTATACAGTGAAACCTCTTAAGCCAGACACCCTGGGAGGTCCCCAGGGTATCATGTTTAGAGAGGTTTCACTGTAAATCAGGCATTTGATCATTCTGAGCCATAGCTGTGTGTTGTGCGATCACGAACAGACATTATCACCCGAGATATATGACCAAGAAACTCATCAAAATAAGATCACGGGTGTTTTCTTGGTGTCCGGTTTAGAGAGGTTTCACTGTACATTGTTATATAGTGTGCGGTTAAAACAATCAGTGGCAAAAAATCTCCTCCAAGTTTACTATATGGAACCTGATACTGGAAACACAAATATTTGTGTTTCTATTATTGCGTTGTATACGGTGAAAATGATCATAAAATGATCATAAAAACTGGCCTACAACGCCTGATTTTCTGCGAATCAAATAATTCTTCTCTTATTTTTACTTTAGAAAATTCTAGATTGTATTAATTATACCCACTTTTTTTGTAAAAAAAAACGGGTATATTGTTTTCGTCACGGGTGTCCGTCCGTCCGTCCGTCCGTCCGTACGTCCGTACGTCCGTACGTCCGTCACGTTTCTTGTAACTCGAAAAACTTTTTCACCTTCATACCTACGCGCCCTGATATTTGGTATGTAGCTTCGTTATCATGTGCAGATGCGCAAAGTGAATTTGGATTTTTGATCCGACCCTCCATCATGGATTATCTCCCCCTTTCGGACTCAGAATTTCCCATTTTTTCCTCGTAACTCGAAAAACTTTTTCACCTTCATACCTACGCGCCTGATATTTGGTATGTAGCTTCGTTATCATGTGCAGATGCGCAAAGTGAATTTGGATTTTTGATCCGACCCTCCATCATGGATTATCTCCCCCTTTCGGACTCAGAATTTTCCCATTTTTTCCTCGTAACTCGAAAAACTTTTTCACCTTCATACCTACGCGCTGATATTTGGTATGTAGCTTCGTTATCATGTGCAGATGCGCAAAGTGAATTTGATTTTTGATCGACCCTCCTCATGATTATCTCCCCCTTCGGACTCAGAATCCATTTTTTCCTCGTAACTCGAAAAACTTTTTCACTTCATACCTACGCGCCTGATATTTGGTATGTAGCTTGTTATCATGTGCAGATGCAAAGTGAATTTGATTTTTCATCGACCCTCATCATGATTACTCCCCCTTTCGGATCTCAGAATTTCCCCATTTTTTCTGTAACTCGAAAACTCACCTTCATACCTACGCGCCTCATATTTGGTATGTATTTGGTTATAGCTTCGTTATCATGTGCAGATGCGCATAGTGATTTGGATTTTTGACTCGATCCCTCATCTGGATTATCTCCCCCTTTCGGATCAGAATTTCCCATTTTTTCCTCTGTAACTCGAAAAACTTTTTCACCTTCATTACCTACGCGCTTCATATTTGCTAGTTTAGCTTCGTTATCATGTGCAGATGCGCAAATGAATTTGGATTTTTGAATCCGACCCTCCACTGGATTATCTCCCCCTTTCGGACTCAGAATTTCCATTTTTTCATCGTAACTCGATCTCCCCCTTCATACTACGCCTGATATTTGGTAGTAGCTTCTTTATCATTGTGCGATGCAAAGTGAATTTGGATTTTTGATCGACCCTCATCCTCGATTATCTCCCCTTTCGGACTAGAATTTCCCATTTTTTCCTCGTAACTCTGAAAAAAAATTTCACCTTATACCAGCGCCTGATATTTGTATGTAGCTTCGTTATCATGTGCAGATGCAAAGTGAATTCGGATTTTTCAAATCCGACCCTCCATAGGATTATCTCCCCCTTTCGGACTCAGAATCCCGATTTTTTCCTTGAACTCGAAAAACATTTTTCACCTTATACCTACGCGCCTCATATCTATGTAGCCCCCTTCGTTATCTGTGCAGAATCGCAAAGTGAATTTCGGATTTTTTCATCCGACCCTAACCATCATGGATTATCTCCCCCTTTTTCGGACTCAGATCATTTTTTCCTTGTAATCGGAAAAAACGTTTTTTCACCTTCATACCTACGCGCTTCTATTTGTGATTTAGCTTCGTTATCATGTGCAGATGCGCAAAGTGAATTCGGATTTTTCATCCGCCCTTCATCAGGATTATCTTTTCGGACTCAGATTTCCCATTCCTTGTAACTCACTTTTTCACCTGGCATACCTATGCCTATATTTTATATGTACTTCTTACATGTGCAGAGCGCAAAGTGAATTCGGATTTTTCATCCACCTCCATCATGTAATCTCCTTTCGGACTCATTTCCATTTTTTCTTGTAACTCGAAAAAAAAAAAAACTTTTTCACCTTCATACCTACGCGCCTCATATTTGCTATGTAGTTTCGTTATCATGTGCAGAGCAGTGAATTCGGATTTTTCATCCGACCCTCCATCATGGATTATCTCCCCCCTTTCGGACTCAGAAAGTTTCCCATTTTTTTCCTGTAACTCGAAAAACTTTTTCACCTTCATACCTACGCCTCATATTTGCGTAGCTTCCCGTTATCATGTGCGAGCGCAAAGTGAATTCGGATTTTTATCCGACCCTCCATCATGGATTATCCCCCTTTCGGACTCAGAATTTCCCATTTTTTCCTTGTAACTCGAAAAACTTTTTCACCTTCATACCTATGCGCCTGATATTTAGTATGTACCTTCGTTATGTGCGAGATGCGCAAAGTGAATTCCCATTTTTGATCCGACCCTCCATCATCGATTACCTCCCCCTTTCCGACTCAGAATTTCCATTTTTTCCTTGTAACTCGAAAAACTTTTTCACCTTCATACCTACGCGCCTCATATTTGCTATGTAGCTTCGTTATCATGTGCACATGCGCAAAGTGAATTCGGATTTTTTATCCGACCCTCCATCATGGATTACTTCCCCCTTTCGGACTAAGCATTTGGGGAAAGTGGGTATATTGCGATGGCGCGCCATCAACTTTTTCTAGTTTATTATATTCTAGTAATCTAGTATTCTAGATATGTACATTATATTCTAGTATTGTAGTCAATGTATTTATTGTAGACTTCCTGTTAACTCTTTCAACTCAACATTCGACTTTGCTTAGTTGACTAACGTAAACAAAAATAACAAGTTAGTAGTTACTAGTCATTGTTGTTTGGTTCATTTTTGAACAACATCGGGTCAGGTTATTCTATTTTCACAGCTTAATATAAAAAAATTTTCGATGTACATTTTTGGATTGTCCCCCAAATGCAGCAGGTTAAATGTGGGATCAAACCCGTTAGCCCGGCCTTAAATGACCTTATAGGCCGTTAAACACCAATGCATCAAATCAAATAATTTGGGAGCGGAAGTTTCCAAAGGTCGACTGTCTTATATACGGCAACACATTTAACTTTCTCTTACCCGGTTCACTTTGGAACCAAAGTCTACAAATATCGACTGTATTTTGTACGGCAACAAACCGGAAATTGGCCGAAATAAATTTAATTATAAGCAAAAAAACACTGGCTATCGTGTTGTTAATCATAGTAATCATGTTTTATGCAATTAGTTGACTTTGAAGCCGATTAATCAATTCAGATACAGAAGTAATTATAAAAATGATTATCAGTTCATAACGTGCGACGCCGCTGCTACAAAAAAGGGTCTATTCAGTTTGTGACCAGTGTAGGCCCTGATCAGACTGCGCAGCATCCTGATCAGGGCTTACCTTGGTCACTTATCAACTCAAGAAATTGATGCTTCTAATGGAACAATCACATTTATATTAACCCTTTCAACACCACAGGCCTGTATAGTGGTGTTGGCAAAAAGTGTAGATCCAGATGAGCGGGCTCGTAACAAGCCGTCTCATCAGGATCTGCACTTAGTGGTATTGGCAAACAGTGTAGATCCAGATGAGCCAGCTTGTGACAAGCCGTCTCGTCAGGTTCTGCACTTTTTGCAAGTAATTTTCATATGTTTGAGGACAAAAACAACCCCTTTTCATAAATGGACTAGTCAGAGAATCATTTTGTGACGGTTGGATTGGTCCAAATTGAAAATTGATTTTGGTAGATCAGGCCATGCCGGTTCAACATCAAAACATTAACCAAAACTATCGGTGTAGTCTGACCTACTTTCAAGTCTCAAACCAAATGATGGTCTGATGTAACTCCCTGGAAAGAGCTCAATATGGTGATCTTATTTTAGCGTTCACGCGCCAGTGTATCTGTCTGTTTGTCCGTCCATCCGTCCAACCTCATTTATCCAGTTACAGCCACATTTGTGATATTTTGTGACAAAATGGGGCTTTCTTTAATTTACCCACCTTCGCAACAGAAATAAATTTTATTAGAAATAAATTTTAATAGCAACAGAAATAAAGAAATAAATTTTAATAGCAACAGAAATAAAGAAATAAATTTTAATAGCAACAGAAATAAATTTTATTAGCAACAGAAATAAAGAAATAAAGTTTAATAGCAACAGAAATAAAGAAATAAAGTTTAATAGCAACAGAAATAAATGTTATTAGTAATAGAAATAAATTTTATAACCATTGCACGCTGAATTAAAGTTTGTCATCTGCTTTTTTATTTTATATTTCCATTTTCATGCGTTCTTGAGATGGAAGACAAACTTAAAAAAAAAGTGTTCCCACGTTTTATATGTTATCACATCTTTGTCACATTGCTCAACAACACTGCAGTTTTAAACTATTTGTTGTGTGTTCTAGATAGATTTATTAACCCTTTCAAAACCACAGACCTTTCTAATGAGTGGTATTGGCAAAAAGTGTAGATCCAAATGAGACGGCTCGTGACGAAGCCGTCTCATCGGGATCTGAACTTTTTGCAAGTAATTTTCATATTTTTAAGAACAGCCTGAAAATCTTTTTGTGAGAATTCTGAATTGGATTGCTTGCAAAATTGACATATTAAAATCCACCCCAGTTACTTGGGGGTGAAAGGGTTAAGTATGGTTGAGACATGGCACTGGTTGGGCGAGAAATAATGATTTCTCTCAAATTCTCATCTCTACCAGCAACTGAACTAAATTGTCAAAATAATATTTTATTTGCATATACAGTGGAACCTCTCTAAACCTGGGACCTCCCAGGATGTCCGGTTTAGAGAGGTTCCACTGTACATGTACCTGTATTTTACCCCATTAGAGACGATTGATATACAATAATAGTACATGTAGTAATTGAAACTTAGGGAAACATTTCAAATGAATTGTAACAACATTATTCAACACATTCTTAGACTGAAAATGGTAAGTACCACAGGTGGAAGACTCGGACCTGTGACACAAACAAAATGCCCATTCAAAAAAATCCATTACCCCACCCACTTGGTCTCGTAAAGTACTATAGTCTATACCCCAAGTGTGTGGGGTAATGGATTTTTGTATGGGCATTTTTTGTGTCACAGGTCCGAGTCTTCCACCTGTGGTAAGTACCGGTATATGGTGGCAAGTCTCCGATCAACCAGCAGCCCATTCAGTGCCATTTCTCAGTCAGCGGCTTATTTATTTAGTTACTGCTAGTTTACGGCTTTCAATTCTATGGTGGTCAGTTTGTGTCATCTCAGTTATTAGTTTTCAGCAGAGTGACAATTTGCCAAAATTGTCTAGGGCCAACCGGTATTTTGAAGTACAGATCTGAAAACAACCGTCAAAATGTGCCAGAGATGAACAATATTTGCCTCGATAGCAGCCATTATGTGTGGCTGTGACGGGAGAAATGAGACTTATGGGATTTGTGACAAGTACAGCTCCTGATGAAATATCACACTCCTGTAGCATGATAACGGTCTATAGTGCTATTTAGAAGCATAACGGGTGATGTGAATAGCGAACAGTGCAGATCCAGATCAGCCTGTGCAAATGCACAGTCTGATCTGGATCTATACTGTTCGAAAAAACGCATAAGCCACATACCTCCAATCAGTCACATGCACATTTGATCATCATAGCGTTGTAGAATGTCACTAACACCCACCATACGTTTACCTCTGCTGCACAGCTCATTCCCGCTATATCTTCGTTGACCGCACTAACCACGCTAATCCCCCTGATCGCCGTGCTGTGTATAACGGCAATCAAAGACGGCGTAGACGACATCGTGAGTTCAGATTTTGTTGTTGGTAATGCAATACAGTCGTGTGTTGCACAGAACATTTATCATGCACCTGCATATAGCACGAAAAGTTATGAATTATTGGTTTGCAATATTACCTGTTCACCATTAAACAAAAGCAATTTCAGTTTAATAATGCACGTATTTTAAGATTTTCATAACAAAATGAAAAAATAGTATTCCATATAATAACATATTATTACATGAAAAAGATTTTACAAATTTTCAAAATATTTAGCACACTGTGAAACATACTGCCTGCCAAGCAGTTGACGCCTGACAGCCGGTCCCAACTGCCTGTCAGACAATAACTGGTTGTCAGACAGCACGTTGTATGAATGTGTTAACACTTAGACTGCTACACACAACAATTGTCGTCTGCTGTTGCTTTTATATCTTGCCTTATTTCTCAATAAAAACATGGTTTGACAGCACTTCAGAATCATTTCCAATGGAAATGATTCTGAAGTGCTGTCAAAGCATGTTGTAAATTATTCATGCTGTCAAAGCATGTTTTCGATGCTAAAAATGGAAAATAGAAAATAAACAGCAGACGACAAAACTTTAAGATAGCTGTGTAAGGGTTAAGTCTTACAAATACATTGCATATTGTCTAATATTATAGCTAAATAGCACATACCTATGTTGTTGTGTCCGTTTCCAGCGGCGACACACGAGTGACCTTCAGGTCAACAATCGAAGGTCACTGGTGCTGCGGAAGGGAGAGTTTGTCGAGGAGAAATGGCAGAAGGTCGTCGTCGGCGACATCATCAAGATGGAGAATAATCAGTTTGTTGCCGTGAGTAACAACAAATCTAATGAACCTCTACAAATGTTTGAAATTTAAACCCTGACATTATGTTCTGTGAAATATAATTGAACCAGCTGGTTCTACCCAGGCGTGCCCATACAGCGGCTTGGTCTCAGTATTCAAGGCCTGAGAGCCTGTTTACTCATGTGAGCGATATACGGCCATCACAACCCTGTTGTTTTTTACTGACAATGCTTTAATTCGTTGACATGCTGGCCATGACCTTGCTACAGTATACACACTCGATGTGATAGCAACAGAGGCATGGTGCTTCTTCATCTAGACATACGTCTGTCCGTATTTCCGTATATCTGTCGTCATTTAATTAAAAAAAAGCCTAGTAACTGGAATGGATTTTGATATGTTTACAACCAATCCAACCATCACAAAATGATTTTCAGACTACCGGTAGTCAATTTATGAAACGCGGGTATTTTTTGTTCTCAAAAATATGAAAATTACTTTCAAAAAGTGCAGATCCTGATGAGACGGCTCGTTACGAGCTGGCTCATCTGGATCTGCACTGTTTGCAGAAACCGCTATAGCGGGCTTTCGGGTTCAAAGGGTTAAGCGTTTCTTAACATGTTTCCTAACAAAAGTACATTTGTATTGTTCATCATATTTTTATTGCTACCCTAATCATCTGATTGCCTACCTAATCTAACGTACTATTTTACTAGTACATGTATTTTATTCCTCATCTAAATTAGTTGGCCCTAAATGATACTCTTTTGTGTTTGTGGGCCATTAAGCACCATTCCATTGCATTCCTATCAAGATTTGTGTCCATTGTAGGCGGACTTGCTACTGCTGTCCACCAGCGAGCCCAACAGTTTGTGTTATATAGAGACGGCGGAACTCGACGGGTACGTACACACACCTAAAACCTTGCTTTACTCGTTTTAATTTGTTACAGTGAAACCTCTCTAAACCGGACACCCTGGGAGGTCCCCAGGGTGTCCGGTTTAGAGAGGTGTCACTGTAAATCAGGCATTTGATCATTCTGAGCCATAGTTGTGTGATATACGGTCATGAACAGGCATTATCACCTGAGATAAAACCCATCAAAAATAAGATCACAGATGTAGAGAGATTCCATTGTAATATAAAATGTCTATCGTGTTGTGTGTGAATTAAGCACCATGCCATTCCAAGTAATGATTTCTAATAAAGTCGTCATCCTTGTTACATTAACACTTACCGTATTTATCCTAATATAAGCGCCTGCCCTATTTTGAGAATGTCAGCACCCGGGTTTCACAATTTAGGTTGAAATTGTCGATGCCTATCAGAGATGCCTATCAGAGATTGTTGATGCCTATCATAGGTCTGAGCTGTCTCATCGCCAAGTTGTTGAAGGCCGATGTGTAAATTCTTAAACATTACATATCGTTACATTTCACTGAAACATCAGCACGAAGTGATATTATTAGCTAATTATATCCGCTTAAATTGCTCCGGAAGTGTACACCGTTCAATGCCGACTCGGAAGTTGCTACGTAACATGTCTTTGCAGGTCCGGTATCCTTGTAGATTTACACGCGCACCCGTTTTATATTTTGATTATTAGGATCAGTGTGATATTATCATCTTGAATGATGTATTTTCAGAGAAACAAACCTGAAAGTACGACAAGCGCTCACAGAAACGGCCGAAATTTGTGAAGATGATCATCAAATGGCGAGCTTCGATTGTAAGTACTGTTGTCAGTGGGAATGGCCGGTCTGACTTCTCACACATTGTCTTACTTAGTCTGATGAACTTTATATCAAAATCGCTATCCTGGAATCTTCTGTCTTTATCAGGCTTGGCTTGGAAACTGTATTCAAGCCTTGGAATTCCTGCATTTCCTAGCCTTGCCTGATAAACCTGATATCAACTGACATATCTGGTGTTTTCTGTATCCATCAGGCCTGGCTCGGAAACGGTAGGAATTCCTCGGCGAGCCGACGCTCCGTGCAGGCACCGGGGCGGGATCAACTGATCCTGAGAATAGTGCTGCAGTAGCCATTGCTTGTCGTAAAAGGCGACTAAACTGGCTTAACGATTGGGTTCATACTTTCCGGAACCCACTATACCGGATTTGGCCCTCATGTACATTTTTGGCTTTCTTGTATGTGAGAGTTGAGTCAGGCTATGCCCCATATATAAAAGTAAGATTAGCGCTAATCCTATTACTTTTAGGGGATGGGATAAATGATGCTGGTGTGGCGAGGGCCTGGCAAGCCTCGGAACTCCCACGCGTTTCCTAGCCGAGCTTCTATGTGAGGTTATCTGTGAACCACCAAACAATCGCTTAAGTAAATTTGAGGGGAAGATGAACTGGGGAGATAATTCACACTCCCTCAATACTGACAATTAATCAATATCAATCAATCAAACATTAATCACTCAGTCAGCCAATCAGTAAATTATTATATTTGCGCAGCATAAAATGTTACCAGATAAAATAATACCAAGCTATTCTCTTTTGATATCAAGTTTACTCGACAAGCCTCGGAATTCCTACGTGTTTCCTAGCTGAGCCTCGATAAGAAATATCCATCAATCTTTACACTCAGTGAAATTATATGTGAGCCACCGAACAATTGCCTCAGTAAAGGGGAATATGAACTGGGGAGATAGCACCTATTCCATTGACAACGACTATCAATCAATCAATCAATAAACCATTAATTAATCAATCAATAAATGTACAAGTTTTATCAGTTCAACTCGGAAACGGTAGGGATTCCTTGGCAAGCCTCACCATTCCTACGTGTTTCCTAGCCGAGCCTCGATAACAACAATCAATCTTTGCACTAGGTGAGGTTATCTGTGAGCCACCGAACAATCGCCTCAGTAAATTTGAGGGGAAGATGAACTGGGGAGACAGCACGTATTCCCTTGACAACGACAAGATTCTGCTGCGGGGGTGTGTCCTTCGAAACACAAAGTGGTGCTACGGCCTCGTCATCTTCGCCGGACAGGAAACCAAACTCATGATGAATTGTGGGAAGACCGTGTTCAAACGGACGAACATCGACCGGCTGATGAATGTACTGATTATCGGGGTGAGTTGTTTCGGCTTGGCTTGAAACTTCATGTACCTATTTGTCACTATCCATATTTTGATATACCTTGATAAAAATAGTGCATATAGTTTTCATCCTGTATGTCTGCATTTCACGGTTTGTCTGTCTGACAGAGATTTGCGTGAAAGTTTTCAGCTACCTACTATCTCTGTTAACGTAAGTCTGATTGGCTTGAAACGTCTTATTTTTCGTCATCCATATTTTCATTCTACCAGCCCACCCATGTGATCTAAATTTCTTGGCCCTAAATGATACTCTTTTCTGTTGATGGGTCGTTAAGCACCATTATTTTCCATTCCCACCCATGGTATCCCTTTGCTCAAGGTCAATGCCAAATGACTTAGAAAGTTGTATTAAAAGTTGTTGCATTTTTGGGTTAAACATTTTGAAGGGTACATCCATCTATGTTCCTGATTTCTAGTCATTCCAGAGCCCACCCATGCAGCCCCCTGTTCAAGGTCAAATGTCTGCATGACGTTTTTTCTTTCAATTTGCGTTAACCCTTTCAACACCACATGCCTGTATAGTGGTATTGGCAAACAGTGTAGATCCAGATGAGCCGCTCGATCTACACTTTTTGCAAGTAATTTTCATATTTTTGAGAACAAAAACACCCCGTTATCTTAAATGGACTAGTCTGAAAATCATTTTGTGTTGATTTGATTGGTTGCAAATGAACAAGTCAAGATCCATTCCAGTTATTTAGAGGTGAAAGGGTTAAGGACACTGGATCTCAGATATGGATAGTACGTGATGAAACAGAGTAGATAAAAACAGTTTAATTGTAGATTTAAATCGTATTCTGTAAATATATTCCGTTCTGATTGAGCCCAAATGTGAACAATGTTACCGCTACTTTACTGAAGGAATATACAGCATTGTAGTTCACCCTACTTTCTAAGCCAATCCCTGGGCAGCATTGTGCTGCACTTATTTCACATATTGCAACGTTTAACCCCAATAAGTTGTATATGACCAGATTTAATGGTTACTTTTCGACAGGTAATGGAAAATCAATACCTATTTGGGACATTGCACTATACACTTGGCTAAACTATAAGTATGTTATTGTTCACATATTGGATTTTTCAGGAACTAAATGCTGTGGTCGTTAGCGCTCCCTCGCATTTAATTCCTTAATAATCCAATACGTGAGCAATAACTTGGATACTTATTGGAGAATTTATTTTTGCATTTCCAGATATTCATCTTCCTACTGTGCACGTGCCTTGTGTGTACGATCGCATGTGGCATCTGGGAGACGCTCCTCGGCCACGACTTCCAGAGTTATCTCCCCTGGGAGGACTTCGTGCCTGGCACGTATCTCGGCACGAAGGACGGATCTGTGGCAGAGGGCGCCACCGTTATCTCGCTCCTCATCTTCTTCTCCTACATCATCATACTGAACACCGTCGTGCCTATCTCGCTCTATGTCAGGTGAGTTGGGGTTTTGTCATTATCTTTCTGAACATCTATCTCGCTCTATGTCAGGTGAGTTGGGGTTTTGTCATTATCATTCTGAACATCTATCTCGCTCTTATGTCGGGTCAGTTGGGGTTTTGTCATTATCATTCTGAACCAGGGCTTCTAAAATTTTCAGTTTACCGGTTCTGGACCGATTTTTGAACTCTCAGACCGATTGAGATTTGAAAACTACTCTTAAAAATCAGTCCGAGAAAAATTGCCAGTCGGCTGCTATTTCGCTATAAACCTTGTAAATTTACCGTTTTTGACCACCAAGTAATGTCCATTTTATAACAGATATCCGCGGGCCATATCCGTGTTAAACCAGTGTGTACTCGCTGTGTATTCAGTTTCTCCTAGTATCGATTTTTCTTAACACACGCGTGGTGGACAGGTGTATACCAGCCTAGTGACTTAAATAGACTGGCTTCAGCGTAAAGATACGAGAGTTCCTAGACTCGCCATTTCTGATGATGTTAAAATAAAATAAAGAAACCATGCACTGTGTTTATCTGTGTTCGTAATATTTAACCCCAAGTAACTGACACGGACTATCGGCCTGGGCTATTCCATATTAAGTTAGGCACTGTTACATTACGCTGTATTAGGGGTAATTTTTGTGTATATAAAATGTACATGATCGTAGGAATGCCGCAGATCCTGATGGGTTAGGGTTAGCTCACGTGATCTACAATTCGCAATCATTTTGATAAACGACAAGGTACGTCTGTCGTGTTAAAAGCGTGACTCATTAGGGATCAGGGATTAGGGATCAATTGAAGTTCTAAATCACACCGCCGATGTACTTTGAACTCGATCTGAGGGTTAAAGAAACACCGAATGTTAATTCAATTGTACAAATTAATTGTTTAACACGTAATTAAATTAAATTGATGTGTCTGCAGCTAGCCAAATTAGGCCAACAATTAATTTTGAAGTCGGTGTAAACAGTGATAATAGCATAATTAGCAATGAATTACGAGTTGGGTATATAACGCATTTTTAGCTCGACTATTCGAAGAATAGTTAGAGCTTATGTTGTCACCCCGGCGTCGGCGTCACCGTCACGCCTTGGTTATGGTTTTTAGTCAAGCTTGTATATGGAATACTACTGGCCCTACACCCACCATACTTGGACAACTTCATCTCCTAGTGATGTACATCAATAACCCCTGATCTATATTTGACCTTGACCTACATTTCCTCTTGAATTACTTAGTTAATTCCCCTTGGTTAAGGTTTTTAGTCAACCTTGGTTAAGGTTTTTAGTCAAGCTTGTACATGGAATACTATTGTGCATACAGACACCATACTTGGACAACCTTTTCTCATAGGGATGTACATCAACAACCCCTGATCTATATTTGACCTTGACCTACATTTAACCTTGAATTACTTAGTTAATTCCCCTTGGTTAAGGTTTTTAGTCAACCTTGGTTAAGGTTTTTACTCTCAAGCTTGTACATAGAATACTATTGTGCATACAGACACCATACTTGGACAACCTTTCTCATAGTGATGTACATCAATAACCCCTGATCTATATTTGACCTTCACCTACATTTCCTCTTGAATTACTTAGTTAATTCTCTTTGGTTAAGGTTTTTAGTCAAGCTTATAGATGGAATACTCCTGGCCCTACACCAACCATACTTGGACAACTTCATCTCCTAGTGATGTACATCAATAATCCCTGACCTATATTTGACCTTGACCTACTTTTATCATTGGATTACTTAGTTATTTCCCCTTGGTTAAGGTTTTTAGTCAAGCTTGTATATGGAATACTCCTGGGCCTACAGCAACCTTGGAAAACTTCATCTCCTTGAAGTACTTACTTAATTTCCCTTGGTTAAGGTTTTTAGTCAACCTTGGTTAAGGTTATTATTGGAATGGCACAACGAACTATTTTGTCGTTATTCACAAAGACAACTTACCGGCTTGGCAACCCGGCAGAGAGGAATAAATAAAAAACGAAACAAGACACAGACTTGTAAAATTTTAATTTATTTTAGTCTACCGAAAATTTACCTGCAATCAATCGGCATCACGATTCGTCTCTGTCGTTTCGCATTTTTTCCGTCTTTGCGCTATTTATGCACACCACGTGACCCGGTGCATACACAATTTTGTCCACTTTTGTTGTTTATAAACACGATTTATTTATCCCAATACAACATTTATCCCATTATTTCCAGTACTTTGTTTGAACTTCGAAATTTCAGTTAAAGTTTTTAATAGAGGGTGGGGGGGGGGAGGGGTCTGCTCCGACATTGGCTGACAATGGCCGACAGTGTTACGTCTGGACTGTGGACCGATTGGCATTCTGAAATTTTAGAAGCCCTGTTCTGAACACCTATCTCGCTCTATGTCAGGTGAGTTGGGGTTTTGTCATTATCATTTACCTATCTCGCTCTATGTCAGGTGAGTTGGGGTTTTGTCATTATCATTCTGAACATCTAGCTCACTCTATGTCAGGTGAGTTGGGGTTTGGTCGTTATCATTCTGAACACTTATCTCGCTCTATGTCAGGTGAGTTGGGGTTTTGTCATTATCATTCTGAACACTTATCTCGCTCTATGTCAGGTGAGTTGTGGTTTTGTCATTATCATTCTGAACATCTATCTCGCTCCATGTCAGGTGAGTTGTGGTTTTGTCATTATCATTCTGAACACTTATCTCGCTCTATGTCAGGTGAGTTGGGGTTTTGTCATTATCATTCACCTATCTCGCTCTATGTTAGGTGAGTTGGTGTTTTGTCATTATCATTCTGAACACCTATCTCGCTCTATGTCAGGTGAGTTGGGGTTTCTTTACGATGGAGGGATGGGCTTGTTAGAAGCATGACAGGTGTTTCATACGGTGAACAGTGCAGATCCTGATCAGACTGTGTGGATGCACAGGCTGATCTGGATCTACACTGATCGCAAACATCAGCTATGCTATGCTCAGTCTCGGCCATTCAAACTGCGTGATTGCGAGTGTGGATGTCAAGAATGTGCTCTAACTTGATTATTCAGCAAATCAATTGACATATTTGACCACATAAACGCAGCAAAATTTAAAGTAAACATTGCAGGCTGCAGTTAAGGAATTAGTAATTGAGTATTGTCACTCATTTCTGAAGCAATTGGGTATTTCAAAATTTTAATTGGGTAAAATAAAATCACACTACTGTTCACACATCAACAGACAGCAATTATTGAATAGTTTGCTTCGAAATGAAAACATGTCTTGGCATTTCATTAGAATTGTTTCCTTGGAGACATTTCTAATGAAATACCAAGATGTGTTTTGATGGACAATAAGAAAAATATGCTATATTTGTGGTCTGTTTATTGTTTTCTGCGTCATGATAAAGGTACCACAAATTTTTTATTGCTTTTTGATACTCGCTACTTATGATTTCAATTGGGTTTTTGGCAATTTTAATTGGGTATTTAAGCATATGCGCAGCTTATCTGGAGTTCTGCATTGTATTTGCTATGTCAAGTTTCATAAATAATAGTTATGTTTGTCATGGGTAGGTATAATAAATGCAGTTCTTCAAATCAAAATCTTATTTGGTAAACTATCCTATGGGATAAATAGTGAATAGTAGGTTAGTGCCGTGAATGGGAAAAAATATCCGGCAATGCTCAAGAATTTCTTTATTTCTCATCAGAAGTATATGTTGTGACCACTCATTTGAACCGTCTTGCCGAGACGGTTCAAATGAGTGGTCACAACATATACTTTGGTTCAGAAATAAGGAAAATAGATAGAGAATAGTAGGTTAGTGCCGTGAATGGGAAAAAATATATGGCAAGGCTCAGGAAACGGGATGGGCGAGGCTCTGCCGAGCACATCCCGTTTCCGTGCCGCGCCAGATATTTTTTCCCATTCACGGCACTAACCTACTATTCTATTTATCCCGTCAACACCTACAAATGTCTGTAAAATGCAAAAATAATATTGACTGGATATCAAAAATGTTTCACGGCACCGTGTTTCACGGCACATACGCACTGTGTTGACGGGATAAAATCTCAACAACCATCTTGTACATCTCCAACAAAACAACATTTATTGCATAAAATGGACTTTGCTAGTGTCATATCACTTTTAATTCAATTTCAATTCAATTCAATTGACTTGAATTCATATCACAGTGTATTGAAAACTATAATACATTGGTGTAGTCAACCTATATATGAGGTATGATGTATGATGTTATGCTAATGCAAAGTTGTTAACGGATTTCATAAGAGACTTGGCATAGCCTTGTGCTATTTGATCAGGAGCTACACTGGTTGCAAATGCCATAAGACCTATTTTCCCATTACAGACACAAATAAGGGTGATTGAATTGTTGAACACAGCTCAGACTGAGTTCTGTGTCAAGTTCCATAACCGTGGCATTGCTGTAGTTGTGAGAATCTGGTCATCGGGCGGTCAGCAGTTTGGCCAGTTGACCGCTCCTGTCCGCTGCCTGAGTCTCGGTGCCCCCGCCGATACACTGACCGTTGATAAACACACGCGGTACCTGTGGAATACATAGTGGAAATGTTGTTCAGAGGGGTGGGGGCGGGCACAGGTGGAAGACTCGGACCTGTGACACACAAACAAATGCCCATTGAAAAAATCCATTACCCCATCCACTTTGCCTCATACAGTACTATAATTATGTTCTATATAGAACATATAGTACTGTAAGAGACCAAGTGAGTGGGGTAATAGATTTTTTTAATGTACATTTTTCTGTGTCACAGGTCCAAGTCTTCTAATGGTGGTCACGACATATACTTCTAGGCACTAATATTTAGAATTTTCCACAAACAAAATGACATATCGTCAACATGAAATGGATAAAGCTATAGAATCAATCAAACATTATCAAAAGGCTAATGTGAATGCTTTTGTTGCAAAAGTTTATCATTTATGACATACACAGGGAATATGATATGTGATTGTTTCTGGAGAAATGGGGCTTATGGGATTTGTGACCAGTGTAGCTCCTGATCAAATAGCACACTCCAGAAGATGGATAACGATCTATTGCTTGTTAGAAGCACGACAGATGTTTCATTAATGGAATAGCGAACAGTGCAGATCCTGATCAGACTGTGCGGATGCACAGGCTTAGATCTGGATCAACACTCGTCGCATAACTCATAAGCCCCATGAGTTAGTCAGCCGAATTACGTGGCCTGTCTGTCTCGTGAAATATATTCATAATTGTGTCCGCTTGTTATTTGACTTGTTAGCATATCAACCACATAATAATAGAAAAATGATTCACAAGGAAGTGAACAGAATATGGCATGATTAATGCATTTCAGCCTAAGGATACGATCATTTTTGTCGAAAACAAATCTCATTATTTTGTTTATTTCTCAAGGTATATGTTGTTACCACTCATTTGAACGTCTCGGCGAGACGTTTCAAATGAGTGGTAACAACATATACTTTTGAGATGAAATAAAGAAAATAGGATTTTTTTTCCCTAAAAAATTCATACTACTATAATTGTAGCCCGTCTTCAATGGGTTAAACGGTACTTACAGTTCTAGCCCCTGTTATCCTGAGTAGATAATCCTGTATGGCCGACCCATCTGGTTGATTGTTCAACTCCCACACTTCATAGTCCTCACTGTCCAGTTCTTGACCGACGTATCGCTCCAACACTCGCTTAGCCATCACACAATACGGACAACTCGACTTGGAAAACATCATCACTTTCTTCCCCCCGATTTTGGCGTCTACTGTTTCTTTTACTCCCATTCTGTCTGGTACGTGAACAAATCAAATGTGGCTGTGACTGGAGAAATGAGCCTTATGGCATTTGTGATCAGTGTAGCTCCTGATCAAATATCACACTCAATAGGTTGATAACGATCAATGTTGCTTGTTACAAGCATGACGGTGTTTCATTTATGGAATGGCGAACATGCATGCATCCGCACAGTCTGATCAGGATCTGCACTGGTCGCCATTCCATCAATGAAACACCCGTCATGGTGCTAACAAGCAATATAGATCAGGCTACACGAGGCTTGGTTTTAATCAGGAGCTACAAATCACAAATCACATAAGCCCCATTTATCCAGTCACAGCCACATTTATATAGCAAAACATGTACATGGGACCAAACATTTGACTTTGAGTTATCAGTTACAGTAGTTTGACTTAACCCTTTCAACACCAAGTAACTTAATAGGATGTTCCATGCCAATGTTTCAGACTATTCCATTTATAAAAAGGGGATATTTTTTGTTCTCAAAAATATGAAAATTACTTTCAAACCGTGCAGATCCTGATGAGACGGCTCGTTACGAGCCGGCTCATCTGGATCTGCACTGTTAGCATATAGCGGGCTTTCGGGTTCAAAGGGTTAACAGTATTAACCCTTTCAACACCAAGTAACTTAATAGGATGTTCCATGCCAATGTTTCACGCTATTTCATTCATTTTGTTCATTCAAATTATCCCATTCTTCTAAAAGGGTAATCTGTACGACGTTTAAAATTATTAACAAACAGTGGAGATCCTGATGAGACGGCTCGTTACGAGCCGGCTCATCTGGATCTGCACTGTTTGCAAACATTGTCTCTATAGAGGTCTGTGGTGTTGAAAGGGTTAATAGAGTTTGAGGTAATGAGTGTAGACTGTATTATATCTATGTATGATATTGATATTTATTATATCTACATTCACAATACTAATAGTTGATCAAATAATACTTACTTGTAAGATTATAATTTATAACCAGAATTTGTATTCAGGTAATTCCAAGTATGATATGTTGTTCTGTCCAAGCTACAGTATGTCTATTGATAGTATTATATGTATGTTACATGCACACTCACAATACTATTAAATAGTTGATAAAATACTTATTTACTAATATGTTATTCTATATCCAGTTTTTGTATTCAGTACAATCCGAGTATGATATGCCTGTATTGTTCCTGGCTTTTATAAGATTGTAAATGTGGAAGCTAGGTGTTCTAGTACATTCTAGATTATCTAGTGTACAATAGGTCATAAATGGAACATAATCCGGCACTTACAGTGGGGTCAGCGTGTAAGTGCACACACGAACGAACACGACAGGTTGGACGATGGTGACATATACTTCTGAGTGCATAGGTCTAAGGAAAATATTTAGGATTTTCCCCAAATATAATGGCGTATCCTCAGCATGAAAAGGGTTAAATTTATTCAAACTATTACGGAAGTATATTGCTATAGGTGGTATTCTCACAACTATGTTGACTCATGCAGGGATTAAACCAGCGTTTTGGGGAAGGGGCCCTCCCTATTCAACCATTTTCTGGGAAAACACTAAATTGGGAATTTCCATCTCAATTGTTTCTTTTAAAGGCACAAGCCCACTCAGTAGGCATAAAATGTTCTTTGTCGGAATTAAATAAGTGTATAATTATGTCACTATTCCACCAGTTCTAAAACTTACGAGTGACCGCTATACAGATATAATCATTTAGTAATATTAATTTCACTGATAGTGACTCGCTGTGGTATCAGGCTATTTTCATATGCAAATAAGGCATGATATATTTAAATAAAAAATTTGGACAGAATATAGGGTATAATCATTGCACATCAAAAAATAAATACAGAGAATAAATAGTAATGTCCGTTAACATTTTAAGGAAACATGGTTATCGCCCCTGATATCAGTGTGGAAATTTACGTCTGATATAAAATGTATAATATTGCCAATCAATACATGGGGTAAAGGTGAATGAATGTTTATTTTGTCAGAAAATGTCTGATATAAAGACCATTTTGTGCCTACTGAGTGGGCATGCACCTTTAATAGTATGTATTTGTTTTGTGATAACAAAACTACAATGTGACTGTGGCTGGAGAAATTGGGTTTATGGCAGCTGTTGCCAGTCTGGCTCGACATGGCTGACTGAAGAAATGGGTGATACAGCCTTTGCGACCAGTGTATACCCAGATCAGCCTGCGCATCCGCGCAGTCTGATCAGTGTCTACACTGTTCGCCATTCAGTCAGGTAAAGAACTATTATACTGGTAATAAATTGTATAATCGATGGTTACTAAATCAACTTTAGTGGCATTTATTCAACCAGTATAAGTTATTGTTCACATATTGTATTTTGAAGGATTAAATGCGAGGGAGCGGCTAGCGACCGCAGCATTTAGATCCTGAAAAATCCAGTATGTGAACAATAGCATACTTATAGTTCAACCAAGTGTACAATGAAATGTCCCATCCGCATATTGATTTTCCATTTCCTGTCGAGCAGTTAATAATTAAATCTGGCAATATATAACTTATTGGGGTTAAACGTTGCAATTTGTGAAATAAGTGGAGCATGATGTGGCCCAGCGATTGGCTTAGAAAGTTGGGCGAACTATAAGTACCAGGAAATGAAGGTGTAGGTGGCGTTATTTCACAACTATGTTGACTCATTATGCAGGGACAAAGCCAGCCATTTGGGGACCATTTTGGGGGGAAATCACACTAAATTGGGAATTTTCCATCTCATTTCTTTCCTTTTAATCCAGTTCATGTCACAGATAAACTGTCATTCATTTAGTTTTTTATGCCCCCACCATCAAATGGTGAGGGGGGTCATATAATGTTACCGGCGTCCGTCTATGTACGTACGTCCGTCCCGAAACCTTAACGCTCGGTTAAATGGCTTATAATTTCTGTTTCCTTGCTCTGATCTGCTTCACATTTCACACACATTGCTCCAATGGTCCTTTACCTCCCTGTGACAAATCCACATTCGTCCCGCCCCCGCTAAGCCCAGGGTCTAGGTCACAGACTTGGTGCGTTCAAAACCTTAACACTCGGGTAAATGGCTTATAATTTCTGTTTCCTTGTTTTCAAATGTGTCTCGTTTTCTTTGCACGGGGGGAATTCGTGTGCCGACAGGCCACATTTCTAGTTTTTTATGATTACATGATTGTATTTTTATTATTTCTCATCAAAAGTATATGTTGTTACCACTCAATTGAATCGTCTCGACGAGACGGTTCAAATGAGTGGTAACAACATATACTTTAATTGAGAAATGAAGCAAATAAAAAAATACAATGTTGGTAAATTTTGATACCTGATTTTTAGCTCACCTGAGCGAAGCTCATGTGAGCTATTGTTGCCGCAATGTGTCCGTCGTCCGTCGTCGTCGTCCGTGAACATTTTCAAACGTCTTCTCCTCCGTAACCATTGGGCCTATAGTCACCAAACTTCATGGTCATGGTGCTTAGGTAGGGGGATTACAAAATTGTTAAAATTACATCATTACGTAATCCAAGATGGCCGCCGTCTAAAAATAGCACAAATTCTTCAAAAATCTTCTTCTCAAGAACCGCCGACCGGATTTCGACAAAACTTGGTAGAACTGATCGATGTACAATGCTCTTTCAAAGTTGTTAAAATGGTGACCCTGGGGTCAAAAATGGGCGTGGCCCGTGGGGTCAAATTGTGGTCAAATTTTATTTTTGACCGAATATGGTCTTGTCATATATCAAATTGAAGGTATCAACGAGGCGATCACTCTGGTGCATTTTTTTCGAAATCGGATGGTTAGGTCATCCAAGATGGCCGCCGAAATGTCAAAAGGTCGTTCTTTTATTAGAGATTTCAAAATTCGTCTTCACATGAACCGCTTGGCCCATGGTAGCCAAACTTAAGAGTTATGGTCCATGGGTGAAGCCTTTTCAGATTTGTTAAAATGGAGGTCATCGCTAATCCAAGATGGCCGCCGTCTAAAAATAGCATAAATTCTTAAAAAATCTTCTTCTCATGAACCGCTAGCCGGATTTCGACGAAACTTGCTAGGAATTATCGATGTACAATGCTCTTTCAAAGTTGTTAAAATGGTGACCCCGGGGTCAAAAATGGGCGTGGCCCGTGGGGTCAAATTTTATTTTTGACCGAATATGGTCTTGTCATATATCAAATTGAATGTATCAACGAGGCGATCACTCTGGTGCATTTCTTGTCGAAATCGGATGGTTAGCCATCCAAGATGGCCGCCGAAAGGTCAAAAGGTTGTTCTTTTATTAGAGATTTCAAAATTCTTTTTCACATGAACCGCTTGGCCCATGGTAGCCAAACTTAAAAGTTATAGTCCATGGGTGAAGCATTTTCAGATTTGTTAAAATGGAGGTCATCGCTAATCCAAGATGGCCGCCGTCTAAAAATAGCATAAATTCTTAAAAAATCTTCTCATGAACCGCTAGCTGGATTTCGACAAAACTTGGTAGGAATGATCGATGTACAATGCTCTTTCAAAGGTGTTAAAATGGTGACCCCGGGGTCAAAAATTGGCGTGGCCTGTGGGGTCAAATTGGGGTCAAATTTTATTTTTGAACAAATATGGTCATGTCATATATCAAATTGAAGGTATCAACGAGGCGATCACTCTGGTGCATTTTTTGTCGAAATCGGATGGTTAGGTCATCCAAGATGGCCGCCGAAAGGTCAAAAGGTCGTTCTTTTATTAGAGATTTCAAAATTCTTCTTCACATGAACCGCTTGGCCCATGGTAGCCAAACGTAAGAGTTATGGTCCATGGGTGAAGCCTTTTCAGATTTGTTAAAATGGAGGTCATCGCTAATCCAAGATGGCCGCCATCTAAAAATAGCATAAATTCTTAAAAAATCTTCTTCTCATGAACCGCTGGCCGGATTTCGACGAAACTTTCTAGGAATGATCGATGTACAATGTTCTTTCAAAGTTGTTAAAATGGTGACCCCGGGGTCAAAAAATGGGCGTGCCCGGTGGGGTCAAATTGGGGTCAAATTTTATTTTTGACCGAATATGGTCTTGTCATATATCAAATTGAAGGTATCAACGAGGGGCGATCACTCTGGTCATTTTTTGACGAAATCGGATGGTTTTTTTTTAGGCCATCGAAGATGGCCGCCGAAAGGTCAAAACCAGGTTGTTCTTTTATTAGAGATTTCAAAATTCTTTTCTTCACATGGAACCGCTTGGCCCATGGTAGCCAAACGTAAGAGTTATGGTCCATGGGTGAAGCCTTTTCAGATTTGTTAAAATGGAGGTCGTCGCTAATCCAAGATGTCCGCAGTCTAAAAATAGCACAAATTCTTAAATCTTCTTCTCATGAACCGCTGGCCGGATTTCGATGAAACTTGGTAGGAAAGATTGATATACAATGCTCTTTCAAATTTGTGAAAATGGTTACCCCAGGGTCAAAAATGGGCGTGGCCCGTGGGGTCAAATTTTATTTTTGACCGAATATGCTAATGTCATATATCAAATTGAAGGTATCGATGAGGCGATTGCTCTGGTGCGATATTTGTCGGAATCGGATGATTATGTCATCCATGATGGCCGCCAAAAGGTCATTTATTCAAGATTTTGAACGTCTTTTTCTCAGAAACCACATGGCCGATGATGGCCAAACTTCATAGTAAGTTAAGATCCTTGGGTGAAGCATTTTCAGATTTGGTAAAATGAGAGTCATTGCTTAATCCAAGATGACTGCCATCTAAAAATAGCACAATCTTTTTAAAACACATGAACTCAATGTCACATTCTCCTCTGGTGTTCATTGAGTCAGGTGAGCGAATTAGGGCCATCATGGCCCTCTTGTTTTACTTTACAATTGGGATTGAGTTGAGGAGGAAAAAACGGCCGCTAGCATTGGGGGAGGGGCAGGAATTCGGCCCCTGTTTGTATGGTAAATTAATCCTTGTCACGTTAATTGCGCTGCCTGGTTCAGTAATCGTGGAAATGTATGATCAAATTATCTCCCCTAGTTATCAGTGTTATGATTGAATATAGTAGGATAATGCACAAACTTCTTGGAATTTGATCAAGTAAAATGATGGGTTTTGTTGATAAAGTTCACTTGCCGTCGATGAAGTAGAAAACGACATATTGAATGTCCGCGGTACCATCTAATTACGGCATGGTGCTTTTAAAGAGTAACCTCATAAACAACTGGTCAAGCAAGCTGTATACAGCTGATCACAGATCAAACAATTGTAAATGTAGGAATGAATATAATGTTAATCCGTTAAGGCCACAGAAAGTTCATGAGTAGGTTATTGTCAATTTTTTATTATTAAATTGGTGTAAAACTAGTCAACAAAAATAATTTCTATTTTTTTTTTTTAAATAATTTATATACAAATAAAAATAATTAGTTGGTAATATAATTATACCCCGGGCATACGATGTATGTCGACGGGTATATAGTTTTTGTAATTCCGTTCGTCCGTTTGTCTGTTCGCGTTAAAGTTTTTATTTGTCGGTCCAGGTGGCTGGCGGGGGTATACGTGAGCCCCTGCCCACTTTCTCCAGTTGTATTAGTGGCTGATGTGACCGAGAAACTTTATCATCCTATTTGTGGCTGCGACGGGAGAAATGGGGCTTCTGGGTTATGCGACCAGTGTAGATCCAGATCAGCCTGTGCATCTGCTTCTAACAAGCGATTTACCGTAATTACCATAAATATTCAGACACCATAAATACAATACCCTTGGCATGCCCGTCTGTATATGACCTTGCTGTTGAACGGACATAAAACCACAATTTATCAATCAGTGTAGATCCAGGTCAGCCAGCCAGCCAGCGACCCAGTCCGTCCATCGGTCAGTTAGTCGTGGGTGGCAGGTGGGAGCATGCGATGGGCATTTCAATGACCGGAATTCATAATCCTGACCTGGTTTGGCTCTCATGTATGTCTTTGGCGTCTGGTATGTGACAGTTGAATCATGCCTTATATGAGTAATATGATTATTCGTAATCCTATTACTTTTAGTGGAAGGGGCCAAGTGTCTTTGGTGTGGTATGGCAGGTTATTCTAATTTCAGGGCTACATATATATTTTTTGTATGTAAATATTCCGTTCAGATTTTGTGATTTTCCCCCAATACATCAGGTTGAATACTGGATCGAAACCGTTGGCCCGGCCTTAAATGACCTTAGCTGTTGATAGGCCATTCAACACCAATAAACAAAAAAACAATCAATCAATCAATGTATTTTTCAGCGTGGAAATAATCCGTCTAGCGAACAGCCTGCTGATCAACTGGGACAACAAGATGTACTACGCCCCGAAGGACGACCCCGCCCGCGTCCGCACCACCACCCTCAACGAAGAACTCGGCCAAATCGAGTACATCTTCTCAGACAAAACAGGCACTCTCACACAGGTACAGATCACGCTTGATTCTAAGTAGTAAGTGGGTGGTTAGTTGGCCAAATCGAGTACATCTTCTCGGACATAACGGGCACTCTCACCCAGGTACAGATCACACTTGATTCTATGTAGTATACCCGGCCTAAAATGACCTTAGTTATTGTCAGGCCATTAACCCTTTCAACGCTTCCTCTATAGTAGTGTTTGCAAACAGTGTGGATCCAGATGAGCCGGCTCGTGATGAGCCGGCTCATCAGGATCTGCACCTTTTGCAAGTAATTTTAATATTTAAAAAAAAAAAAGCAGCCCTGTTTATAAATGGACTAGTCTGAAAATCATTTTTGTGACGATAGAATTGGTTCATATATAAACATATCGCAGTCCATTGCAGTTATTTAGGGTTGACAGGGTTACACACCATTAAATAAATAATTATTGAAACCCATCGCTTTCACTTTTCACTCAAGAGGGTACGGATTGCTTGCTAGCCTAATGGGAGACCATTGGACTGAAATACCGGAGGTCGTTGGTTCAATACCCCATGAACAATACTTCCATAGAGCCGTTATGCCCACCCATTCACTTTTCACTCGAGCGGGTACGGATTGCTTGATAGACTAATGGTAGACCATTGGACTGAAATACCGGAGGATGTGGTTCAATACCAGCCTTAGACTAATACTTTCACGTTTCACTTATACAGGTACGGATGCCATTTGACAGTTGATACAATTAAGGCTGACTCTGGTATTACGACCTTTGTTGTATTTAGACAGTATTTATTATTCCCTCGTCGATAGGCAAGAGGGGATATAGCGTTAGTCCATGTACGTATGTACGTACATACATTAGTAACACCTTTCATTTTTCAATAACTTATGAACCGCTTAACAAATTTTGATAATATTTAACCAGAATGTGTGTCTAGGGATGGTGCTTTGTTTTGCATGTTACCCACGTCTGACTGTCCAAGGTCTCTCTAAGGCAAAAATGTTAAAAGTTTTTTTATTATCAAGTCTGCCAGTGAGGGGATTAGCTTAGTGATAGTGATGCCCTTATTTAGTCATATGTCATAGTCATATGTATTTAGTCATATGTTCCCATTGTAGCGTGCTCTATTTAATCAAGCTTGTTGTTGCAGAATATCATGGTGTTTAAGAAGTCGTCCATTGATGGCAAGTCATACGGAGACATGTTAGACAGACACGGAAATGTCGTCGATATTACAGAGGTAACCTGAATATAGCGACCTTCAAATATAATGTTTCTCCGATCTCATGCTGGAGATCAAGAAGTTTCATTGGCCAAGGCTGAGCTCTGCTCAGTCTTGGCCAATCAAACTGCTTGATTTCCAGTGCAAATTTGTAAAACGTCTCAGAATGACTATAAAGCTTTCTCCGATCTCATACTGGAGATCAAGAAGTTTCATTGGTCAAGTCAGCTGTGCTCAGTCTTGGCCAATCAAATTGCTTGATTTCCAGTCCAAATTTGTAAAACGTCTCAGAATGACTATAAAGCTTTCTCCGATCTCATACTGGAGATCAAGAAGTTTCATTGGTCAAGTCTGAGCTGTGCTCAGTCTTGGCCAATCAAATTGCTTGATTTCCAGTCCAAATTTGTAAAACGTCTCAGAATTTCGATATTACCGAGGTAACCGAGCTAGTCGACTGAATATAGAGTATAAAACTCGAAATCAGGAAATGTTGTTAACTGAGCTGTAGTGTTGGCCAATCAAAATTTTCTGATTCCAAGTAAAACTTTACTCGTGTAACCAATTTGAGTAGTGAGCTATAAGCCATGTTGTAAATCAAGTAATAACAAATTAATATTAAAAACTGGATTTCAAAAGTTATTTGTAACACTACCAATGTCCAATTTCTTACCTAGAGTTCTGTTTCTATATTGAAATTAAGGTAGTTGTACCCTTCTTGTGGCCCCATGTAAAGTCGATGGAAATCTAATAAAAAACCCTACTAATATAACAATAGCTACATGTACTTACATAAATATTCCACATGAATGCGATCTGTAAGTCTTTATGCAGATATTCCTACCAATAAAAATGCACACACACCTGTAATATGCAAATTATAGACCAATTTTGACGTAGCATATGTATATTTATGTCTCGACACAGGTGTGTAGAAGCCAAATTACACATGTAAAACATCAAAATGTGCTTACTACAGCATAACCTGTGATTTCCTTGCTGGTATCATCTGCATAATGACTTATTGAACACATATATATAATTTTTACTGGTGTAAGTAGCTATTGGTTTATGAGTAGGGTATTTTTTATTAGATTTCCATAGACAAGAAGGGTACACCAACCTTATGTCGCCTTTTCATGAGCATTCTATCCCACAGAAAACCCCGAAGATCGACTTCTCAGCAAACCCGTACGCGGAAGCTTCGTTCGAGTTTTACGACAATCGCGTAATTCAGGAGATAAACAACGGAAACGTGAAATTTGACGATTTTTATCGTCTTCTCGCCCTCTGCCATACGGTGATGCCTGAGGAGAAAGACGGCCAGCTGGAATATCAGGCGCAGTCGCCCGACGAAAACGCCCTCGTCTCAGCAGCTAGAAACTTTGGCTACGTCTTCAAGGTATATATTTCTTAGGGATGGGTTGTGGTCTAAGGAGAGCAGAATGTGGCCGAGGGGTAACACCGTGGACTGCCACACTGGCGACCCGAGTTCGATTCAGGGCTCAGTTCCTGAGTGTCAGTATTTCTGAGATACTTTCCTGCTCTACGAGTCCTTTCAGATGGGGACTTTAAAAAGGCGGTCGAGTGTATCTGATTTGAAGAAGAGTCTGGGCACGTTAAAGAACCAGAGGGGACTATTCTAATAAGAGCTAGGCCCCCTGGGGCCGGTTTCCTCTGTATCCACCTCCTTCCTTTCTCCCCTTCTTGGGAGACGACATGCAAGGTCATCGAGCCAGTGCCGTCGTTAAATCCAAGCATTTACATTTTGTGGTCTAAGGGATACAGCATTGAACACTACCAGAGATTGTGAGTTCAATCCCTATCATAGGCATGAACAAATACATATTTGATCATCCGTCGATAATGTGCATTATCGTCGTGGACAATAACAATTGAGGTGCAGGGAGTCTAGGGAGACCAGTGTAGATCAAGATCTGCCTGTGCATCCGCATCGAGGTGAACGGAGTCGAGGGGCTTATGTGTTTTTGCGACCAGTGTAGATCCAGATCAGCCTGTGCATACGCACAGTCTGATCAGGATCTGCTCTGTTCGCCATTCCTTCAATGAAACTCCAGTCATGCTTCTAACAAACAATATAGACCGCTATCAGGCTAAAGGAGTTTGCTATTTGGTCACGGGCTACACCTATAAGCCCCGTTCTCCAGCCAAAATGCAGCAGGTTAAAACGGGATCAAACCCGTTTGCCCGGCCTTACATGACCTTAGCTGTTGATAGGCCGTTAAACACCAATAAACAAACCAACAAAACAAATTGATCATCCGTTGATAATATGCGTTACCCATTACAGTCGCGGACCCCCAACACAATAACCATTGAGGTGCAGGGAGTCGAGGAAACGTACGAACTACTCGCCATATTGGACTTCAACAACGTCCGCAAACGAATGTCTGTAAGTAACAAAGTCCGCAAATGGCCACCTCTCTACAACAGCCACCTCTCTGTAACAGCTGACTGATATTTTATATCACAAATGGACGATTGCCTCTATATTAACCTCCCTACAACAGCCACCTCTCTTCAACAGTCTTCCCAAGGGTGGCTGTTGTAGAAAAGTTCGCAAACGCATGTCTGTACGTAGCCACCATTAAACTCACATTCTTCACATCGACAAACATATTCAAGAAATTGTTTTTATGCAATAGCAAGGTGGTGAGGCTTATTGCTTTGCTCTGTTCCGTTTGTCCGTTCATAAGTCCATTCCTGGTCCTTTGCATCAAAATTGTTTTTAAGAGTTTCACTGTCATGCCATAACTTCAATATAACTTGAAGGATGAATATTTGGACACATGATACATCTGCCATTATTATGCCATTATTAACTCATGCCATTATTATGAAAAGGTCATGGTCATGTTAATAGTGGCATGACTGAGTCATGCCACTCAGGGATTCCGCTGGGGAAAATAAAAAAATCGCCACTTCAAAAAAAAAAAACAGTTTGCGATAAAAAATTACAATTTTCGAAAAAAAACTTTAAAAAAAACAAAACAAAATGATTTGTTTTTAATTGTCGAAAATTGTAATTTTTTATCACCAATTGTTTATTTTTATCGCCAATTGCCAAAGTGGCGATCGCCAGCGGAATCCCTGTATATGTGTCGACAGGCCACATTTTCTTGTTTCGAATTAATTTGATCAGGCGTTCGTTAATAGATTGAGTTTAGGCCATTGCAAATTAATTAGTAGATTTTGACATAAAATGAGGCAGGTCACTGAGGAGGGAATTTATTTTTCATGGAAAAACTGTTTATTTTCATGATTTTCTGACGTCGGAACATTTACGACAGGTTCCCTGTTCAAACAGGTTACACGCAGGATCGAAACCGTTGGTCCGGCTTTTAATGACCTTAGCTGTTGATAAACACCAATAAGTCAAGTCCCTGTTCAAACTGTTTTAAACTGCAACAAGGATGTATGAAATTGGACTGAATAAGCTTATGCCAATGGCATGAAATATTGACGGAAAGCTTTAGATGCACAGAATTAGCTGCCACCATTGTATTAGTATAGGTTATGTGATTTGTATGTGGATATATGCACAAGTTCCGCAGCGTGCGATATTGCGCGACTTTAGGAGCATATAACGAATGGCATATATCCACATACAAATAAAATTACCTTTCTATTATAAATCACTCGCAATTTATATGCGCCGCAAAATATATACAAAATAAACAAATTAGTGGTGATTTAGAAGGAACCAAATTTTCGATGTGAAGCGTATTCCGGCACTGACCAATATGAACTCACGAGACATCAGTATGGAAATATATTGATGTCTTGTGTTGCATGTGTTTCAATGGGAAACAAAAGTACGTATGTAATAACAGGTGATATTGCGGCGGGACGGAGCGGTTCGATTGTGGTGTAAAGGGGCGGACTCGGTCATAGAGGAGCGACTGGACCCGTCCTGCTCCCAGCTCCAGGAACTTACCAGCCATCATCTACACGTGAGTGTATATTGCCACAACCAACCAGTTTGTAGAGGATATTGCCACAACCAACCAGTTTTATAGAGTATATTGCCACAACCAACCAGTTTTATAGAGGATATTCCACCGTACATGTTTGAATAGCGCGAAATAATACACAGCCATCATCTACACGTGATTCTATATTGCTACAACCAAGCCGTTATATAGAGGATATTACACCCTACATGTTTCAATAGCGCGAAATAATACACGAGTGTACGTCGGCTTCCGCGTAAACAACGAGTGAGCGAAGCGAACGAGTTGTTTACGCGGAAGCCGACGTACATGAGTGTATTATGTCAAGCTATTCAAACATGTACGATGGAATATCCTATTTATACATTTCTGAACAAAATTTTCGAACGTATATTTCGGGGACGTTGCATCTGCATAAGAATTTTTGTCGGGGGTGCTTATTTTTTAACGACTGCGGGTGATTGCAGGTGTTCTGTTCACGGTATATTATTTGCGAGTTGACAGTTGTGGGTTTTCTCTCACAGATACATCCATGCATATAAAAAATAGCTTGAAATGTACTCTCTCCACGACAATACCCTATCTAACAGCAACAATTTTATATCTCGAGTTTATAATTGCCTAGTGCAGTGGAACGTCTCTATACCGGACACCAATAAAACGCCTGTGATCCTATTTTTGATGTCAGAGTTTCTTGGTCATTTATCTCGGGTGATATTGTCGTTATCCCATAGCACATGACTATGGCTCAGAATGATAAAATGCCTGATTTACAGTGAAACCTCTCTAAACCGGACACCCTGGGAACCTCCCAGGGTGTCCGGTTTAGAGATGTTTCACTGTATGAATTTAATCTCTCTAAAATGGCAGGTTTGTGTATTGCCTTATAGAGAGGTTGCACTGTAGTGTAATACTAGTAGGCTCGCACACAGGAGTGATCTTACAGCATATATGGCCTGCCTAGGTACTATAAGACGTGTGAAACGGCTACAGGATTGATTTTAACCAAAGATATTTACCCCGGTCACCTTTCCTAGTGCACTTAAGTAGCATGTCAGAACGTGTTATGGGCTGAGTCGGAATGTAGATACAGAGCTGCAGCTAACGTGTGTATTGGCGTATTTTACGCACTTATTTTAGCAGAATACGCATTGATTATCAAACGTGGGAGTACAAAATACTGACAGCAATGTGAAAATATGCATTGATTTTCAAAGAGTAGTGAAAATATTGTAATAAAGTTGAACATTTACAGTGTTTTCTTTTTGCAGCTGAAATAAGTGAATTTTTAAATTTGTTTTATTTTTATCATTTGTTCCCTATCCAATATTAAAGGAAGAAAATCAATAATACACTTTTAAAAGTAAAATACGCAATAATTCCAGCACAAAAATATTTACACAATTCCCTAACATTTGATTGGCTCGTAGCAAGTCTCTGTCCAAAATTTATATCCCAGTAAACTCCCACGCCGAACTACTTTCCGTAACTGTGAGGTGCAGATAAAATCATTCTTAAGAAAACGGAAAATAAACACATTTTCTTGATGAATTTATTTCAAATGCTGGAATTATAAGGAATGAATGGCCTTTTTGTGGAATTTATCGGGGATATAAACTTGGAAAAGTCGCGGGAATGCTGGACGAGGCCTTAAAAAAATTACAATTGTAATTTTTTATCGCTTCGTCCAGTATTCCCGCGACTTTTCCAAATTTATACCCCGATAAATTCCACAAAAAGGCCATTCATTCCTATATTGAATGTGAAATATGGGGTATATTACTCTTTAGATGCACAACTTATCTGGATCTGTGCAGAAATATTATCCCCTTACTAATGATTATGCTCCCTGTCTGTAGGAGTACGCCCAGGACGGCCTGCGCACGTTGTGCCTCGCTATGAAGGAAATAGACACGCAGTATTACGAGAAATGGCAGATCAGATACCAGGAGGCAAGGTAAGCAAACATTTAAAGGTACATGCCCATTCAGTTGGCACAAAATGTTCTTTATAGGAATTAAATAAGTGTATAATTGTGTCACTATTCCACCAGTTCTAAACATTACGAGTGCCCGCTATACAGATATAATCATTTAGTAATATTTATTTTACTGATAGTCACTCGAGGTGGTTTAATCAGGTTATTGTCATATGCAAATAAGGCATATTTATTTATCCTAAGTATGATCATTGCACATCAAAAACTAAATACATAGAATAAATAGTAATGTCCGTTAACATTTTAAGGAAACATGGTTATCGCCCCCGATATCAGTGTGGAAATGTACGTATGTATCAAAGTGATGTAAATCGTATGAGATCAGTGGACATGTAGTGTGGAAATACTGTGTGGAAATGTACTATTATGTGGAAATACGTATATCAGTGTGGAAATGTACGTATGATATCAGTGTGGAAATGTACGTATGATATCAGTGTGGAAATGTACGTATGATATCAGTGTGGAAATGTACGTATGATATCAAATGTATACAGAGCTCCAGGTAAGATGCGTAATTTGACCAAATATTCAAGGTATTTTTCTTAGTTCTTCACCAAAAATGGTAAGTTGGGAGTTCTTTAAAATCGTCTCAGAAGGCGGGAACCGAAAACTGTCGTCTGCTGTTGTATCTTATTTTGTATTTTCTCTAAATAAAAACAAGGTTTGGCAGCATTTTAGAATCATTTCCATTGGGAATGATTCTATAAAGTGCTGTCAAACCATGTTTTTGATAAGAAAAATGGAAAATAAACAGCAGACGACACATTTTAATTCAGCACTGTAAGGGTTAAGCTCCACTCCTTGGGTTATACCAAACATTGATAGGGTGTTGGAATTTATAGCAGTGGACAGCGCTCTAGATAAGATGCGTGTTGGCGTATTTTCTGCATATTTTCTGCACATATTTTAGCTGACTACAGATTGATTATCAACAGCGGGAGTACAAAATACTCACAGTCATGTGACAATACACATTGATTTTCAAATTGTGTAGTGAAAATACTGTAAGAAAGTTGAAAAGTTACTTAGTTGAACAGTCAATTTACTTAATAGTTCAGCTGCAGTGTTTGCTTATTGCAGCTCAACTACCGGTAAGTAAATTGTCAACTTTGATACGAGACCGGACTATAAAGGAATGCGACCATTCTCTGACAAATACATAGAGGATATTCATATTTTTGCAACGAATATGACATATATGTTCATCGAGTGGTGTGTGGAATGTCCATATTTCACGAGTGCCGTTAGGCATGAGTGAAATATGGATATTTCACACCACGAGATGAACATATATGTCATATTCGTTGCAAAAATATGAATATTCTATTTATTATATACCGCTCCATGGAAATTAGCAGTTTTTGTCTCGCCCGCGAAGCGGAAAGCGAGACATATGTTTTGTTTTTCCGGAGTCGTCGTCGTCGTCGTCGTCGTCGGTGTCGGCGGCGTCATCATTCAATGTTAAGTTTTCGTGTTACGGTCATTACTTCAACACCTTATCAGCTACAGTCATCAAACTTTATACATACCTTTACTATGATATGTAGATGAATATAGGACTATTAAAAAAAAATCCGGGCTTCAGGGTCAAGGTCAAACTCTATTTCTTTCTATGCTACAAACTGAACATTAATGCATGAAGACCCGTTTTCTCGTGCGCTCTGTACACCTTACCTGTAGAGAGAACAATAGCCTTCTCCAGTTGAACACTTCTGCATGTGCAAGCATGTGCAAATTTCCAGCTTGACCACTAAATGTCCAGCTAAATTATTACAGGTAATATACAGGTAAATTATTATACCTGGGTATTACATTTCCGTAAACTGTGTTGACAATATTGTGGCAATATGTGGACCTGTGCAGATATGATATGTAGATAAATATCGGACTATTATAAAAATTCTGGGCTCCAGTAGCGAGCATTATTTTTTGGTTAATTTTTAAACTTTTTTTTTTATACTTTTTTTCCATTTTTAGCCAGGTTTTTTTTGGGAAAAAATCCAGGCTATTGGATTGGCGAAAGCCAGGCAGGCGGGCGGCGTCCACAATCAATGTTAAGTTTTCGTGTTTCAGTCCATTTCTTTGTTACTGTAACACATAGGACCAACAAACTTTCACAGCTTCATAACCAAGGGGTGCCCACCACATATCACTATCCAACATGTTACCTTTTTGAACTTGACCCATTTTTTCCGCGCAGTCAATGTTAACTTTTCGCGTTTACAATGTTAACTTTTCATGTTTAAGTCCATTTCTTTGGTACTGTACCACCTAGGACCACCAAACTTTCACAGCTTCATAACCAAGGGGTGCCCACCACATACAACTATCCAACATGTGACCATTTTTTTTACCTTCACCTATTATTTCTACGTAATTGACTTAGCCATTTTTAACGTTAACTTTTTAACTTACGTCTGGTTAAAGTTTTTTGCTTAAAGTTTTTCGTTATACTATATCTCTGCAACTGCTTCGCCCATTACCTTCAAACTTTACATGGCTGTTTATCATCATCCATATTTTCATTCTACCCCCCAACCGTGCGGCCCCTGTGCCCAATGTCAAGGTCAAATTACTTTGATTTTTTTGTGTACTATATCTCTGCAACTGCTTCACCCATTACCTTGATACTTCACATGGGTGTTTATGATCATTGTCGCGCCCGCTTGCGGAAAGTGCGATATAGTCGGCATTTTGGCATACGTCCGTCCGTCCGTCCGTCCGTCCGGGCACACATTAGGGTACTTATGTGGCTAGCCCCACAGGGTTATGGACTTAGTAAAGGATAGGGTTGGTTACAATTAGCCACCTAAAAAATCCTTTTATGTGGCTAAAAATCGTTTTATGTGGCTAATATTTAACATGTGATAAGCCACATAAGTATAGTAATGTAAGAACGTCCGTCCGTGTGTCCGGTTAAAGTTTTTCCATCCACTATATCTCTTTTTTTAGTGTCCATGCCTCGCCCCAAGGCGCGACATGCAGGCCACGGCCATCTAGTCTACAAAAAGTGGGTATAATTATGTTACCCAAGTGTCTATGCTTGGAAAAAACCTGGCCTTCGTGGCTTTGCCTCGTTTCTTGTTGTCTAGTAGCATAAGGTCGTAAGTGCTATATACCGACTACTATCATATACTAAAACAATTATTGACTAGTGAGCCATAGAATATAATCTGATATTCTATGGCTCACTAGTCAATAATTGTATAATATGTTTGGGCCAGTGAAAATTGCTTTCTGGCCCAGGCTCGAGGTCAAGGCGGCGGGATAAGGCGAGACATTTGATTCCGCGGAATTCTTGTTTAGACTGTATAGGGTAATGAATGTGTATTTGCAGTCCGGCACTGTAGGTGCGCGTTATGAATATAGATAGCGGAAGTAGTTGTATTTTCACCGGAAGATGTTTATTTCATCGATGAGAACATATGACATTTATTTACATCGTATAACTATGTATTTCATGGGTAGGTATATAATAAATATTTGTTCTGCTTGTCAGATCACACTTTTTATGTGGTTTAAACATACAGTGTAACCTCTCCAAACTGGACCCCCTGGGAGATTTAGAGATGTTTCGCTGTATTTCCAATGTAAGAACACTGAAACACACGCCTGTGTGCATTGAAATCATGAACACTTATAAACATCAGCAATATTTGACAGGGAAATCGGTCATAAATGTATGCATCTCAAGGTTGTTTGGTTTTTGGTTTAGAGAGGTTGCACTGTACATGTATGTACTATATTATTTTGTCAAGTATGTGTATGATTATAGGGTTAACTGTATTGTAATTTTCAAATTTTAAAATTAAACATGTTTTCCGACCTATCATTTTCTGATATACGCCGCAAATTTGAAAATTACAATGCAGTTAATCTATTTCTAATGCACTCCTTTACTACTGGCGTAGGAATACATATTGAAATAATTTGCGACCGTTCATCAACAATGATATACCTGTAATGTATGACCATCAGCCAATCAGATTGCGTGATATTTATAGAGTGCATTAGAATGTATGTTATGTATTGCATAAAAGACTAATAAAGAAAAATAATTGTCTATATTTCAATTATATGTTGGAGAATAAATGTGCAATAAAAAGTTTATGCGTAGCTGGTGTCAATATAAAGATTACTATGCTAGTTTTCAGTATGCAGGCATTTAAAATATAAATTTAAAAAAAATACGATGTTAAAACAAATACAGTGAAACCTCTCTAAACCGGACACCCTGGGAGGTCCCCAGGGTGTCCGGTTTAGAGATGTTCCACTGTAAATCAGGCATATGACCATATATTCAATTGAGAATGTGTTTTAACAAAAAAAAATTACATTGATTTACGATCGAAAGTGAGTTTTAAGCTGAAAGAATAATGGTCTTATCGATTGACACCCGAGCAAGTCACCCTCATACTGTTTCGGACCTAAAAATGAATTAGTGAGAAATGATAATTTCACTGTTTTATTATGCCACCGGTCTCGAAGAGCCGGGTGGCATATTGTTTTTGGACCGTCCGTCTGTCCGTCCGTCTGTCCGGGCACACATTAGGGTACTTATGTGGCTAGCCCCACAGGGTTATGGACTTGGTAAAGGATAGGGTTGGTTACAATTAGCCACCTAAAAAATCCTTTTATGTGACTAAAAATCGTTTTGTGTGGCTAATATTTAACATGTGATAAGCCACATAAGTATAGTACTGTAAGAACGTCCGTCACACTTTTCGTCCGTCACACTTTTCGGTTAACCACTTTGTCACAGTTTCTCAAATATGCTGCAGGTGGCATCCGCGTTCGACAGACGCATTTCTTGTATCATTAGCCAGGTTTTTGGAAAAAAAATCCAGGCTATTGGATTGGCGAAAGCCGGGCGGGCGGGCGGTGGTGGTGGGCGGCGGGCGGCGTCCACAATCAATGTTAAGTTTTCGTGTTTGAGTCCATTTCTTTGTTACTGTACCACCTAGGACCACCAAACTTTCACAGCTTCATAATCAAGGGGTGCCCACCACATATTACTATCCAACATGTTACTTTTTTTTTAACTTGACCCATTTTTTCCGCGCAGTCGACTTAGCCATTTTCAATGTTAAGTTTTTGCGTTTACAATGTTAAGTTTTCGTGTTTGACTCCATTTCTTTGTTACTGTACCACCTAGGACCACCAAACTTTCACAGCTTCATAATCAAGGGGTGCCCACCACATATTACTATCCAACATGTTACTTTTTTTTTAACTTGACCCATTTTTTCCGCGCAGTCAACTTAGCCATTTTCAATGTTAAGTTTTCGCGTTTACAATGTTAAGTTTTCGTGTTTGAGTCCATTTCTTTGTTACTGTACCACCTAGGACCACCAAACTTTCACAGCTTCATAATCAAGGGGTGCCCACCACATATTACTATCCAACATGTGACCATTTTTTTTACCTTCACCTATTATTTCTACGTAATTGACTTAGCCATTTTCAACGTTAACTTTTTAACGTACGTCTGGTTAAAGTTTTTTTGGTTAAAAGTGTTTTTTTTGTTATACTATATCTCTGCAACTGCTTCGCCCATTACCTTGAAACTTCACATGGGTGTTTATCATCATCCATATTTTCATTCTACCCCCAACCGTGCGGCCCCTGTGCCCAATGTCAAGGTCAAATTACTTTGAATTTTTTTTGTTAAAGTTTTTTTGTGTACTATATCTCTGCAACTGCTTCACCCATTACCGTGATACTTCACATGGGTGTTTATCATCATTGTCGCACCCGCTTGCAGAAAGCGCGATATCGTCGGCATTTTGGCATATGTCCGTCCGTACGTCCGTGTGTCCGGTTAAAGTTTTTTCGTTAAAGTTTTTCCATCTACTATATCTATTTTTAGCTCACCTGAGCGAAGCTCATGTGAGCTATTGTTACCGCAATGTGTCCGCCGTCGTCCGTCGTCCGTCGTCCGTGAACATTTTCAAACGTCTTCTCATCGGTAACCATTGGGCCTATAGTCACCAAACTTCATGGTCATGGTCCTTAGGTAGGGGGATTACAAAATTGTTAAAATGACGTCATCACGTAATGCAAGATGGCCGCCGTCTAAAAATAGCACAAATTCTTCAAAAATCTTCTTCTCAAGAACCGCCAACTGGATTTCGACAAAACTTGGTAGGAATGATCGATGTACATTGCTCTATCAAAGTTGTTAAAATGGTGACCCCGGGGTCAAAAATGGGCGTGGCCCGTGGGGTCAAATTGGGGTCAAATTTTATTTTTGACCGAATATGGTCATGTCATATATCAAATTGAAGGTATCAATGAGGCGATCACTCTGGTGCATTTTTTGTCGAAATCGGATTGTTATGTCATCCAAGATGGCCACTGAAAGGTCAAAAGGTCGTTCTTTTATTAGAGATTTCAAAATTCTTCATCACATGAACCGCTTGGCCCATGGTAGCCAAACTTAAAAGTTATGGTCCATGGGTGAAGCCTTTTCAGATTTGTTAAAATGGAGGTCATCGCTAATCCAAGATGGCCGCCGTCTAAAAATAGCATAAATTCTTAAAAAACTTCTTCTCATGAACCGCTGGCCGGATTTCGACTAAGCTTGGTAGGAATGATCAATTTACAATGCTCTTTCAAAGTTGTGAAAATGGTGACCCCGGGGTCAAAAATGGGCATGGCCCGTGGGGTCAAATTGGGGTCAAATTTTATTTTTGACCGAATATGCTCATGCCATATATCAAATTGAAAATATCGATGAGGCGATTGATCTGGTGCAATATTTGTCGGAATCGGATGATTATGTCATCCATGATGGCCACCAAAAGGTCCATTTATTCAAGATTTTGAACGTCTTTTTATCAGGAACCACATGGCCGATGCTGGCCAAACTTCATAGGAAGTTAAGATCTTTGGGTGAAGCATTTTCAGATTTGGTAAAATGACAGTCATCGCTTAATCCAAGATGACCGCCATCTAAAAATGGCAAATTTTTTTTAAAACACATGAACTCAATGTCGCATTCTCCTCTGGTGTTCATGGAGTCAGGTGAGCGAATTAGGGCCATCGTGGCCCTCTTGTTTTAGTGCCCATGCCTCGCCCCAAGGCGCGACATGCAGGCCACGGCCATCTAGTCTACAAAAAGTGGGTATAATTATGTTATCCAAGTGTCTATGCTTGGAAAAAACCTGGCCTTCGTGGCTTTGCCTCGTTTCTTGTTTTAAATATATTAATTGGTTAATATAAATTATTTATAATAGGGGATAGTGTTTGTTGACGGCCGTGAGCAATAAAATATACTGTTTTCAACAGTTTCATGAATTGATATAGTGTATATTAATTCCATTTGCTGGAAAGAAATGTACAGCTTGTAGACAGTCATTCAAATGACACAGAACCTTATAATGTGAATACAAATAAATGAGTGCTTACTGTCAAGACAGTAAAATATAAAGTATGACATAATTGTTATTTAATTTGCAATAGAAGACTTCACCGAAGACCCAGGACCCAACATTCCAGACGGATTTGATGTAACAACAGCAACACCACTGGATTATTGTTGGCTTTTGTACAAGCCAGAGGTCATATGTTTACTGTCATGGCGAGACATATGAACAACTATGCTAGGAGTTATTTTCATCTACAGCAAGCAATGTAATAAATTTGTCCAGAGACATAATTAATATTACAATTAAATAGGTATTATTTGCACAACTGAATTGCTACTTATGGTACAGCATTGAAGTAAAACATTTTACCAGATTGACAGTGATCCAGCTATTTTTTTTCCAGATGAAGACAGCGCGACGTAAGGGCTGGTAAATTTCAAATCTTACTAGCTCGGCTGGCTGGTACATATTTTTGCTTAGTTTCAAGCCCTGTAAAATAAACTATCGTCTGTATATTTCAGTTGTACTTTAGAGAATCGCGACGAAAAACTGGACGTACTATACGAGGAGATAGAGCAGAATCTCCAGCTGATCGGGGCGACGGCCATCGAGGACAAACTGCAGGACGGAGTGCCCGAAGCCATCGCTAACCTCGGGTTGGCCGGAATCAAGATCTGGGTCCTCACCGGGGACAAGCAGGGTATGGGTAGTATTGACGTATTTGGTCATGGCTATATGTTGCTGTGACTGGAGAAAATGGGATTGTGACCAGTGTAACGCCTGATCAAATAGCACACTCTTGTAGCCTGATAGCGAAACAGGCCCCTGTATTGCTTGTCAGAAGCATGATGGGTGTTTCATTGATTGAATGGCGACAAGTGCAGATCCTGATCAGACTGTGCGAATGCACAGACTGATCTGGATCTACATTGGTCGCAAAACACATAAGCCCTATGTCTTCAGTCACAGCCACATATGCGAATACGCGGCTATCAGCATGTCATGAATACTAGGCTAGTTTTTTTCTTATAAAATTTTATCAGACGAGGCTAGGAAACGTGTAGGACTCTGAGGTTTGCCGAGGAATTCCCTCTGTTTGCATGCCAAGCCTGATTACCTTGATATCAAACTTCATACATATAGAATACCAGGCTAGATTCTTTTGATATCAAGTTTATCTGGCAAGGCTGGGAAACTAGGATTATCCGATAATACAGTCTACACTCGTTTACCAGGGGTCTGAGGAAACTTAACGAAAATATGAGTTAACGAGAGTTACTAGAGGTGTACCGCTTTGAGCTGGCGCGTTATTATTGTAAATATTATTGTAAACACGTGCTATTTTTAAATAGTTTACGTCATATGTTGTAGACATGGTATTTGTATGCCAGCGCAAACGCATTAACATTCGATAGAATTGCTAATTATAGTAACATCGTTTAGTGCTCTAGTGGGTAGATCTGCTGTTTGGTGATCGGACGGTCGTGAGTTCGAATCCTGCCAAAGGCATACATTTTTCTCTCGCTTTTACTATTTTGGCACCAGAGGTAACGCACACATCCCGAAACAGTCGTGCATTTACTTTTACACAACATTATAAAACACTTTACTTTGAACCTAATCATTGTGAAATGCATTCTGCACATACGTGTGTTATTGTGAAAGTCCACCTCGACTCACTACAAATGCAAATATGTTACGGAGAACTCCATGTCGAAAAATAAACTTCTCACTTCAGATAATAAACAAATAAATAAATAAACGTGGATGCATGTGGTTCATAATTACCATGTCAATTGTTGTTACATGTAATAAAGATGCATTAAAAAGAAAAAGAAAACACAAAAACAATATTTAAAAAGATATATATATATATATAATGGCCAAAGTGAGGATCGAACGCATGCAGTGCAAAATTAAAATCAAGTGTCACCGTTGGCTGCCAGTTTACCCACTGCTCCAGTATGAGAAACTGTTTTGTCAATCGCAATATATCGATCATGACTATAGCGACGCGCCATAATAAACAGGGAAATACCTACAGGAATTCCATGTTTATTTATACACCAATGTTTATATAAACAAAACATGTAAACAATGCCATGTCAGGCTGGTATACTTATATATAAGAATTTATGTTCTTTGGACCAAGAATTTAACTGAGTTACCAGTAGTTTGACTTTTAAGAGAATTGGAAGTAACGAGTGTAGACTGTATGTTATCTCTCCAACAGAAACCACGATCAACATCAGCTACCAATGTCAGCTGCTGCCTGCCTCCCTCCCCTGTTTATCAGTCTAGTGATGAAATTAATGTGTGACGTTGTGATTTCTCCGACAGAGACGGCGATCAACATCGGCTACTCGTGCCAGCTGCTCACGGACGACATGGAGGAGATTTTCATCATCGACGAGGAGGGCTATGACGAGGTGAAGAAACAGCTAGAGGACGCACTCAAAGACATTGCCGATATCAAGGTAATATGGGTGTCCAATTGACCTAGGGTGTCTGGTTTAGAGATGTTCCATTGTAAATCTAAAATGAGCAGGCAGGTACGCATAATATCTCTGATATCAATGTCGCAAAATAAATTAAAAATAGATTTTTGGAAAACCTGAAGATTGTATTTGTGCACCGAACCATGGAGTTACAAATCGCGAATAATCGAGTATGGCAGTTAATCGTCGTACCCTTAGACTACGGAAACATTTGCAATAACATAAATTTGCAAAGAAAACATTTATCACACTGAAAAGGCGATCAAGCTAAGTTATTTTCTTATGGCATAAAACCCGTGTTTTTTAAAAAGTTCAACCCGCAAAATATGTACTGCGACCGACATTAGCTCATTCGCATGAAAGCTGTAAGATCTCAAATTTGGATGTTGGTTGTATAATTCTTCGCTAGCGCTCGAATAAAAAGATTACATCTCTAAAATTTGGTAAAAAAACTATTTAATTTTTGCTGTGTTTTACATAAAAATGGGCTACATTTAGTGAAACTGAACATTAAATCTTCATTGTTTTCTACAGAGTGGCAAACGAGACGGGTTGGATTCGGCTGTTCGGTTTGAGAACGGGTTGTCGGGCGTGACTTCGTTCCAATCGGTGGATGATGTCGTCAGTATCGCGGAGAAATCCAACACATTCGCTCTAGTCATCAGTGGTCACAGTTTGGTAGGTACATTCCAACATATGGGACACGCCATGTGATTTTGATCAGGATCTACACTGTTTACCAGTCTATCAGTGAAACACCCGTCATGTTTCTAGCAAGCAAAATATATTGTTATCATGCTACAGGAGTCTCATATATTGTTATCATGCTACGATGTCTCATAATATACATGCTACAGTCTCATATATTGTTATCATGCTACCGGAGTCTCATTATTGGTTATCATGCTATCAGGAGTCCATATATTGTTATCATGCTACCGGAGTCTCATTTTGTTACAAGCTACAGGAGTCCTCATGTATTGTTATCATAGCTACAGGAGTCTCATGATTTGTTTATCACCTACAGGAGTCTCATTATTGTTATCATGCTAACAGGATCCTCATTGGGGATTGTTATCATGGCACCTGGAGTTCTCATTGGGTATTTTTTCATGCTACAGAGTCTCATGTATTGTTATCCTGCCAGGAGGTCCATGGTATATTTCAGGCTACAGGAGTCTCATGTATTGTTATCATGCACATGGAGTCCTCATTATTGGTTTTTATCATGCTAAAACAGGAACTCATATATTTTATCCATGCTACAGGAGTCCCTCATATATGTATCATTGTTATCTAACAGCTACAGGAGTGCTATATTGGTTTATCAGGCTACAGGATCTCATAATATTGTTATCATGCTACAAGGAGTCTGGCTATTGTTATCATGCTAACAGGAGTCCATAATATTGTTATCATGCTTCAGAGGTCTCATAATATTTGTTATTATGACTACAGGAGTCTCTATATTGTTATCCCATGCTACAGGAGTTCCTCAATATTTTTTTTTATCAATGCTACAGGAGGTCTGCTAATATTGTTATCAGGCTACAGGACTCATATAATTGTTATCAGGCACAGGAGTCTCATATATTGTTATCATCTGCTAACAGGAGTCTCAATATGTACATGCCTGGGCAGGATCTCTATATTGTTAACAGGCTACATTAGTCCTCATATATTATCATGCTACAGGAGTCTCTATATTGTTATCATGCTACAAAAGGAGTTCCTCATATATTGTTTATCAGCTCGGAGTCTCTATATTGTTACAGCTACAGGAGTCTCTATATTTTTTATTTTGATCTACAGGAGTCTCATATATTGTTATCAATGCTAACAGGAGTCTGCTATATTGTTATCAGGCTACAGGAGTCTCATATATTGTTATCATGAACAGGAGGGTCTGCTATATTGTTATCATCAGGAGTCTTCATATATTGTTTATCAAGGCTACAGGAGTCCTCATAATTGTAACAAACTAGGATCTCATATTGTTATCATGCTACAGGAGCCTCATATATGTTATCATGCTACAGGAGTCTCATTATTTTTAACATTGCTATTCAGGATCCTCAAATAATGTTATCAGCTACAGGAGTCCCTCATATATTAAACAAGCTACAGGGTCCTCATATAATTGTTATCAGGCTACAGGAAGGTTCCATATATTTTTGTCAAGCTAAAAGTTCTATATTGGTTATCAGGCTACAGGAGTCTCATCTATATTGTTATCAGCTAAGAGGACCTCATGGAGTCTGGCCATATATTGTTATCTCATGCTACAGGAGTCTCTATATTGTTATCAGGCTACAGGAGTCTCATGATTTTTTATCATGCTCAAAAGGAGTCTCATATAATTGTTATCATCTTACAAGTCTTCTATTTGTTATCAGCTACAGGAGTCTCTTTATTGTTATCATGCATAAGGAGTCTCAATATATTGTTTTATCATGCTAGGAGTCCTGCTATATTGTTATCAGGTACAGGAGTCTCATATATTGTTATCAGGCTACAGGAGTCTCATATATTGTTATCATGCTACAGGAGTCTCATATATTGTTATCATGCTGCAGGAGTCTCATATATTGTTATCAGGCTACAGGAGTCTCATATATTGTTATCATGCTACAGTGCTACAGGAGTCTCATATATTGTTATCATGCTACAGGAGTCTCATATATTGTTATCAGGCTACAGGAGTCTCATATATTGTTATCATGCTACAGGAGTCTCATATATTGTTATCATGCTACAGGAGTCTCATATATTGTTATATTGTTATCATGCTACAGGAGTCTGCTATATTGTTATCAGGCTACAGGAGTCTCATATATTGTTATCATGCTACAGGAGTCTGCTATATTGTTATCATGCTACAGGAGTCTCATATATTGTTATCATGCTACAGGAGTCTGCTATATTGTTATCAGGCTACAGGAGTCTCATATATTGTTATCATGCTACAGGAGTCTCATATATTGTTATCAGGCTATAGGAGTCTCATGTATTGTTATCATGCTACAGGAGTCTCATATATTGTTATCATGCTACAGGAGTCTCATATATTGTTATCATGCTACAGGAGTCTCATGTATTGTTATCATGCTACAGGAGTCTCATATATTGTTATCAGGCTACAGGAGTCTCATATATTGTTATCATGCTACAGGAGTCTCATATATTGTTATCATGCTACAGGAGTCTCATATATTGTTATCAGGCTACAGGAGTCTCATATATTGTTATGGAGTCTCATATATTGTTATCATGCTACAGGAGTCTCATGTATTGTTATCAGGCTACAGGAGTCTCATATATTGTTATGGAGTCTCATGTATTCTACAGGAGTCTCATATATTGTTATCATGCTACAGGAGTCTCATGTATTGTTATCATGCTACAGGAGTCTCATATATGGTTTCATGCTCAGGAGTCTCATATTTTGTTATCATGTACAGGTAGTTCATAGATTGTTATCATGCTAAGGAGTCTCATATTTGCTATCAGGCTACCGGAGTCTCATATATTGTTATCTGCTACAGGAGTATCATTATATTGTTATCTTGTAAGGAGTCTCATATATTGTTATCATGATACAGGTGTCTCATATATTGTTAGGGAGTGCTCATGTATTGTTTCCATGCTACAGGAGTCTAGTGTGTATTGTTTATCAGGTTCAGTGAGTTATATATTGTTATAGGCTACAGGAGTCTCATATATTGTTTTCAAGGACTACATGAGTATCATATATTGTTATCAGGCTAAGGAAGTCTTCATAGATTGTTATCATGCTACAGGAGTCTCATATTTTGATTATTTCATGCTACAGGGAGTCTTCATATATTGTTATCATGCTACAGGAAAGTCTATATATTGTTATCATGCTACTGGTGCATCATTATTGTTATCTATGCTACAGGAGTCTCAGTATTGTTATCAAGCTACAGGAGTATCATATATTGTTATCAGGCTTCAGGAAGTCTCATATATTGTTATCATGGCCTACAGGAGTTCATACATTGTTATTCATTGCTTACAGGAGTCTCATTTAATTGTTATCTGGCTACAGGAGGTCTTCCATATATTGTTTTGGAGTCTCATATATTGTTATATGCTACAGGAGTTCTCATATATTGTTAGCGGCTACAGGGAGTCTCATATTGTTATGGAGTCTCATGTATTGTTATCATGCTACAGGAGTCTCGTGTATTAGTTATCAGTAAGGAGTCTCATATTTGTTTATTAGGTACATGGATTGTCTCATTTTTCTATATTGTTATCAGGGCTACAGGAGTCTTATATATTGTTATCAGGCTACAGGAGTCTCATATATTGTTATTCATGCTACAGGAGTCTCATGTTATTGGTTCATGCTACAGGAGTCTCATATATTGTTATTCATGCTACAGGAGTTCATATATTTTGTTATCATTGCTACAGGAGTCTCATATTTGTTATTCAGCTTACAGGAGTCTCATTTAATTTTTGTTATCAGCTACAGGAGTCTATATATTGTTATCATGCTACAGGGAGTTTCTTATATTGTTATCATGCTACAGGAGTCTCATATATTGTTATAGTCAATGTATTGTTATCATGCTACCAGGAGTTCTGGGTATTGTTATAGGCTCATATATTGTTATTCAGGATACAGGGTTTTTTTGTTATAGGCTACAGGAGCTCATATATTGTTATCATGCTACAGGAGTTTTTCTCATATATTGTTATCAGGCTACAGGAGTCTCATATATTAGGTTATCATGCTACAGGAGTCTCATATATTGTTATCATGCTACAGGAGGTCTCTTATATGTTATCATGCTTACGGAGTCTTTAAATATTGTTATAGGCTAACAGGAGTCTCTATATTGTTATCAGCTAAAAGGAGTATCATGTATTGTTATCAGGCTACAGGAGTGCTCTTATATTGTTATCATGCTACAGAGTCTCATATATTGTTATCAGCTACAGGAGTCTCAGGGTATATTGTTATCTGGCTACATGGTGTCTCATATATTGTTATCATGCTTACAGGAGTCTCATATATTGTTATCATTGCTACAGGAGTCCATGGATTTTATTATCAGGCTACAGGAGTCTCATATATTGTTATAGGCTCAGGAGTCTCATGTATGTTATCAGGCTACAGGTGTCTCATATATTGTCAGGCTACGGAGTTCTCATGGTTAGGTCATGTACAGGATGTCCATGTATTTGTGATCAGGCTACAGGAGGTCATGTATTGTTATCATGCTACAGGAGTCTATGTATTGTTATCAGGCTTACAGGTGTCTCATATATTGTTATCAGGCTACAGGAGTCTCATATATTTGTTATCATTGATACAGGAGTCTCATGTATTGTAGGCTTTAAGGAGTCTCATTGTATGTTTCATTGATACAGGGAGTCTCATTGGTATGTTATCTTGCTCCAGGAGTTCTCATATTGTTATCAGCTACAAGAGTCTATATTGTTATCGCTACAGGAGTCTCTTGTATTGTTATCAGGCCAAGGGTCTCATATATTGTTATCCAGGCTACAGGAAGTCTCATTATTGTTTCAGGCTTACCGGGAGTCTCTTATTTGTTATCAGCTACCAGGTTCTATGTATTGTTTATAGGCTACAGGAGTCCCTTCATGTATTGGTTTATCTGTACAGGATTCTCATGTATTGTTATCAGGCTACAGGAGTTCATTGTTATTTGGTATCATGGCTACTTGGTGTCCATCGTCATGTTATCATGCTACAGGAGTCTCATGTATTGTTATCATGCTACAGGAGTCTCATATATTGTTATCATGGTACAGGAGTCTGCTACCTGATCAGGAGCTACACTGGTCATAAATCCCATAAGCCCCATTTTCCCATTGACAGCCACATATGAGACACGCCATGTGATTTTGTATATTCGGACATCTGCGTAATTTCATTAAATACGTTTACAAAATTGACAATAAATGGCGTCAAAAGTTGACAAAATTATATTCTGCGTGTACCGTACTCTGAAAATTTTGTCAACTTTTGACTTTATTTATAAAAATTATTGTAAATTTTGTAAACATATTTAATAAAATTACGCAGATGTCCGAAGATACAAAATCACATGGCGTGTCTCATATGTGGCTGTCATTGGAAAAATATATGAGTGATGACAACGCATAGTTTGGTGCAGAGATAAATTAATTAAATAAAATTAGTAATATTTTTTTCCTATTTTCCAGGCCCATTGCCTAAAGCCCGACCTAGAACTGACCCTTCTAGAACTCGGGTGTGCGTGTAAGGCTGTGATATGTTGCCGAGTGACCCCCCTACAGAAAGCCTTGGTTGTCGACCTAGTCAAGCGGAACAAGAAATCCATCACGTTGTCGATTGGTGACGGTGCCAATGACGTCAGTATGATTAAAAGTATGTGCGATAGCTGGCGCTATATAAATGTGACCTTTCAACTGACGTGAAGTTGCCGTAGTAAATTAGGGGTGGTCAGTAGAAGAAGGGGGCTAAGTCCATAAGGACTTAGCCCCCTTCTTCCACTGATCCCTTCATTTATGCCTCAACATTAGGTATTTATGAGGTGATATTTAGTATTACCCTCGTCCTTTTGTGCAGTAAGTCCCTACAAACTGCGAAATCAACAGTAGAATTTCCTACACCTTTCCTAATAATGTTTATGTGGCCACTAGCCAGGTATTTATTCTCTACATGTGTAACGATATCGCCTCTCCCACAGAGTTCATATCTGTGTGACTGACGTATTGATAAATAATACCCGTTGTAGCTGGCTGAAACCTGATAATTCTGACGCAATAACATTAAATGTCATGGCTAGTCAGTGTACAAACTACTCACTTAGCAGTATACCCTCCGGTTGGGTTGGTTGTAAGGTTGGACCCGCGCTGGGTCGCCTTGCAAAACTACTCCATTGTTCGTCTTAACTCTTTGCATGCTGGGAAACTTGTGGGCTATAAATAGTTCAAAACTAGCGGACAAAAATTCATCATATTTTCTTGTATTTCTCCCCGTAAATATCATGAATATGTCTTGGAATTTCATTAGAATTGAGTCCTGTCGATTCTAATGAAATTTCAAGACATATTTTATACAGAGAGAAATAAAATATATACTCCTAATTTGTTTGGCGGATATTTTCACCGCTAGCATGCAAAGAGTTAAAGAGACAGGGATTCCGCTGGCGATCGCCACTTTCGCAATTGGCGATAAAAATAAACAATTGACGATAAAAAATTACAATTTTCGAAATGATTTTTTTTTTATTTTTTTATTATTTTTTTTTAAGTGGCGATTTTTTTATTTTACCCAGCGGAATCCCTAAAGAGAGGTTCCGGAAGGTGCAACTCAGGTGGTGATCACAACAACGTTACACATGTTTCGTCTGCTGCCATTTCTTATTTAATCCTCCAGCAGAGGTATTTGTCTGCTGATGGGTCGTGTCTACAGACATAGAACCACAGAACTGTTCATTCAAACAAATGGCTGGCTTGGTAATCTAGTGGTTAGAGCATTGGAGATTAGGCAACCTGTGTAATTGCATAAGTACGCAATTAAGAAATGCAAAAAACCCAATTATAATTGGCAGAAATGCATACTAATAAGTACACAATAATTTCAGCGGCCCACATCGGCGTGGGTATAAGCGGGATGGAGGGGAACCAAGCCGTCTTGTCCAGTGATTTCTCGTTCTGCCAGTTCCGTTACCTGGAGCGTCTCCTCCTCGTCCACGGGCGCTGGTCTTACTTCCGCATGAGTAAATTCCTCTCATACTTCTTCTACAAAAACTTCACGTTCACCCTCTGTCATTTCTGGTACGCGTTCTTCTGTGGATTTAGTGCGCAGGTAAGTGTCATGGAATTGTGACTACTGTCTGTTTCACGTTTCTTCATTTCTTCCCTCCGACAAACTTTTTTCTATTAAGCACATTAAATCTAAACAAAAATCAATGTAATTATTTTACATCAATAACAAAAACGTCACCCTCTCACTGTTTTATTTGACGAAATTCCATCAAATATTGATTTTATTGCGAAAAAACAATTTACCTGTGGAATATTAACATCAGGGCTAAAAATAGATTCAGAGCCACATGTTGTTTTTCAACTGTCATGGTATCTCCCCAAGCTCCATTTTGCTCCATGTTAAATTTCCATTGGAAAATTGTTTGATGGAATTTCATCAAATAAATACAATTGGGGAGAGTGACTTTTTTGTTGTTAATAGCCAAATGTAGGTCGACAGAAAACGTGGAACAAACAGTACTAAATTATGTCCCCTTTCAAGTATTGGCTGAGAAAATGGTGCGTGTGCACCAAATGTGGAAATTTATCCTTTCTCAAATTTACCAGTCTAACCAGTTTTTGAACCCACCCCGTATTTAAAATGTAAGTGAAAACATTATTTTCTTTCTATGATAGAAAATGAGACTTATTTTCTAAATACCAAAGGTATTTTAAAAGAAATATCTTATTGTATAGGACTACAAGTATTTGATTATAATAATTTCAAATAGCACTATATAAGCATGTGGTGTTGAAAGGGTTAATTGTACCATGTACAAATTTTCCAAGTATCATACTTTTACAATAAGTTTAAAGTATGTTCTCTTTATACCGGTAGTTTAATATTTGACCCCGTATTTCATGTTAACTTCTACACAAATGCATATACTCTCATTCAGCATTCTCCTTGTGTATCATGTTCTCTGTTTCTTTTGTAGACGTTGTTTGATCCATATTTCATATCGTTTTACAATGTGATGTACACATCGTTACCTATCCTCGTCCTCGGCGTGTTCGATCAGGTAACGTATTTATGTTAATGTGTTCGCAGCTCAGTTCCAGAATTACCATTCTTATCATTTGTATAAAACAAACAGCAACGGTACATAACATATGTTTTGAAAATTAAATTTCAATTATTTATTGATATTGCTCAATCTTATGCTTTATCAATAGTCTCTAATAGTCTTAATTTGATATTAGTGGTAAGTAAAAAGGGGAAACATAATTGCTATACCTGCTGAAAATAAACTTATTGCATTTTATGTTGTCTGATGGTATCCGTGGCGCACTGCTCACTTTTTTTTATTTGAAATATCATACTTTTATGTATATGACCTTTGTTTTGAACGGACACAAAACCCCAATCAATCAACCTTTCTGTCTCGCCAGCAGAAGGACCCAATCACTTGTGCGTTATTTCTTGATAATCAGATCACCCGGTTATACGAACTGTATGTATCACATGAAAACCGTGTTATGACGTGCTGTACCCCCATTGCATAAATGTGATATGACACAATAACACCTGCAGTGAATTTGATTGGCTAGCCACATCACCCTAATATTCGTATTTATGCGCCAACGTTAATAGACCAAACAAACAAAATGTAGACGTTCCAAATGACGTCCCTAATGGCGCGACAAAGCAACGATGTTTTGATGTTGACGTCATCGTACTTCAAACATCATTAGAAGCGTCAGTGACTCGGTAAAATCATTACAATTGTTAAAATGCGTTCTCGTTTGGTAATATGAAGTTCTTGCAAAGAACTGGAACCTATAATATGTCATATTTATAACAAATTTATTGCTAGTATTAAATATATTTCTCTGTGGAGATTTTCAACTCCGTGAGCAAATAGTCAATGGCGGCTTCTCACTGAAACGTATCGGAAATCTCCAAGATTTCTGCTGTTTGGAGTTTGAATTCATGCGATAAACATAATCTTAAACTCGTTTCCATTTGATATGACATTTATTAAACTCGTCAGCAATTTTATGCACCTTGCCAGAGGCTCCGTGCATAAATTGTGCGCGACTCGTTACATAAATGTCATATCAAATATAAAAATCGTAATACACATGTTAGCTAATCAGTACAACTTCACATTATGATGATGTGCTTATGCAATGAATAGAATCTAACATGTGTGTTTGATTTAATATGATATTTATTCAACTCGTTGACTGATTTCATAAGAAATGAGGCATAGCCTCGTTTCTTATGAAATCAGTAAACGAGTTCAATAAATATCATATTAAATCCTCCCTCGTGTAAGATCCCCTACATATTGTACGTTTCCAGGATGTGAATGACTACTATTCTCTCCGATACCCGAAGCTCTACCACCCCGGCATCGTGAACCAGCTCTTCAACAAGAAGATATTCTTCTGGAGTATCCTCGAGGGCGTGGTCAGCTCTCTCGTTCTGTTCTTCGTGCCTTACTCCGCCTTCATCTACGGCATCACGCCCTGGGGCGAGGATCTTGCTGACCAACAGTCATTCGGTGTCGCCGTCGCGAGTATTCTCGTCGTCGCTGTTAATTTACGGGTAGGTGTTAGTAGAACTGCAGATTAGCTCAACAATAGCTGTTTATCAAACCAGAATGTAAATTATTGCGCTTCGCCGACCACATTCGTTTGGCATCACCTTCGCGAGTTTCTTGTTGTGGCTGTTAATGGATTCCAGGCCTGGAAAGTCATGGAATTTACCTCTTTTTCTGAAAAGGCCGTTGAAAGTCATTGAATTCCAGTCCAATTATTGATGTTGTTGAGGAAAGTTCAGTGCAATTTCGTGATTTTGAGCCAAACAATTTGGCGTGGTAAGGGCACCTGACACCAAATCAGGGTTTTGTAAATTCAGAACTGAAATTGCTCAAGTTATGAGTTGATAAGCCATAAAACACCGTTTCATCAGCATCATCCACGCAAATATGGGTCCTTGAATTTCAAAAACAGGTCCTTGAAAGTGATGGAAAAGTCATGGATTTTGGTATTCCCAAAAGTGTGGGAACCCTGTGCTGTATAAACACATTTTCATCTAGTAACTGGCGCAAGAACTTAACAATAAATAACTATTTACATGTATATCACTATTTATTCCACCAGAATGTAAATTTACATTAATTTATGTTTATATATAAGTTAGACTCCTGAGACGTTAAAACCCATTCACTTTCACTGAATGTTTTCTATCACAGGTGGCGCTGTACACGTCGTACTGGACGGGCGTGAACCACATCGGGATCTGGGGCAGCATCATCTGGTATTTCTGTTTCATCATGGCCTTCTACGCCAGCGTGTTCAACTACGAATACCAGGGCGTCGCCTTCCACGTCTGGTCGTCTTGGACGTTCTGGTTCACACTGATCCTCACAAACGTTATTCTAATCATCCCCATCGTCGCGTACAAGTTCTACGTGACAAACATTAACGCGACACTGTCCGATCGCGTGCGAATGCGTCAACGGCTGACAAAGTCCAAGACGAAATCCCGCGATCTGCATATTCGTCGCTCGTCGACGATGCGTCGTAGCACACGCGCGTCTATGAGATCTGGGTATGCGTTCGCTCACCAACAAGGGTTCGGCGAGCTGATTACCAGTGGAACAAACATGCGTACGTCTGTGGCGTCGTTTCTCAGTCCCGTGCGATTGACAAATGTTAAAAAATTGGACCAGAATTCCAAGCGGCCGGTGAATGAATTGCAGGTTAAACCGACGCACCCGAATTCCACGCTTACACACGAAAGTAGCGAGAAAATTTTATATTCAGAAAAACTTTAACGTTTCTTGACAATGTGATATTTAGCAAGTTCAATGTCACAAATCATGTACCAGCGCCTTATGCAACCAGATACTAGAAACACAAATATTTGTGTTTTTAGTATCTGATTGCATAGGGTAAACTGGGATAGCGGTTGTATTTGCAATTAAATAACGTCGGACGTTGACACACAATTCAAAACTCAGAATTATATTTCAACTTTTGACTTCAACTACTGAAACTATGAATCGGGCGCGTTTCACTAAACGTTGTACGACTAAAATGTTCGTAAGTGCAAATTTAGGATCGTCTGGAAATTTCGATGGATGGATTTACATTTATTGAGCATAGGCTGCATATGCAGCCTATGCTCAATACATGTAAATCCAGTAATTGTTCACAAGAAAATATTGTTAATGTGTAGTTTAGAGACTATCATAATTTTGCACTTACGAACATTTTAGTCGTACGAAGTTTAGTGAAGCTGCCCCCAGTTTCAAATTGAATTTGTGTCAATTGTTTACGTCATTTATAGAGCTGATACAATGTAATGTGCAACGATTTGACAAAACCAGTCTTATATGTGGCTGTGACTGGAGAAATGGGGCTTATGGCATTTGTGAACAGTGCAGCTCCCGACCAAATAGCACACTTCCTGTAACCAGATAACAATCTGTATTGCTCGTTAGAAGCAGGACAGGTGTTTCATTGATGGAATGGTGAACAGTGCAGATCCTGATCTGGATCTACACTGGTCGCAAAACCCATAAGCCCCATTTCTCCAGTCACAGACACATGTCAATGTCGACCAGTGTATATTGGGGTCGTATATACATGCACCAGTAACACTTACAGAATTAGAAATCATCGTGAATTATCTCCCTTTGTTCTATTAATAGACTTACGGTCCAATTCATCTTGCATTGCCATATTTATTAAATAATTAGGAAAACTTACACATTTTTTCATTTCTGGTTTACCACTTGTAATATAAGTGCTAGAGATGGTGAAAAATGTAAAAATATAAGTGGTTAAAAGTTGAAGGAGCTGAAATACACAGAAACTCCTGATGTCGTATGACACATTGCTTGTACAACTTCATTTATATTAACCCATTAGCGACTGGATGCAATTATAATAGTATGAAAGTTTTTTGAAACAAAATCCCTATATTCTTTATTTCATCTCAGAAGTATATGTTGTTACCACTCATTTGAACCGTATCGACGAGACGGTTCAAATGAGTGGTAACAATATATACCTATATGGAGTAATAAAAAAAAGTATTACGATTTTTTCAACTAAAATTATTGTCCTTAGGCTGAAGTGGGTTAATTGGAATTGAATTAAAAATACACTTCAAAGGGGAATAACTCATTGTGATATTCGTTAATCCACCTATTAACCCTTACAACACTGAAATAAATGTTGTGGTTTTTTCCCTACTTTTCTCAATAAAAGTATGTTCTGTCGGCACATAAGAATCGTCTCTATTGGAGATGATTCTCATGTGCTGGCAAAACATACATTTGTTGAAAACGAAGATGAAATCAAAGCACTAGACAACAAAATGTGTATCTCGTGTTGTAAGGTTAATGGCTGAATTTTTTATGTTTATTTTTAAAACATTGAAATGTGTATGAAATGATTTGTGTATTTAAATGGCCTATATTTTGCATATCAAACTACACCCAGGGAATATAATATCGTCAGCCGACCTTCTATGCCTTGTATCTAAAATATGACATCAACGTGAAAGTTCTTTTTCGAGAGGATTTATGAAGTTGTTGGTTTCAATCCAATACTATTTTGTACATACGGTACTTGTTTGCAAATACAGTCGGATAACTATGTTATTTTTGTCGAGCCGACATGCGAAGAATTTGACATGATTTTCACAATGACGTCCTCAGAATTAAGTTTTAAAGGAACTGTGGCTCGGATTATGTCTCTGATGCCATTTTTAACTATGACACCATTTCATTCGATCAAATTTCAATTTTTTTTAAAAGTCTGCATTATATTCAGGTATATACTATCAAAAGCTACCTGGACTATTTTGTTAATGGACAAGGGGATATCCTTGTTAATTAAATCAGAAATATCAACAAACAGTGCAGCTTCTGATGTAAAACAGTTTTTGTTCAGAAATAAAAGCAAATGTAGGAATCCAGCAGACGACAATTTACCCCCAAAATTGTTTTTAGCTTTTGCCCGGCTGTTAACCAGACTTAATCCTTTCACCCCTAAGTAAAACAATGGACTTTGATATGTTCATTTTCTGACCAATCCAATTGTCACAAAATGATTTTCAGACTGGTCCATTTATGAAAAGTGGGTGTTTTTTCTTTAAAAAATATGAAATTACTTGCAAAAAGTGCAGATCCTGATGAGACGGCTCGTCACGAGCCGGCTCATCTGGATCTACACTGTCAATACCACTTTACAGGCCTTTGGTGTTGAAAGGGTTAAATAAATAAATGTCTTGCCTTTTAAGGGGCTCAATGTTTTATTTTGAAAACACTAGTCATGGTGGTGTCACATTTGAGATAAAGGTTTTAATTGGTCGACGACTATATATAGTGTATGCTTTATTGATTGTTTGCCAGCATATATCTGCGAGAAATAGATCAGCAAAAATTGTCCGATACAAAATTCATAAATTTGCAAATGAATTTCATCTGTAATTTTATTGCTTATGTTTACACTGAATGTTCTGACAGATGTAAATAACCAAATATGGCGTTAAAATTAAACAATCTTGTTTTACGTCATTTTGTCGCAATTCCTGGAACAGCGACGTTAACGGTCAATACCATGCCATTGACAACATTGATTAGATCAATAACATTAAACAAACTTTAACCAATCAAAGTTGTGCGACGTCATATGCGTCGAATGTATTGGTATATAAACACAATGTGCACACAATACGCCGAATGGGCGTTTGCATTAAGAATTTATAGAAGGTGTAAATATTCACCAATTTATGAAAAAATACTTTCATAATATTTCCATCCCAATGGTGTTTTTGGTGAGACTTGAAACCGAAGCCGAATCTCTATATGACCTTCGCTGTTGCAGAGACATTAACCGTTTTCCTTGTCACTTTCTTTTCATATGTTCTACGTATGAAAAGCAGGGCTCCAGATAAGGAATTAGTAATTGAGTATTTTCACTCCATCATATCTGAAGCAATTGGGTATTTCAATATTTTAATTGGGTAAAATAAAATCACACTACTGTTTACACATCAACAGACCGCAATTATTGAATAGTTTGCTTCGAAATGAAAACCTATCTTGGCATTTCATTAGAATTGTCTCCTTGGAGACAATTCTAATGAAATACCAAGATGTGTTTTCGTGGAAAATAAGAAAAATATGCTATATATATGTGGTCTGTTTATTGTTTTCTGTAGCATGATAAAGGTACCACAAATTTGTTATTGCTTTTTGATACTCGCTGCTTCTGATTTCAATTGGGTTTTTGGCAATTTTAATTGGGTATTTACGCAAATACGCAGCTTATCTGGCGCTCTGGAAAAGCATACAATAGGGTCACATATGAATTGTATATCGGACAATTTTTCCTGATTAGATATGTCTATAACTTGTTCATGTATCTGTAGAACAGGCCATAATCAAATAATCGTAGTTTTTCATCCCGTCACAGAATTTTTAGTCACGCCAAAGTTTTTTATGTTACTTGTTTGAAATATTTACTAGTCCTACCTTCTTGGAATTTTTTTTGAGAATGTGTTTTCGATATATATTTATATTTACAAATATAAATATATAAATATGCTAAAGCTCGTCACAATAATGCTGCCTGAGGCTCAACCGAATATATTTTATATTCAACGGCACTAACCATGTATTTACTACATATTTACAAATATGCATTAATGTGTTGTTCTAGTTGTACCGTTCTTGTGGCCCCATGTAACGTATATGGAAATCTAATAAAAAACCTACTAATATAACAATAGCAACTTGCATAAATAAACCACATGAATATGATATGTAAGTCTTTATGCAGATACTGCTACCAATAAAAGTGCACACACACCTGTAATATGCAAATAATAGACCTGCATGTCTATACACAGGTGTGTAGAAGCCAAATTATACATGTAAAACACGAAAATGCGATTATTATGTTCTAACGACAGCATTATGGTGCGATTCCTTTGCTGGTATCATCTTCATAATGACTTATTGAACACGTATATTTGTTTACTGGTGTAAGTAGCTATTGGTTTATGAGAAGGTTTTTTTTTTTATTATATTTCAGTAGACTTCACAAGGAGGGTAAAATAACCTTAATAGCTTCACATGTTAAATAAAGATAATGTTCTTTGATTAATGTTTCCTATATCCTGGAAATATAAAATAACATCTTAAATACAATCAATTGCGTCATTGAATTCTTTGAAAATAAAAGCAAATAAAAGAAGTATTTTTCAGATTTCTCTATAAATATGTCTTAGAATTTCATTAGAATTGAGTCCAGTGGACTCAATTCTAATGAAATTCCAAGACATATTCATGATATTTACAGGGAGAAATATGATAAAATATAATTAATTTTTGTCTCCTGATTTTGAACTATTTATAGCCGGCAAGCTTCCCAGCATGCAAAGAGTTAATACAAATTGGGTGAAACTCTGGCAATTAATTTATTATGGCCAAAGTATCACATTTTTATCATTTTAATCACACTTCTATACAAAATGTTGATTATTCTGTATGTGCTCCGACGGAATATTTATGTTTAATAATTTCCATGTGTGGCTAGGACCTGGCATCAGATCAGGATTATTCTGATTACAGGGCTGAATGTGTAGTTTATTTATTGTAATATTCAGTTCTAATTTTGGGGTTTTCCCCCCGTTTAGGGATTTATTACTAAACCCATTGACCCGGCATTAAATGACCTTAGCTGTTGATAGGCCGTTAAACCCCAACACACAAACAAACAAATAAACAATTCCTTGATAAAGACTTTACGACAAAGAATTTCAATATTATATAGAGCTCTGGTTTATATGTAAATTATTGAATATAGGTTTTGTTCCATAAAATATATATTCTTGTACATGTATACCATTGACCCGGCCTTAAATTACCTTAGCTGTTGATAGGCCGTTAAACACCAATAAACAAACAAACAAACATACCTTTTTACATGAATATAAGAATTTATTAAATGGCCTACTATATAAATGTATTTAATAGATAATAAACATACATTTTGTCAATCTATATCGATGGTCTAGTAACATAAGGTTGTAAGTGCTATGCTTTAGCATAGCAGTTACGACCTTATGTTACTAGACCATCGATATGTCCACCATGGCTCACATTAGTTTAAAGTCAAATACTGTTGTAAAAACATCGGGCCCTGTGCTTCTAAAACTGTTTGAGAGTATATTCTTCAAATTGGTACTCGTAATCAGGTAGTTTGATTGGTCGAGACTAAGCACAGCTCAGAATTGACCAATCAAACTTCCTAATTTTGAGCATGAGAAACGAGTACATGCTCAGAAAGTGTTATAAGCACGGACCGTGGTAGTTTCTAATAGTAATCAGGTAGTTTGGTTGGTCGAGACTGAGCACAGCTCAGTATCGACCAATCAAACTTCCTGATTTCGAGCATGAGAAACGAGTACATGCTCAGACAGTGGTATAAGCACAGACCGTGGATTTCCAGTATTGGTCTCCACCCATCTGGAATGCTACATTAATTTAGAAATTCTGATGTCATGAATATACATGTAGCTCTTGCGATGTTGAAGCTGTTTACGCGGGAAAAATCTGTAACCATGAGTCACTGTACACACACAGCCTTGCGTCTATTGTGCACTCTAATATACCATCATTCATGCACAGATTCTTAAAATCAAAGGAAATTGCTGGTGTTATTCAGTCTTCGTATAGTGGGTGGCAGGTGGGAGCATGTGATGGGATGATCAGTGTTCATCCTTACCAGATACCTGGTTTGGCCGTCACATACGTCTTTTGGCATTTTGTATGTGACAGTTGAATCTGGTTATACCTCTTATTTGAGTATTACGATTATTCGTAATCCTATTTTAGGGGAAGTGACTGGTGTGGTATTTTATTTTGTATTTTATTGTAAATATTCAGTTCTGATTTTGGGACCCCCCCCTCCCCCCCATTTGTACATGTACTTCAACATGTACTTGTACAGGTAATATATGGGATTTAGTACTAAACGCATTGACCCGGCCTTAAATGACCTTAACTGTTGATAGGACGTTAAACCCCAACAAACAAACAAAAAGTCTAATTTCAGGGCTGAATATATTTGTTCTCGATGTAAATTTTCCGTTCTGATTTTGGGATTTTCCTCCTTTAACCCCCCCCCCCCCCCCACCCCCCCAATGCAGCAGGTTAAAATGGGATTGAACCTGTTTGCCCAACCTTACACGGCCTTAGTTGATAGGCCGTTAAACACCAATAAACGAACAAACAAACAGGGCTGAATATTATATTTTTTTGTTGTAAATATTCAGTTCTGATATTGGGATTTCCCCACACCTCATTTGTACAGGTAATGTATGGGATTTAGTACTAAGCCCATTGACCCGACCTTACATGACCTTAGCTGTTGATAAGCCGTTAAACCCCAACAAACAAACAAATATAAAAGCCTTATGCTTTTATTTCTCCAGTCACAGTCACATTTATGTCTGTGGTGGGATAAATGGGGCTCAAGAGATTTGTGACCAGTGTAGCTCCTGATCAAATGATAAATATTGCTTGTTAGAAGCATGACAGTGTTTCACTGATGGAATGGCAAACAGTGCAGATCCAGATCAGACTGTGCGGATGCACAGGCTGATCTGGATCTACACTGGTTGCAAAACACATAAGACCCATTTCTCCACATTTAAATGTTTGTATATCACCTTGTTGAATGGACATACAACTCAATTTAATCTCTCAGTCAATTGTATGTTGCGAAATGTTCACAGTTTATGTTCATGGAATGGAGAATGTCGTCATTAACCCATTAACCCCTAAGTAACTGAAATGTATTTTGATGTGTTAATTTTACAAACAATCCAATCGTCACAAAATGGTTTTGAGACTAGTCCATTTATGAAAAGAGGGTGTTTTTGTTCTCAAGATATGAAAATTACTTGCAAAAAGTGCAGATCCTGATGAGCTGCCTCATCTGGATCTGCATTGTTTGCATAAACCGCTATAGCGGGTTACAAGGGTTAACCAGCAGCTAATGTTTGTCTGCTTAATAGTCAATATTGTGCAACAATTTTAATATGTGTTGTTATTTTGTTATTTTTCTGTTGCTCTGCCACTTATTTTGTTACACGAAACTTAATGTCTTTTGACATAGTGCATTTTGTGTGAGAGTTAGTTCCCCTTTATCGTGTGGAAACTATTTAGCTTGTGCTTCCCCCTGTCAATTTTCAACCTGCTTTTTTAACAAAATTGTGTTTTTGAAGCACATAAGAATCAGGATTTTCATGTGCTGTCAAAGCATGTTTTTGAACAGAACAAAAGTTTGTTGGAATTCAAATTATCTCAGTCGATTTCCACCCTATCACCTTTAATTGCTTTCTGCGGATAAACCGTTTAATATTTTCTTTATTTCTCAATAGAAGTGTATGCCGTGACCACCATTTAAACCATCTCAATCTTTCATTGTCAAATAAGTTAACCAAAAAAAAGGTCCATATTTTCACAATTTTCATTCAACTGAAAATGTATTCCGAAGTTTGTTAATTGTTAAATTCGGATATTTTTGTTGATCTTAGCTGTTTGTTTCATTACTGGGTAGATCATAAATCTTATGTATTGATGTATTTGTATAATTTGGTCCATCTCTAAACCATCGCTCTTAATTATCTACTTTTTTGCCGATACTAGTTTCGAAAGTGGGCCATATGATCCATAAATAGTGTCGAAAGTGGACAAAAATTTCAAAGCACACATGAAATTAATTTATTTAACAATCGGGGCCCGGTCGCTCAAAACCTCTGTTAGCTTAACAGACTGTTAAATCCTTAGCAATGCTAAGAATTTAACAGTCTGTTAAGCTAACAGAAGCTTTGAGCAACTGGGCCCAGTTTATTAGTGATTGAATTCCACACAATCTCTTTGTCAGTATTTGATGTCATTTACGGAAAATATTACTGATTTTTTAAATCCATATCTACGAATCACAGCAATGACAAGGGAGATAATTTCAGCATCGTCCCGTTTCAAAATGATAAAATGTCGAGGAAAATATTCCGTTCTCATTTTAGGATTTTCCCCCCAATGCAAGAGATTAAATACGGGATCGAGCCCGTTGGCCCGGCCTTAAATCACTATAACTGTTGATATGCCATTAAACACCAATACATCCAATATAAATCAATTTGCTTATTTTATCCCCATTGTCAATTTGTGCTTGTTAGTGCGTATAGTCGTCTCAATCCTATAGCAATGTGTCTTGTGTCTTCCTGTCATCTATACAATTCCTAGCCAATAATTACTAACCCTGTTTATGCTGAAGACTCATTTCCAAGTCGAAAAATAATTATTTTTTTTTCTTATTTCTCATCAAAAGTATATGTTGTTACCACTCATTTGAACCGTCTCGTCGAGACGGTTCAACTGAGTGGTAACAACACATACTTTCATTGAGAAATAAAGAAAATAGAAAAGAAAATGTTGGTAAATTTTGATGCCTACCTGTGAATCACTATTCAGCATGAAAAGGGTGCATAAAAAATGAACATATCCTCTAAGCTGATGTTCAAAATCGAGCAATTTGATTGGTTAAATCTGAGCATAATGTTTGTTTCTGTCTTGTACCGTTGTGTAATAACCTGTAACGCAAAATCACTTGTAAAGTCCAGTGTACGGTAATACAAGGGCATCGTCAGGTGGGCGGGCTCAGGGGCTTCCTACGAACCCGCCCCGTGCAGGCACCGGGGCGGGATCAACTGATCCTGAGAATAGTGATGCAGTTCTGATTTTGGGATTTTCCACTCGTTTGTACAGGTAATATGGGATTTAGTACTAAAACCATTGACCCGGCCTGAAATGACCTTCATTGTTGATAAGCCGCTAAACCCCAACAAACAAAACTATCAAAGTCTCGGCAGGCGCAACCCGCGGCCATCTTGTTTAACAAAAAATGGCAAAAATCTAAATTATTTTTGCTCGAATCTCAATTTGTGAAAATTTCGGTCATCGAATAATTGAATGACTTTTTCTGTTTTACGTTGCGCTTTATAATATGATTCTGTTATTTTCGAACCACCCCTTCTGAAAAGCTGGCAACGCCCTTGTAATATACATTTATTTGTTTTAAATAATTAAAAATTATACGTGCACAATGTTTGTGCATTGTAACATCCTAGGTGACTTGCAGTGCACTAGGGCTAGACATCAAGTGCACGTCTGGTGAACATTAATGTGAACGATATATTCCAGTTCACTGTTGTTATCTCTGGTTTTAGATGTTTAACCCTTAGACCGCTACACAAAACAATTGTCGTCTGCTTTTGCTTTTATATCTTGCCTTATTTCTCAATAAAAACATGCTTTGATAGCACTTCAGAATCATTTCCAATGGAAATGATTCTGAAGTGCTGTCAAAGCATGCTGTAAATTATTCTAAAGTGCTGTCAAAGCATGTTTTTGATGATAAAAATGGAAAATTGAAAATGTTTGTCATCGGCAATTGGAGCTGTACACATCAAAGAATATGAAACACGATCGCCATCTTTACAATGGTTTCCGAAAGTCGTAAGTAACAAGGACTTTCATGAGCTAACAGTCGTGTTTATCTGAGTTCAGTAAGCGGGTCAATTTTCTGAATTTTTTGGATTGTGCGTTTTAATTGGATAATTCATTCCTAATTGGTACCATGTAAAAATTTGCGTTTGACTTTGGACTGTCCGGTTTGGAGAGGTAGAACTCTCCAAACTCTGAAGAAACTTGTCAGGTTTCCGGAATGCAAAGGGTCCGGTAATTAGGAGTGATTTTTGTATATTAAATAAAGAAGTAAACAAATCAGGACTTTGAAAATTGTCCGATGTAGAGAGTATCCCGGTTTCTGGCTGGTACAGTTTCCAGAGGTTACACTCACTGTACGTACAATATTGATTAAGTGATTAGTCCGTTTTGTGATCAATAGTGAAATTTAAGAAACGGTTTTGACCGTTATTAATCAGCGTTATAAATCTAGTTTCTGTCTTTCTTGCCGGGGGCATTATGTATCCATGACAACCAATGCAACGCCTCCTGCAGCTTTTATGCTTTGTCTATGCTTCTATTTTTATATGCTTGTGTAACCCATTATAATCTGAAGACACACATTTTTACAGACGGAAAGTTTCAAATATTTTCTTTGTCTCTCGTCGGAAGTATAGATTGTGACCACCATTTGAACCGTCTCATCGAGATGGTTCAAATGAGTGGTCACAACATATACTTTCATTGAAATTTACATACATCTAAACAGAATATTCTCATTGTAATGGGTTAAAATTGTTGTTGTTGTAGCTTTTGCTGTTAACATTTTCATAGTGTGAAGGCAGTTTTATCCTTTATTTTTTGTAGCGAAATGTAAAAAATACTTCTATTGTTTCTTTTGATATCAAGCCTTTCAGATGAGGCCATGAAACGTTTAAGAATTCCGAGGCTGAACCGAAGAATTCCTGCTATTTCCGAGCTCAGCTTTGCTGATGCATGGGGGGGGGGGGGGGGGGGGGGGGGGGGGGGTGGGGGGGGGGGGGGGGGGGGGGGGGGCGGACCAGCGTGCGCCCCCCCCCCCCCCCCCCCCCCCTCGCCGAGTAAAGATTTTTTACAAGTTACAATGCACGTTTCTACATTCGCGTTGTGAATTTATTGTTGTAATTTTGCCAAGTGCCATGTATTCCATGCATTTTTCGGTCGTTGTCTTATTGTTTCAAAATTTAAACGTTTTCAATCAAACATCATGTCTAAACATACTGTGACAGTGTCAATATATTTTGGCATATGTCCGTCCATACGTCTGTGTGTCCGGTTAAATTTTTTTCGTTAAAGTTTTTCCATCTACTATAGCCTCGTGCAGGCACCGGGGCGGGATCAACTGATCCTGAGAATAGTGCTGCAGTAGCCATTGCTTGTCGTAAAAGGCGACTAAACTGGCTTAACGATTGGGTTCATACTTTCCGGAACCCACTATACCGGATTTGGCCCTCATGTACATTTTTGGCTTTCTTGTATGTGAGAGTTGAGTCGGGCTATGCCCCATATATAAAAGTAAGATTAGCGCTAATTCTATTACTTTTAGGGGATGGGATAAATGATGCTGGTGTGGCGAGGGCCTGGCACCAGATCAGGTTGTTCTAATTTCAGGACTGAATATATATTTTGATTGTAAATATTGAGTTCTGAAGTTGGGATTTACCCCCCTCGGACAGGTGGATACGGGACACGACCCCGTTGACCCGTCTGCATGTAGACTCCCTGAGGCTTGTACCTCTATGTCAGAAAAGCGGACGTTAAACCCTATTCACTCACTCACTCACTGCTCCAAAATGCGCCAGAACGCAGGAAATGCGATGTAGATTTCAAAAAATTACCCCCCCCCCTTAGCGCTATCCCAAGCTATGCTCGTTCGATACTATAGTCAAGTGTTGCAAAATAGTTACGCCGCCCCTAACCCGAAATCCTGGATCCGCGCCTGTGATGGCTGTGACATGTTTCACTGAAAGCCGAATATTGTAGGTCATAATCAGACCTCACAAAGGCTTCACTGATCGCGTTGAGGACCTAGTACCAGATCAGGATATTCTACTTTCAGTGCTGAATCCGGGTACAGCTGTATTTCTGTCTTTCATGCCGGAGGTCAAGGCCAAATATTTGGTGGTCGGTCCATGCGGTGGCCCCTGCTCACTTTAGTTGTGTCTGTATATGGTCATGTTATAGGATGGAATTCCAGTCAATCAGCCAATCAATCAATCTCATTTAAAATGTAAATTCAAACTTGTTTATCCATTTGAACGATACTCAACTTAACACCGGATTAACTGGTTTAGTTAACTGGTTTAGTTTAGTCACACGAGTGAATTCATTCTGATAATTCTTTTTAGTCACACATGTGTATATTCCTTATACAGTGAAACATCGCTAAACCGGACACCCTGGGGAGGTCCCCCAGGGTGTCCGGTTTAGCGAGGTTTCACTGTAAATCAAGCATTTGATTATTCCGAGCCATAGTTGAGTGCTATGCGATCACGAACAGGCAGTGTCACCTGCGATAAATGACCAAGAAACCCATCAACATTATGATCACATATGTTTCTTGTTGTCCGGTTTAGACAGGTTCCCCTATATGCTGTTCATTTTATTCTCTTTAATAGCCACTGTTAGAACGTGCTATGCCAATACCTATAGTCTGTTTCACGAAAGCTGCCCAAATTTTACGGCTATATAGACAATTTAAAAACAATATTATTTTCGATAATATTAAATTAAAGGAAAATTTAAGAATGAGCCTTCTTTTTATTTCGTGAAATTCGGTCAAATATTGGTTTTATTACGAAAAATTTATTTCTCTATGGGAATTTAACATGGGGGAAAAAGAGGTAAAGGAGTGTGGGATTAGTCAAAAAACGAAAAAATTTGGAAATTGACTCGGAAACCTGACTAGATAGCTTGGATATGATCTAACTAAGAAAACAAAAGTTAAATTTTAAAAATCGGTCCAGTATTTATAAAATTCCAAAAAATTTCCCCATGTTAAATCCCCATAGACATCTTCACTCCGTGAAGATGTCTATGGGGATTTAACATGGGGAAATTTTGTTTTCGCAATAAAATCAATATTTGACCAAATTTCACGAAATAAAAAGAAGGCTCATTCTTAATTTTTCCTTTAATTTAATATTATCAAAAGAAATCTTGTTTTGAATTGTTTATATAGCCTTAAAATTTGGGCAGCTTTCGTGAAACAGACTATAGTCTATATTTTTGTATATCATATTTTATGCTACTGTATTTATGTTCTATGTAAGTATTTGTTAGCCTGGGAAAAAATGATCTTGTATTTTAACCAATTTAAATATGGACTGATGATGTATTTGGTATTCTGTCAACGGAATCATTAATTCTTCTCGGCGGGGGGATATAAATGTTTGCCCAAATAAATTATGAACTGTGTACAAATGTGGCCGTAGTGGCCGATATATTATAAGAAATTGTAGATCGAATCTACTGTAAATTGTAGGTTATTTAGGGGTTAAAGCGTTGATGTCATTATTGCTTCATATTCACAGATTATATTCAGTCATGTTTTATTGCAAATATATACATCATGAACACACAGTACCATTCAACATGTACACTTACATACCTACTCAAAAATTGTATGTATAAGTTATTGTTCACATACTAGATTTTGAAGGAATTAAATGCGATGGCGCACTAGCGACCGCAGCATTTAGTTCCTGGTAAATACAATATGTGAACAATAATATACTTATAGTTCAGCCCAAGTATACAATGCAATATCCCATCCGCGTGTTGATTTTCCATTTCCTGTCGAACAGACAATCATTAAATCTGATAAAATGTAACTTATTGGGGTTAATCGTTGCAATATATGTGAAATAAGTGGAGCACAATGCTGCCCAGCGATTGGCTTAGAAAGTAGGTCAAATTATATTGGTATATAACCAATTGTCCACCTACATTATAGCAAGGAAGCTGGGAGGATATGCGCATATTAATGATGAATCCATCCTTTGTAATTCACACGTTAACAGAGAATTTACTGGGGCCATGTGATCTGGTATAAAACAGGTGTCTGGCACCAGATCAGGACACTGTCCTTCAGTGCTTTAACGTTTTTATTGCAATTGCTGATTGTATGCTGCTCCCTAACCTGAATGTTCTGGCTGTCACACGTGGGTGGCAGGTGGGAGTATGTGATGGGTAATTTAATGATCGGGGTTCATCCTTACCAGAATTCCGACTGGAGACCTGGTTTGGCCCTCACATACGTCTTTGGCATTTTGTATGTGACAGTTGAATCTTGTTATGGTATACCCCTTATGTGAGTATTATGATTATTCGTAATCCTAGTTTAGGGGAAGGGGCCAAGTGACTTTGGTGTGGTATGGACCTGGCACCAGGTCAGGTTATTCTAATTTCAGGGCTGAATATATTTTTTCTTTATGTAAATATTCTGTTCTGATTTTGGAATTCCCCAATGCAGCAGGTTAAACCTTAGCTGTTGATAGGCCATTAAACACCAATAAACAAACAAACAAACATACAAGTGTGACCGCCAGAAAATTAAGGTTAGGAGCTCCTCCATAGAGGCACGAATAACCTTGTGTTCAACTGACGTAAAACCTCAATCAATCATCATGCCATTAATATATGCATGGTGACATGTGCAAATATCATATTGGTCTCCAATTAAATTACAATATCAACATACACAACTATTATATTGGCCTATACTTGGTGGCATATGCAGATATGTTATATGCTTGTACAGTGGAACCTCTCTAAACTAGAGACGTTCCACTGTATCTGATGTATATAAGCACTCTGTGTCATGTTTAGTCATTTTTAATCACGAACATACTTTTAGGATCCATTGGTGTTTTGAAGCGTGCACTGCAGAGATGCTAACCATTACATTTGGGCGTATGATTACTATTTCAGTCCACTACGCTATTACGGCCGTCACATCTAGAATTACGATTTTTAACGATGCCGAAAGATAAGCGGCTGGACATGATTTTAACAACAACAACAATACATTTCCAAAATTTGATTTAATAAATTTGTCAAAATAAGTGTTTGAATGTGAAATTACGATATAAAAAACAAATAGAAATGAAGCATATATCTTTCCTGGCACAGTGAAAGATGTACTTGTTGCGAATATGTTAAGGTAAAGGTTCTTTTTTGCAATGTAATGGGTTTTCGTGGGTTGCATTTTTTCTGCACGACGTTTCGGGTGCACAGAGTCGGGTAGCGGGCACAGAAATACAGTTTGCTATGTATACATAAAGTACAACAGCACACCCTAACGTTGTATGCCTTTGAATTTGAGCTTAAATCTTTTAGTGGGCTATAGGATTTATATTCATAATTTATATCACCGCAGGCTCTTGAAATAGAGTATATTTAAGTAACTTATTTATTGAATTTAAAGTTTTCTTGTTTGGAAGTGAGGGTGGATGCGAGGGATATTCTTCGGAACTCCCTATCTGACCAGCGGTCCGCATCGTTCGGTCGTGTATCGATGACGGGCATGCGCAATCATTACTCTTTGGGTTTGTCCAATGTTGGCATCTCTGGCACTGTAATCAGTGAGGCAGGCAGCGGGGGTGAAGGGTGTGTATTTTAATGTACCCCGAACAACATTTTGGGGTACATATAGTCAGTCTGAATATACATTTTAATGTCCTGCACTTCTATCAACGATATAATACGGCAGGTGGGATAGTTGCGAGTTGGTTGGGAGAATGTGAAGGGTAAAATCAATGATGGGATTCATCCTTAACGGAATCCCAAAATCCCTGATTTGACCCGCGGGTACATATTTGGCTTTCTGGTAATTAGTACTAAATTATTTTATTATTTTTTGGTGGGGGTGGGGGTGGGGGGTGGGCTAAATGACTGGTGTGGTGAGGAGCTGGCACCAGGTCAGGTTATTTTAATTTCTGGCCTGACTATATTTTTTTCTGTGAATATTCAGTTATTATTTTTGGGACCATTTTGAGCTCTGCTCAGACTCAACCAAACACATTTCTTGATTGTGCATATTAAAAACAATCGATACAATTGTAGAAAACTGTTGGTGACACATTTTAACTATCTTCCATTTTCTGTGTATTTACTCACTGTTTGATCTTATTTCTACATGAAAGTGTATGTTATATAGTCATTGTGATCCTCTTGTATTCTGATACATCGTAACATGTATTTGTGTGTAGAAATAAGAAGGAATATGAATATATTTTGTTCCAAAATCAGAGTCTGAGTTTTGCTTCAAGATGCCATGATGTCTGGAGATGGGGCGATACAGGGATTCCGCTGGCGATTTTTTCATTTTCCCCAGCGGAATCCCTGGCGATAGTCTAGTGGTAGAGCCTTGAACTTTAATACCGGAGGTTGTGGGTTCAATGATGGCCCTCAGTATGAAAGAAATACTGTCACACTGCAAATTAGCTCGTTTATCGGAAACAGGTGGGGTGACCAGTACAGCTTCAATGTATGACGATGTGCTTATGCAATAAATATAATCTAACATTCTTGATTTAATATGGTCTTTATGAAACTTGTTGAGTAATTTCATAAGAAATTTAGCATAGCCTCGTTATACCGCCACAAACAAAGTTTGTTGGGGGTATATATGAGTCGGCTTGTCGGTCGGTCGGTCGGTCGGTCTGGAAATTCCCTTCCACTCTATATCTTCTACACCGATGCATGGATTATCAAATGGCTTGGCACAAATGTTTCTCATGATGAGAAGGTGTGTCACGATCAATAACCACGCACCTACGTCCAAGGTCAAGGTCACAGTTGAAGGTCAAAGGTCAAACCTATAAAAATTCCCTTCCGCTCTATTATATCTTCTACACCGATGCATGGATTATCAATTGGCTTGGCACAAATGTTTCTCATGACGAGAAGGTGTGTCGTGATCAATAACCACGCACCTACGTCCAAGGTCAAGGTCACAGTTGAAGGTCAAAGGTCAAACCTATTGAAATTCCCTTCCGCTCTATATCTTCTACACCGATGCATGGATTATCAAATGGCTTGGCACAAATGTTTCTCATGATGAGAAGGTGTGTTGCGATCAATAACCACGCACCTATGTCCAAGGTCAAGGTCACAGTTGAAGGTCAAAGGTCAAACCTATCGAAATTCCATTCCGCTCTATATCTTCTACACCGATGCATGGATTATCAAATGGCTTGGCACACATGTTTCTCATGATGAGAAGGTGTGTCGCGATCAATAACCACCACGCATCTACGTCCAAGGTCAAGGTCACAGTTGAAGGTCAAAGGTCAAACCTATTGAAATTCCCTTCTGCTCTATATCTTCTACACCGATGCATGGATTATCAAATGGCTTGGCACAAATGTTTCTCATGATGAGAAGGTGTGTCGGATCAATAACCACGTACCTACGTCCAAGGTCAATGTCACAGTTGAAGGTCAAAGGTCAAAGCTATTGAAATTCCCTTCCGCTCTATATCTTCTACACAGATACATGGATTATCAAATGGCTTGGCACAAATGTTTCTCATGATGAGAAGGTGTGTCGCGATCAATAACCACGTACCTACGTCCAAGGTCAATGTCACAGTTGAAGGTCAAAGGTCAAACCTATTGAAATTCCCTTCCGCTCTATATCTTCTACACAGATACATGGATTATCAAATGGCTTGGCACAAATGTTTCTCATGATGAGAAGGTGTGTCGCGATCAATAACCACGTACCTACGTCCAAGGTCAATGTCACAGTTGAAGGTCAAAGGTCAAACCTATTGAAATTCCCTTCCGCTCTATATCTTCTACACAGATACATGGATTATCACACTATGCCCAGGGTCAAGGTCACAGATTTGATGCGTAGCGCTCGGCTAAATGGCTTATAATAAAAAATGCCTCGTTTTCTTTGGCTGCCAGTAGGGGTATTCGTGTGCCGACAGGCCACATTTCTAGTTTATTATGAAATCAGTGAACTCGTTTAATAAATATCACATTAAATAATCACTCATGTAAAATCCTCTCTTTTATATAAAAGTAGGCCAAATATTTACATACAGGTCATTACTTACAGGGCTCCAGATAAGGATTTAGTAATTAAGTATTGTCACTCCATTACTTATGAAGCAATTGGGTATTTCAAAATTTTAATTGGGTAAAATAAAATCACACTACTGTTTACACATCAAATTATTGAATAGATTGCTTCGAAATGAAAACATGTCTTGGCATTGCATTAGAAGTGTCTCCTTGGAGACAATTCTAATGAAATACCAAGATATGTTTTCATGGAAAATAAGAAAAATATGCTATATTGTGGTCCGTTTATTGTTTTCTGCAGCATGATAAAGGCACCACAATTTTCTTTATTGCTTTTTGATACTCGCTACTTCTGATTTCAATTCGGTTTTTGGCAATTTTAATTGGGTATTTAAGCAAATACGCAGCTTATCTGGAACACTGAATTACTTCTAAATTAAAACGAATGGTGTCTCATTAGCCCAATACATTAAAACATCGATACATCTGCACACTTGTAGCCCACTGATCTCGAACTTGTGCCAAAATATGGCGAGCAATTGTCACCACTGTTAGTATGCTTTATTGTGAAGTATGCGATGGAGTAGAACATATCATCAGGCTACAGCATGCAGGCGTGTGCTATTTGATCAGGAGCTACATTGATCTCAAACATGTAAACACCATTAGTCCAGCCACAGCCACATATACACAACATACCCAAGACAATTTAGGACCATTCCGGATTCATGGAATGAAATCGGTATCTGATTCTTGTGTGAGGGAAGAGGCTTTTCCTCCTAGATATGACAGTATCGGAATCGTTGTCTATGGAACGCCAAATGTACATAAACTCAAATAATTAACGCTAGCGCTAAATAATTGGAGCTAGCATGACATATTTATTTGAATAGCTCTCTAAATCATTTGGAGCTAGCTCTAAATATTTAATGCTAGCTCTAATTATTTAGCGCTAGAAACGCCAAATCGACATAAACTCGAATAATTAATTGCTAGCTGTAAATAATTAGAGCTACCATTAAATAGTTCGACTTAGCTCCAAATCATTTGAAGAGCTCTCTAAATAATTTGGAGCTGGCTCCAATTGTATCCTGTAAAGAACAAAAACCTGCCATTTTCAGCCAGGTTTTTTTTTTGTTGAAAAAAAACCCCCAGGCTATTGGATTGGCGAAAGCCGGGCGGGCGGGCGGGGCGGGCGGGCGGCGTCCACAATCAATGTTAAGTTTTCGTGTTTTCGTCCATTTCTTTCTTACTGTACCATATAGGACCAACAAACTTTCACAGCTTCATAACCAAGGGGTGCCCACCAGATATCACTATCCAACATGTTACCTTTTTTTTAACTTGACCCATTTTTTCCGCGCAGTCGACTTGGCCATTTTCAATGTTAACTTTTCGCGTTTACAATGTTAACTTTTCGTGTTTAAGTCCATTTCTTTGGTACTGTACCACATAGGACCAACAAACTTTCACAGCTTCATAACCAAGGGGTGCTCACCACATATCACTATTCAACATGTTTCCTTTTTATGAACTTAACCCATTTATTCAGCGCAGTCGAGCCCCGTGCAGGCACCGGGGCGGGATCAACTGATCCTGAGAATAGTGCTGCAGTAGCCATTGCTTGTCGTAAAAGGCGACTAAACTGGCTTAACGATTGGGTTCATACTTTCCGGAACCCACTATACCGGATTTGGCCCTCGTGTACATTTTTGGCGTTCTTGTATGTGAGAGTTGAGTCGGGCTATGCCCCATATATAAAAGTAAGATTAGCGCTAATCCTATTACTTTTAGGGGATGGGATAAATGATGCTGGTGTGGCGAGGGCCTGGCACCAGATCAGGTTGTTCTAATTTCAGGACTGAATATATATTTTGATTGTAAATATTGAGTTCTGAAGTTGGGATTTACCCCCCTCGGACAGGTGGATACGGGACACGACCCCGTTGACCCGTCTGCGTGTAGACTCCCTGAGGCTTGTACCTCTATGTCAGAAAAGCGGACGTTAAACCCTATTCACTCACTCACTCACTCAGCGCAGTCGACAGGGCCATTTTCAATGTTAACTTTTCGCGTTTACAATGTTAAGTATTCGTGTTTAAGTCCATTTCTTTGGTACTGTACCACATAGGACCAACAAACTTTCACAGCTTCATAACCAAGGGGTGCCCACCACATATCACATTCAACATGTTACCTTTTTATGAACTTAACCCATTTTTTCAGCGCAGTCGACTTAGCCATTTTCAATGTTAACTTTTCGCGTTTACAATGTTAAATTTTCGTGTTTAAGTCCATTTCTTTGGTACTGTACCACCTAGGACCACCAAAATTTCACAGCTTCATAACCAAGGGGTGCCCACCACATACAACTATCCAACATGTGACCATTTTTTTTACCTTCACTTATTATTTCTACGTAATTGACCATTTTCAACGTTAACTTTTTAACGTACGTCTGCTTAAAGTTTTTTGGTTAAACTTTTTCCATCTACTATATCTCTTTTTTTACTGTCCATGCCTCGCCCCAAGGCGCGACATGCAGGCCACGGCCATCTAATCTACAAAAAGTGGGTATAATTATGTTATCCAAGTGTCTATGCTTGGAAAAAACCTGGCCTTCGTGGCTTTGCCTCGTTTCTTGTTCACATTTAAATGAATTTTGTTTGCTCAGCAATTACCAAAGTTTCACATAAATATCTACATTCCCTTGGACGACTAATTTCTGCCATCTACTACATGCTCTGTTCGTCACGTCACTTCTGACCTTTTACATAATCAATTTACGAGAAAAATGCAATTCAGAAATGCATCAAAATGGCCCCCACACATTGTATAGTATTTCCATTGGAGTAACTTCTGCCCTCTTCTACATGCTCTGTTAGTCACGTCACTTCTGACCTTTAAATACTCAATTTACGAGAATAATCACCCCCATACATTGTCACTGTGACCGGGGAACTTGGGCTTGTATCCTGGCGAAAATTGTAGACGAATAACTGCCTGTGCATATTGGGTCCGTTTCACTGAACTTCGTAAGACTAAAATGTTCGTAAGTGCAAATTTAGGATGTCAGGAAATTGTAATTGATGGATTTACATGTATTGAACATAGGCTGCATATACATGATATATGCAGCTATGCTCAATAACTGTACATCCAGTAATTGTTCACAAGAAAACAGTGTTAACGTGAAATTGACAGACTATCATAATTGTGCACTTACGAACATTTTAGTCGTTCGACGTTTAGTGATGCATAGGCAGTTCTTGGTATACACTGTTCGCAACGGGCCCATGTACTGTGTGATCAGGCTCAGCACTCGCTGTCTGCACATCAAATGAAGCACACAACACGCTAGTCTACTCACGCTGCTCACTAACAGTATAGATCCCCATTATACCGCACGAGTGTGTGACCGGGGCACGAATTAGGTAACACAAGCAATGAACACATTTTCTCACATTCTCAATGAAAATGGATCGATGAGGCGACAACATTGGTCTTACCGTAGGCTGCCAATTGTTACACATCGCATGCCGTAAGGTACGTTTTATCCGCGGGCGGCACAATGAGGTAGTCGATCTCTCGGCCAGGTTAGTGCATCGTTCAGTTTAAAACATTGTGATCAGTACCGGTCTGTACACCACCTCGTCTGGGCTGCAATACGTAAGTAAAAGTTATTGCATAACAGTCGTATGACTTTCTTCGTATAATAACATTAAGTGTGGAAACGAGAGCCACTTGTATAGCAGATAAGAGCACAGAAGGTCACAATATACGCCCGTCGAGGTGTAGCCAGTATACAAGGGGGATAACTGTACATAAAAAGAAATAAGTACATGTAACACTGACAGGTATACCCCTCAGAAACTAAAACTCATTTTGTTAATGAAAATTGAACGAGAGTGTCGGTCACAATAAAATGTCAAGGTCTTTTGAGGCATGGCCAGTCAACAAGGGAAGATAATTCATTGAAAATCAATAGGGTTCTTCATCTTGCCATGACAAAGATTTGTACCAAATTTGGTTATGATCCATCAAGAATAACTCTAGTTATTGTGTGGACAATGATACAGAGCGCGAAAATTAATAAAAATGGCCACCAATGGGAGATAAGTCATCAACAATTTTGAAAAACAATAAGGTTCATCACCTGGCCGTGATAACCATGTATACCGTATTTTGCTGCGATCCGTCGGGTACATTTCGTTCAGATGTGGCAAGTAGAACTTCAGTTTTTGCGTGGACAAGGATACTGAGTGTCAAGATTAAAAATGGTCGCCAAGGGGAGATAAGTCGTAAAGTTTTGAAAATCAATAGGGACCTTTGGTTACGATCTGTCAAGTAGCACTTGAGTTATTGCGTGATCAAGGATACAGAGAGCGAAAATTAAAAATAGCCGCCAAGAGGAGAACATCAATAATCAATAGTGTACTTCGTCGTGCCGTAATAAACATGTATACCGCATTTTGTTATGATGCTTTAAGTAGAGGAGGAGATAAGTAATCGGAACTTTTTGAAAATGAATAGGGTTCTTCGTCTTTCCGTGATAAACATGTTACCCGAATTTGGTTTCGATCCGTCAAGTAGAACTTGAGTTATTGCGTGAACAAGGATACATAGTGCGACAATTAAACATATAGCCTCGAGGAGGAGATAAGTCATCGGAAATGTTTGAAAATCAATAGACTTCTTCGTCTTGCCGTATTAGACATGCGATCCGTCAAGTAGAACTCTAATTATTGCGCGGACAAGCTGTGCCACGCCCGTACAAGGTGAATGCATAATACGTTTACAAACGGGCGTATTCAAAGGACGGTGTAGTGACACACGAAAAATAGTATATATAATAATTTAATAGCAACATGTTGACGGACATGACATCCTGGTTTTCGTCGGTGGCTTGTTAGTAGTTTTCCTTCAATAAAATTAGTTTATCGATTTCATCAAAATTGCAAAGTATACTTATCTAGCAAAGTATACTTTGAGGGAGTATTCATTTATTTTCCCTGAAATGTATTATATCATATAAAACTAATAACTGCATATATTTGATGATTAAAAGTATGCAGAATTATTATACTGAATTTATTACATTATCACAGTCAAAATGGCTGTGACAATGTAATCAATTCCGTATTAATAAATGTATCCTTCAATTGAAAAATTCTCCTTCAAAGTATACTTTGCTAGATAAGTGTACTTTGCAATGTTGGTGAAATAGGCTACTGGGGGCCGTTTCTCTAAACTTTGTACGACTAAAATGTTCGTAAGTGCAAAATTATGATAATGTAAATGTCACATTAACATTGTTTTGTTGTAAACAATTATTGGATTTACATTTATTGAGCATAGGCTGCATATGCAGCCTATGCTCAATAATTGTAAATCCATCAATTGAAATTTCCAGACGATCCTAAATTTGCACTTACGAACATTTTAGTCTTACGAAGTTTAGTGAAACGGGCCCCTGGTACACACAAATCATACTAGACACGTGTAAAACACGTAAACTGTAAACTGTCGTGGACAACTACGGAAAACATATTAGGTGCACATATATGGAAGGTAATATCCGCCATAATTCTATTAGGCTTGATGCTTGCTTGCCGATGACATTCCAAGTTCTATCCGTCTTATTACAATTATATGTGGCTTGATGCTTGCTGACTGGTGCCATTACAACTTACTTTCATGTTATTTTATTCGTCATTCGTGTTTGTGACATTTGAACTCTTCTTGGTTGTACTCTAAATTGCATGTGCAGTTGGCTTGATGCTTTATTCATTCGCACTGTTTCAATGCGTTTGTGTTGATTACATTCTAAGTGACATCTGGAGTTCCATTATTCACACCCGTTATCCGGAGATACGCAACTAGGGGAGGAGAACATGGAAAGGGGAACGCACAAACTAGTGGGAATTTGGAGGGTTTGTAAAATTAGCTAAAACAATATATTTTATGCATGATCAGAACAATGTGAGCTTGCAACGTTGAGGAAGAATGATTGAAGCACATGTAGCAAAAATATTGAGCTCGAACGCCGTCGTAAAAGTTGAAAATTTATAAATTCAATATAGGATTTTATTTTTTTTTGTCATTTTTGTTTAAAAAATCGTCTTTCCTGCACCAATCGTATGCTTTTCAGCACTATCAGGCATACAGTTATGTTTGCTGATCATTTACACTGATACCTTGAAAGCGACAGCGACCAGGATCTTCTGAGAAAAAAATGGCGGCCGTTTTATGCACCGTGGTATAGCGCAAAATGGTGCACAAAAACTATGGGACTGGAGGACACAAATTGGGGGACGAGTGCACACAAACTGTGGAACGCGCTGCACAGAAAATGCCAATATACGTGGGTTTTAAGTTGCAAATTCACGTATGTATTTACAAAAAATATTATATTTGCAGACGAGGATCCACGAATATTTACGCAGGGGCCGGTCCAAATGTGTCTGTAAGGAATTTATGCAAGTTTTTAATCAATATTCACCACAATTATGCATTGTTTTAGTAAGTTCGCTGTTCAATGCAGGCTTCTTTAGCAGCGCTCGTTTATTAATGGGCGAGCAGAGCCTCATTTCGTATTTCAATCAGTAAACCCGTTTAATACATATCACACATTAAACCATCGGTCACCACCTAAACTCGGAGGAAACCCGGAGTACCCGGAGAAAGACCACAGCAAGCTTGCACGGCATACGACAAGTCGACATGATTTCATCCGCAGAATTTCGGGGGGTCGCCATAAAGTTTTGTCCGCGATAACCAATCCATCGATTCACAAGTGCATTCGTTCGTCCTACGACCATTCCGTCCGTCATAGAATGTTTGTGACGCAATCGTTGTTGTTTCTGTAGCACCCACTGTTTGTCGGAGAGCACCGTGATGTGTATATACAACATATAAACACCATACTTATACTAAGTAACACTGCAATTGTATTGTATGTATATATATTCCTCCGGTGTCCTCGGAGCACCCTCGTCCTAGCGAGATATCTCTTTATTTCCCATCACCAAGGGTAACTGCGGTACGTCTTATCTGTGTACATTGTACCATCTAGACAGTCACCATGCATGTATTACATGTGTGTAAAATATTTACACGATCACCACCACAAAGTGTCTTGCTCAAGGACACAACACGCCGGCTCCGACCGCGTCTCGAACCTGCGCAGTTCGGGGACCTCCGATCCACAGTCCATCTCGCTACACCCATAGGCCATCTCGCGCTCCAGCATCACTGTCTTTACCGGTGGAAAGTTCTTAAACTTGTGGCGGTGGGTGCTCTATGTGTGTTTTGCAGCCCGCTGACGGACTGTGCAGTATCTCAATTGCAATGAGAGTCGGTCCTTATTCCGGGATAATTCCGACTGGAATGTGTCGCTATCTGCCTCGAGAATACACAGGACACTCTCATTATGGTTATCATTGCCAAACGGTACTTGCTAACGCCAATGATAATAAGATTTGAGTTGCACCTTCAGGCCCGGATCCAGGGGGGTGGGGGCGTGAGAGGCGTCTACCCCCCCCCCCCTATTTTTGACGAAGCAATGATTTTTTTTATTCAGATTAGAAAAGGCTATCAGTATTCTGTTCTCAAATGCCAGGAAAATGCATCAGACACTCAAAATTTCTAGGGGGAGGACCCCCATACCCCCCTCACCCACCCACCCCCCCCCCCTTTCTCCAAATCCAGGATCCGGCCCTGACCTTGGCTGCACTACTTCGCCTGGTCATCGATTAGCATGGTTAACTCAGTTCCGCATGGTTGATTCTCCCAAACCCCGTGCTTCAAGTTATAAACGAAGTGTGGTGCGAGTTTAGGTGGTGACCTATGGTTTAATGTGTGATATGTATTAAACGGGTTTACTGATTGCATACGAAATGAGGCTCTGCTCGCCCATTAATAAACGAGCGCTGCTAAAGAAGCATGCATTGAACAGCGAACTTACTAAAACGATGCATAATTGTGGTGAATATTGATTAAAAACTTGCATAAATTCCTTACAGACACATTTGGACCGGCCCCTGCGTAAATATTCGTGGATCCTCGTCTGCAAATATATTTTTGTAAATACATACGTGAATTTGCAACTTAAAACCCACGTATATTGGCATTTTCTGTGCAGCGCGTTCCACAGTTTGTGTGCACTCGTCCCCCAATTTGTGTCCTCCAGTTCCCTTAGTTTTTGTGCACCATTTTGCGCTATACCACGGTGCATAAAACGGCCGCCATTTTTTTCTCAGAAGATCCTGGTCGCTGTCGCTTTCAAGGTATCAGTGTAAATGATCAGCAAACATAACTGTATGCCTGATAGTGCTGAAAGCATACGATTGGTGCAGGAAAGACGATTTTTTAAACAAAAATGACAAAAAAATAAAAAAAAAAAAAAAATCCTATATTGAATTTATAAATTTTCAACTTTTACGACGGCGTTCGAGCTCAATATTTTTGCTACATGTGCTTCAATCATTCTTCCTCAACGTTGCAAGCTCACATTGTTCTGATCATGCATAAAATATATTGTTTTAGCTAATTTTACAAACCCTCCAAATTCCCACTAGTTTGTGCGTTCCCCTTTCCATGTTCTCCTCCCCTAGTTGCGTATCTCCGGATAACGGGTGTGTTATTGATTATTGCATCTCTGTTTGCCATGCGTTTTGTTACCTCGATAAACCACGCCCCTTGACAACAACAATTGCAACCGTAATTTGGGAACAACCATTATGATGCCAGGTGCGCTGCTAAAACTTAAAATAGTTCTCACTAAAATGATTTAATATGCTGGTACCCGTCCTACAATGCGTTGCTCTCTGAATTGGTTCCATGTCCCTAACGATGTTGATGTAGATTGATGCCGCCTTTTCTGTTCCGCCAAGTTTAGGTTAAAAGACACCAAATAGTTTTACTGTATAATTTAACCGAATCCCAGCCAGTCTTTCCTACTTTCACTATTCGTATTGATGTTGTGGGACCAACCTCGTCATGTCGCCCAATATTGGTTACATTATTTGGCCACGGAAACTCTGTTTACAACACGTGACAAACAGGCTCAGCGTTTTCTTTTAAATGCTTCAAATATGCTGAAAACTGGTGTTAAAAACACCCCTTTGCTAACCTTAAACCTAGAGTGTACATGCCAGGTTATAATATAGGGAGACATGTTTTTCTTTATTCTTTCAATCTGACATTTTTCTGGCAAAATGATTACCATTACCAGACGTACTAATTGACATTATTATACTTTTTATATTAAACGCGAAATGCCAGTTTGATATCAGGGGCGATAACCGTGGTTCCTTAAAATTATAACGGAAGCAACTATTTATTCCATTTATTTATTATTTGATGTGCAATATCATACGTTATGATATGTCGATAACAATATTTATTCAGCATTTAGTTGATATAAATAATTTAAAAATACTGCATCACTTGCATATGGAACTAGCTTGATACCACCGCGAGTCTCTATGAGTACATTAAATATTACTAAATTTTTAAAAGTGGTGGACTAGTTGCAATTATACACTTATTTAAGTTCCACAAAGAAAAGTTTGTACCTACTAGATGGGACCCCAGCTTCAACAATACTTAAATCTATATTTTAATTAGTCAAGATCCAGAGCAGAATGGGTTCAGGTTATTGGAAATTAGGTCCCACAACATCCATAAGAAAAATGAAAGTAGCAGAGAATAGCAAAATGTGTGGTAACAGGTTAGTTTTTTAGGGAAAATCAATGATGGTGGCCCACCTTAGTCTGATCCCGGACGGTTATTGGTTTGCATCGGTAACGGGCCAGTTTGACAGTCAAACCTGTGTAAGTTACCATATGTGTAACTTACTATAAAAATGTGATTGTTTTCAATTACGTACATATGTAATTTAATTATGAGGATACATGTATGTATAAATCACATTAGTAAGTCAAACACCATACATACATATGCAATTTAGTTAATATAGGTTAGAGAATAACAAATGGTGCGAAATCGTCAAGACGGTAATCTTGATTCATTACTACCCAGTTTCACTTGAGGAACATGATGGTCATGTGATGTAAACAGAGTTTCCGTGGCCAAAAAAAAAAAGTAAACAATATTGGGGGACATGACGAGGTTGGATTTTTCTGTCTTAAGAATGCCCCGTGCAGGCACCGGGGCGGGATCAACTGATCCTGAGAATAGTGCTGCAGTAGCCATTGCTTGTCGTAAAAGGCGACTAAACTGGCTTAACGATTGGGTTCATACTTTCCGGAACCCACTATACCGGATTTGGCCCTCATGTGCATGTTTGGCTTTCTTGTATGTGAGAGTTGAGTCGGGCTATGCCCCATATATAAAAGTAAGATTAGCGCTAATCCTATTACTTTTAGGGGATGGGATAAATGATGCTGGTGTGGCGAGGGCCTGGCACCAGATCAGGTTGTTCTAATTTCAGGACTGAATATATATTTTGATTGTAAATATTGAGTTCTGAAGTTGGGATTTACCCCTCTTGGACAGGTGGATACGGGACTCGACCCCGTTGACCCGTCTGCGTGTAGACTCCCTGAGGCTTGTACCTCTATGTCAGAAAAGCGGACGTTAAACCCTATTCACTCACTCACTCACTCACTCTGTCTTAGGAGTAAGTGATGCTATTGTTTAATTCATGCAGAACCAGTATTGACCGGCTGCAGGTCATGTACAAGTAGGTCCCGCAACATCCATACGAATAGTGAAAGTAGGGGAGACTGACCTTATTGGATGGGATTCGGTTAAAGTGTATAGTAACACTATTTGGTGTCTTCTAACCTATACTGTGATCATTTGTAGGTGAAATCTTACATCAACACCGGCATTGGAGGTGTGCCTCAAACAGCCAATCACATCTCGTACTATTATTTATTAGTCGGAGGATTCCTAACATTGACAGCAGTGCCATCTGGCGTCATAATGAGGCACTACTAACTAATATATTGCTTGCATCATTCTGCTTGTGGCTTGATGCTTTCTGCTTGCGGGTTTCCGCTTTCGGACTGTGTCTTGATGCTTACTTCCTACGGCTTTGTCCTTACTGCTTTCGGCCTTATTCAAAGTGCTAAGTGCTTGTTCTTACTTTCTATTGAAAATGCTTAGTGCAATAAAACAAGGACACGAATAAGGACGTATCAATAATTGTAATGTAAATAAGACGAATGAACAAAGCAGTCAGCAGAATGGACATGTAAGAAAGACAAATACAATTACAACAAGCAGATTTCAAATGTAATAAATACAAATGACGAATGAAATAACATGAATATAAGTTGTAATGTCATCACCACGCAAACACCAAGTCACATATAATTATGGCGGATATTACCTTCCATATACATACAGTGCATGATGCTGCATTTAGATAATAAATATAATATAACATTTGATATAGAGAATAGTAGGTTAGTTCCGTGAATGGGGAAAATATCTGGCAAGGCTCAGGAAACGGGATGGGCGCCTTGCCCATCCCGTTTCCGTGCCGCGCTAGATATTTTTCCCCATTCACGGCACTAACCTACTATTCTATTTATCCCGTCGACACCTACAAATGGCTTTAAAATGCAAAATAATAACCCCAGCCACCGCACATATTCATACGCAGTGATTAGGTCGTATTGACAGGATATCAAAACAATGTTTCACTGCACATAGGCACTGTGTTGACGGATAAAATATGATATTTATATATTAATATATGTACTCAGTGTCGTCGATACGGTTCGAAATGTACTAGAAGTTGTTATGTTTTAGACTATAACATATTGTCGCTATGTTTCAGAATGATGCTGGGGATTTGTTCATTCATCTTGCCCTTGTTGGTTGCCAACACATATGGACAAAGAGGTATTATTAGTCCCAGATGTATCCTGACAACACAGGCTCACTTGCAGCATTTGGTTATTATATTAATATACTTCTAGAACATTTTATTGTCGAGCCCGCTTGCGGAAAGCGAGACATAGTGTTCACAATGACGTCCGGGTGTCCGTGCGTTCGTGCGTGCGTCCGTCCGGGCCAACGTCCGGGGGTTTGAGAGCTTAGGGGCGGGATTAGGAACAAAAGATTCCTTTGTAATATTCCGTAAGCTCATAAACTCTATTGTTGTTTAGGGGCTTTTTCATTGTTCTTCCAAAATGTTGGAACGTCCGTCCGTCCGTGCGTCCTTCCGAAATCTGCGTTAAAGTTTTTAAATACCTTATATATCTGCAGTCCTAAGTCACATTGACTTGAAACTTCATATGCTTATTAGTCATGATCCATATATTCATGCTATATCCCAATCATGCGGCCCCTGTGCCCATGGTCAAGGTCAAATGACTTAGAAGTTTGCGTTCCGAAATCTGCGTTAACGTTTTTAAATACCTTTTATCTCTGCAGTCCTAAGTCACATTGACATGAAACTTCATATGCTTATTAGTCAGCATCCATATATTCATTCTGTGTCCTACTCATGCGGCCCATGTGCCCCTATGTCAAGGTCAAATGACTTAGAAGTTTGCGTTAAAGTTTCTGTCAAAATTTGCGTTAAAGTTTTCACATACCTGTAACCGTAAGTCAGATTTGCTTGAAACTTTGTATGCTTATTGGGCATCGAACTTCAAATAAATACACAAATGCCTCGGCGGGCTCGACATGCGGGCCGCGGCCATCCTCGTTTAAGCTATAATTTTACATGGGGGCTAAAAATATATTTTTTTAAATATTTTTTTTATTTGTGGACCGATTTTCAAAATCTAACGTTTGTGTTCTTAGTTACACCATTTGCAAGATATCTCGCCAGGTTTCGGAGTCGATTTCCAAAATGTTCAGGATAAAAAAACGAAAAGTTTTGGAAATTGACTCCCCATGTTAAATTTACATAGGAAAATCTTGTTTTCGCAATAAAATCAATATTTGATGGAATTTCATTAAATAATCTTTTTTGGGGAGGGTGACTTTTGTGATTGATGAAAAAGTACTTACTTTTAAATATTTTTAATTTAATGTATTTAATAGCCAAAAGCTCAACGGCAGCAAAACGTGGAACAGACAGTAGAACATTTTATTTAAATAGTTAAATTTGTGACGATGATGGACGATTGTGTATAAATATGGTATAGTATTATTCTTTCACAACAAATGTAATTCTATTTAACAAATTTTCCTTTCTGATACCTGAATATCGAAAATACATTACCAAATTTTCTCCCCTGTTTGTATAACAGTTTCTGATACATAAATATGTACATTATTATAACGCTTTTTTTTCTCGGGAATTTTATCAAATAAAAGTATGCGATTGGTTGATATCGGTCATTATCAGCGCATAAAGCAAAAAAATAACCTATTGACTATCTGACAAATCGTCTGAGGCACAGTGTGTTTAATATAAACACTTTATTTCCACAGGTGCAGTGCTAGACGATCCCGGGTCAGTAATCGGAAGTACTCTGTTCGGGTTTGAGGTCGAGGGTGGAACACAAGGTGAGATCTATAGTTATAAAGCTATAACACTTTGTATGATGTTTTATAAGTTGCAAACCCATCATTCTAAGTAACCTTCAAACACACGTTGCAGAGAAATGTGAAATTCGAATGGCTGGCATTTGTATACATAATGAACGATACTTTAAGTATCGTTCATTATGTATACAAATGCCAGCCATTCGAATTTCACATTTACAACACCTGCTATTATACGCGAACTATAAAATCAAAACTTGTTTGATACATTTTATATTCTCTAAACAATATGGGAATAGGTGTACATATACTTACAGGACTACCCTTGATGGGCGGTGCTGGCGCGGGCCCGGACTTCGCCAACGGTCTCCGGGGTGGACTCGACGGCAACCTGCATGACCGCGACTCTGGTCACCTGTTCCGGGCAGGCTACTCCGATGTCGGCTACGACCATGTCGACGACACGGTTAGTTTCGGAGAGTCGACAAACAACGGACTCGCCTTCAATTCACTAAACTCTGACCGACCGTTGACGAGTTGGACGCCACCGATACTAGCACCGCCGGCGTCATTGCCATCTCGCGGTTATGCGGACATTGACCTGTATCCGTTCGGATTGGGATCGTCCATGCCGGCTGCTGGAGTGAGTCTGTCGTCACGGTCGGCACGAACACGGTCACGAGTCTTCTCGCCGCTGGCTCAAGTATTTTCACCGTCGGCTCCTGCCGGCTCGGTACCAGACCTTTCATTCTTGCCACCGACCCCGCTAGAGACAGGCCTTACAAACAAGCTTTCAGCTTGGATAGGACGATGTAAGTACAATGTCTCCTTGTTCATGGGGATCAGGGGGCCGTTTCACTAAACTTCGTACGACTAAAATATTCGTAAGTGCAAATTTAGAATCGTCTGGAAATTTCAATTGATGGATTTACATTTATTGAGCATATCTGCATATGCAGCATATGCTCAATAAATGTAAATCCAATAATTGTCTACAAGAAAAGATTGTTAATGTGCAATTTACAGACTATCATAATATTGCACATACGAACATTTTAGTCCGTAAGAAGTTTAGTGAAACGGCCCCCAGGGACCCATTTCACTAAAGGTGAATAATTAAAACTTACGAACACTTTAGTGCTGAAAACTGATACTGGCAAATTTTCAATATTCAGTGCACTTGTTCATATTTAATGGCTTGTTCACGTAGATGGAAAATGGTAGTACATGTATTAGTGAACCAGGTTCATGCGCGAAGCAAATTCATCAAACTTGTGTTATGATTAAACTGTATACAGTACACTCTACAGTGGGGTCAGCGTGTAAGTGCACACATGAACGAACACGACAGGTTGGTTCCAACCTGTCGTGTTCGTTCGTGTGTGCACTTACAGGCTGACCCCACTGTAGGTTGCAATGTGAACTCAGACATACATGTTCTGCGTGATTCTGCCGACCTTCTTTCAGTATATTAAATTGCCAAAATAGCCAACATTATATATTTTCTGTAATAGTAAAATGTCCGCCTTTGAAATAGGTTATTCAATAAATGTTTGTCAAATATTTAATTTATTGCGAAGAATAACATAGTGTCGTTCACAGCAAGGATAACAATCCAACAATCGGTCCGCACATTATAACATTATTAAACGAAATATAATAATATTCCCATATGTTAAAATCCTATACAAAATAGCATGGGTTTTATTTCTTAATGAAAACAATATTTTGAAGACTGTCTGTCAAATAATAAAACATGGGGCAGGAGACGTTTTGGTTATTTATAAAAATCAAAAAAAATCTTGAGATGTGGATTTCACTTACTGTAATAAATATCGTATGGCTTACTTAGCTAACGTCGCAGTTGAACTTCGTAGACTGAATAATTCATTTGGTTTAGCTAACGCCACTATGGATTTTGCTTTCTGTAGTAATGTCCCTTTGATATAGATAACGTCGCTGTGGATTTCGCTTTAACTCTTTGCATGCTGGGAAACTTGTGGGCTATAAATAGTTCAAAACTAGCGGACAAAAAGTCATCATATTTTCTTGTATTTCTCCCCGTAAATATTATGAATATGTCTTGGAATTTCATTAGAATTGAGTCCTAAGGACTCAATTCTACTGAAATTTCAAGACATATTTACAGAGAGAAATAAAACATATATACTCCTAATTCGTTTGGCGGATATTTTCGCCGCTAGCATGCAAAGAGTTAATACTGAAATAGCAACATTTTGATTTAGCAAACGCCCCTGTGGATTTAGCTTACTGCACTATCTTTTGATTTAGCTAACGATGAAGTGCGTCTGTTGTCACGCTCAGTACGACCACAGCCAGGGGTCTTCTCGCCGCCGGCTCAGGCATTTTCTCCGTCGGCTACTGCGTTCTCGGCACCAGACCCGGCATTGTTGCCACCGATCACACCAGACACAGGCTTGTCAAACAGGCTTTCGGCTTGGATAGGACGATGTAAGTACAATGTACATTGATTTGAACCGTCTGATTGTAATATATTGAAGAATGTCCGTCAAATAATAACACATGGGATGGGACAGTAGACGTTTTTAGCTCGACTATTCGAAGAATAAGTAGAGCTTATGTTGTCACCCCGGCGTCGGCATCGGCGTCGGCGTCACCGTCACGCCTTGGTTAAGGTTTTTAGTCAAGCTTGTATATGGAATACTACTGGCCCTACACCCACCATACTTGGACAACTTCATCTCCTAGTGATGTACATCAATAACCCCTGATCTATATTTGACCTTCACCTACATTTCCTCTTGAATTACTTGGTTAATTCCCCTTGGTTAAGGTTTTTAGTCAAGCTTGTATATGCAATACTACTGGCCCTACACCCACCATACTTGGACAACTTCATCTCCTAGTGATGCACATCAATAACCCCTCATCTATTTGACCTTGACCTACATTTCCTCTTGAATTACTTACTTAATTCCCCTTGGTTAAGGTTTTTAGTCAACCTTGGTTAAGGTTTTTTTTTCAAGCTTGTACATTGAATACTATTGTGCATCCAGACACCATACTTCGACAACCTTTTCTCATAGGTATGTACATCAATAACCCCTGATCTATATTTGACCTACACCTACATTTCCTCTTCAATTACTTACTTAATTCATTTTGGTTAAGGTTTTTAGTCAACCTTCTATATGGAATACTACTGGCCCTACACCCACCATTGGACAACTTCATCTCCTAGTGATGTACATCAACAACCCCTGATCTATATTTGACCTTGACCTACATTTCCTCTTGAATTACTTACTTAATTCCCCTTGGTTAACGTTTTTAGTCAAGCTTGTAGATGGAATACTCCTGGCCCTACACCAAGACAACTTCATCTCCTAGTGATGTACATCAACGACCCCTGACCTATATTTGACCTTGACCTACATTTAACCTTGAATTACTTAGTTAATTCCCCTTGGTTAAGGTTTTTGCTCGACCTTGGTTAAGCTTTTTACTCAAGCTTCTACATGGAATACTATTGTGCATACAGACACCATACTTGGACAACCTTTTGTCATATTGATGTACATCAATAACCCCTGATCTATATTTCACCTTGACCTACATTTCCTCTTGAATTACTTACTTAATTCTCTTTGGTTACGGTTTTTAGTCAAGCTTGTATATGGAATACTTCTGGGCCTACATCAACCATACTTGGACAACTTCATCTCCTAATGATGTACATCAATAATCCCTGACCTATATTTGACCTTGACCTACTTTTATCCTTGGATTACTTAGTTATCTCCCCTTGGTTACGGTTTTTAGTCAAGCTTGTATATGGAATACTCCTGGGCCTACAGCAACCATACTTGGATAACTTTATCTCCTAGTGACGTACATCAATAATCCCTTGGTTAATGTTTTTAGTCAACCTTGGTTAAGGTTTTTATGCAGGCCTCAGCCACCTTCTTTGTCAAGCTATGTGTACATCGACAACCCTCGTAGTCGAGCTATGCTGTTCTCCTACAGCTCTTGTTATTACATTGTATTCATAAACATAAAAAAACGATCGTGAGAATCATGAAACTCTTGGAAACAATACTAGCAGAAAGATATAAATTGCGGTTTCAATATTCCATTTCTGGAGACAAATAAAATCAGAAGATACAAGTACATGCCTGTCTCATCGCTTATGGTAACGGGAGCTAATGCCGAGGTTCTTCAATATAGGAATGAATGGCCTTTTTGTGGAATTTATCGGGGTATAAACTTGGAAAAGTCGCGGGAATATTGGACGAAGGCCGGAAGGACTCGTCCAGTATTCCCGCGACTTTTCCAAGTTTATATCCCCGATAAATTCCACAAAAAGGTCATTCATATCTTATAATTCCAGCATTTGAAATAAATTCATCAAGAAAATGTGTTTATTTTACGTTTTCTTAAGAATTATTTTAACTGTGCCTCACGGTTACGGAAATTAGTTCGCGTGAGAGTTTACTGGGATATAAATTTTGGACAGAGACTTGCTACGGGCTAATCAAATGTTAGAGAATTGTGTAAATACTTTTGTGCTGGAATTATTAAAATGTATAGTTTTTTTCTGGCAGTTGCGTGCTGCGACTACCATGTTTGTTTGTTTGTTTATTGGTGTTTAACGGCCTATCAACAGCTAAGGTCATGTAAGGCCGGGCAAACGGGTTCGATCCCGTTTTAACCTGCTGCATTGGGGGGAAAATTCCAAAATCAGAACTGAATATTTACATCGAGAAACAATATATTCAGCCCTGAAATTAGAATAACCTGACCTGGTGGCAGGTCCATACCACACCAAAGTCACTTGGCCCCTTCCCCTAAAATAGGATTACGAATAATCGTAATACTCACATAAGGGGTATAACCAGATTCAACTGTCACATACAAAATGCCAAAGACGTATGTGAGGGCCAAACCAGGTCTCCAGTCGGGATTCCGGTAAGGATGAACCCCGATGTTTAAATTACCCATCGCTTGCACCCACCTTCCACCCACGGCGACTACCATGGGTATATGTGCTTTGTCTCGTAATGTTGAGCCTTTGATGAATTATTAAATTTCACCTGTCATAATTATTAATCCATGCGGCCTCACTCTCAACAGTTAATAATTGTATTCGATGCATTTTTACCACAACTAGATAGATCGGTACAACTAGCACGTAACTAAATGTATGCATACCAAATTTCAGCCGGATCATCTCCAACTGCCGGTGTTGTAGTGGGGAGCACGGTGCAGGGGTTTAATGATTCCAGTAGACCCAATGGTAAGGAGTGTGAACGGTTGTACATGTGAAAGTTTAGGAATGATGTTCCTTACATTGATGTGGTTGATCTTGAACATATTAAATGAGCACATTACATATGAGCTAAGCTGAAGGAACTGATCCCTTCAAACCCAAAGTAGTTTGCTTACAGCAATCCATGGTCCCCATTTCAATTTCCTAGAATTCTCTTGAAATTTGTCTTGTAACTCGGTTATCAAGCTATATTAAGACACACGGGCTCCAGATAAGGAATTAGTAATTCAGTATTTTTTTTTTTTTTTTTTTTTCATTTTCATGCAATTTTTAATTCAGTATTGTCACTCTATCATTTCTGAAGCAATTGGGTATTTCAAAATGTTAATTGTGTAAAATAGAATCGCACTACTGTTTACACATCAGCAGACCGCACTTATGGAATAGTTTGCTTCTAAATGAAAACACATCTTGGTATTTCATTAGAATTGTCTCCTTGGAGACAATTCTACTGAAATACCAAGATGTGTTTTCATGGAAAAATAAGAAAATATGCTACATGTATATTTGTGGTCTGTTTATTGTAACATGATAAAGATACCACAAATTGTTCATTGCTTTTTGATACTCACTACTTCTGATTTCAATTGGGTTTTGGGCAATTTTAATTGGGTATATATGCAAATACGCACCTTATCTGGAGCTCTAAAGACACAATACGTTTTCTTAAAAATTATTTTAACTGCGCCTCACGGTTACGGAAAGTAGTTCGGCGTGGGAGTTTACTGGGATATAAATTTTGGACAGAGACTTGTTACGGGCCAATCAAATGTTAGAGAATTGTGTAAATACTTTTGTAAAATGTATAGTTTTGTTCTGGCAGTTGCGTGCGGCGACTACCATGGGTATCTGTGCTTTGTCTTGTAATGTGGAGCCTTTGATAAATCATTAAATTTCACCTGTCATAATTATTAATCCATGCGGCCTCACTCTCAACAGTTAATAATTGTATTCGATGCATTTTTACCACAACTAGATAGATCGGTACAACTAGCACGTAACTAAATGTATGCATACCAAATTTCAGCCGGATCATCTCCAACTGCCGGTGTGTAGTGGGGAGCACGGTGCAGGGGTTTAATGATTCCAGTAGACCCAATGGTAAGGAGTGTGAACGGTTGTACATGTGAAAGTTTAGGAATGATGTTCCTTACATTGATGTGGTTGATCTTGAACATATTAAATGAGCACATTACATATGAGTTAAGCTGAAGGAACTGATCCCTTCAAACCCAAAGTAGTTTGCTTACAGCAATCCATGGTCCCCATTTCAATTTCCTAGAATTCTCTTGAAATTTGTCTTGTAACTCGGTTATCAAGCTATATTAAGACACACGGGCTCCAGATAAGGAATTAGTAATTCAGTATTTTTTATTTTTATTTTTTTTTCATTTTCATGCAATTTTTAATTCAGTATTGTCACTCTATCATTTCTGAAGCAATTGGGTATTTCAAAATGTTAATTGTGTAAAATAGAATCGCACTACTGTTTACACATCAGCAGACCGCACTTATGGAATAGTTTGCTTCTAAATGAAAACACATCTTGGTATTTCATTAGAATTGTCTCCTTGGAGACAATTCTACTGAAATACCAAGATGTGTTTTCATGGAAAAATAAGAAAATATGCTACATGTATATTTGTGGTCTGTTTATTGTAACATGATAAAGATACCACAAATTGTTCATTGCTTTTTGATACTCACTACTTCTGATTTCAATTGGGTTTTGGGCAATTTTAATTGGGTATATATGCAAATACGCACCTTATCTGGAGCTCTAAAGACACAATACGTTTTCTTAAAAATTATTTTAACTGCGCCTCACGGTTACGGAAAGTAGTTCGGCGTGGGAGTTTACTGGGATATAAATTTTGGACAGAGACTTGTTACGGGCCAATCAAATGTTAGAGAATTGTGTAAATACTTTTGTAAAATGTATAGTTTTGTTCTGGCAGTTGCGTGCGGCGACTACCATGGGTATCTGTGCTTTGTCTTGTAATGTGGAGCCTTTGATAAATCATTAAATTTCACCTGTCATAATTATTAATCCATGCGGCCTCACTCTCAACAGTTAATAATTGTATTCGATGCATTTTTACGACCACTAGATAGATCGGTACAACTAGCACGTAACTAAATGTATGCATACCAAATTTCAGCCGGATCATCTCCAACTGCCGGTGTTGTAGTGGGGAGCACGGTGCAGGGGTTTAATGATTCCAGTAGACCCAATGGTAAGGAGTGTGAACGGTTGTACATGTGAAAGTTTAGGAATGATGTTCCTTACATTGATGTGGTTGATCTTGAACATATTAAATGAGCACATTACATATGAGTTAAGCTGAAGGAACTGATCCCTTCAAACCCAAAGTAGTTTGCTTACAGCAATCCATGGTCCCCATTTCAATTTCCTAGAATTCTCTTGAAATTTGACTTGTAACTCGGTTATCAAGCTATAGTAAGACACACGGGCTCCAGATAAGGAATTAGTAATTCAGTATTGTCACTCCATCATTTCTGAAGCAATTGGGTATTTCAAAATGTTAATTGTGTAAAATAGAATCACACTACTGTTTACACATCAGCAGACCGCACTTATGGAATAGTTTGCTTCTAAATGAAAACACATCTTGGTATTTCATTAGAATTGTCTCCAAGATACCAAGATGTGTTTTCATGGAAAAATAAGAAAATATGCTATATTTGTGGTCTGTTTATTGTAGTATGATAAAGATACCACAAATTGTTCATTGCTTTTTGATACTCACCACTTCTGATTTCAATTGGGTTTTGGGCAATTTTAATTGGGTATTTATGCAAATACACACCTTATCTGGAGCTCTAAAGACACAATACGTACCGATGTCAGATTCACTGACCCTAGCACGAAACTAACACTACAATAGTCAATTCCCAGTTAGTGGTTAATATGATATGTTGTCCTCAACAAGGTATAACTTTTCAACCTATTGCACTATGTTTGCACATAACACACACGCGGGGTATCAACGAAGAGAAACTTCTTAATATGTGGCAAAGGCATTGCCAATTGACGGTGTGCTATTTGTAACTAATTCATGTCGGCCATTCATATGCCCGCATGACAATGTTATACAGGATTCGTCAAAAGACGCTCGATCATGAAACCCATATGCACACATAGCTTTCAAAGCGTTGCAAATAACAGTAGCAAATTTAGTGTGTGAATGTGGGCCGCCGGCTGACCGCATAGACATTATGACGTTTGACAAAGCCCCAGGTCATCCTGCCGATCAGGTATACAAAGTTTACCAATAACTTTTGCTCTCGTCAGTAAAACCGCCAGGCCGTAGTTCCGTCGTATGACGATGCACAATGATCCAGATGTACTAATGCTGCAACCGTTGTAAGGTACCATTTCCCGTGTATACCAGGACATGGAGGATCCCGTGCTGACTGGCCTGTATCGTACGGATTACCAGGCGGCGGGCATGTTCACCAACATCACAGTGTCACCGGGGACCATGCACATATCGACGACCATATTCATTTCGGAATCGGGCAATCATTTCATGATTCGTCTGTAGGATCGGTGTCCGCCAGAATCAGTCAATCAATATCCATGACACCTATATACAAACCACAAGCAGAGAACATTGTGTTCAATGAAAATCCAAATACTATCGACTCCGTCGTTTTGCCCCGCCTGACTGGTTCACCGTATCCGCTGGCACCTGTGTCGATGTCGCCAGCTGGGCACTACGATTACCATGGTTACGGAGGTCATAGTTTTCGCTCACAGTTGTTGTCAGGAAGAACAAGGGTTTCCGAGTGGATATCTGACGCAAATTCCCATAGTATAAACGCCCCGTGGAGTAGAACTTGTAAGTATAAATGTAACACGTTTTCCATTATTATGGAAATATTCTGCGTCTTTTACAAGGTGTATGATCACGTGGTACTAACAACAACAACAAGTACTGAAACTTCCAGAATCCATCTGATTCAAAGTACGTTTTCTTTTATATTGTCATTATTACGTAACGGATTTTGATGAAATATGGCGCATCAAACGCGTCTTGTTAAGCTGCATTTGGTGGTCTCTGTATTGTCGTCCAAACTTCTGTCGTTTTTGCGAAGAATAAATGTCCGTGTCTCCGACACGGAAATTGATTCTTTGCAAAAACGACATAAGTTCGTGCCAAACTCCCTGGACCACAAAATGCATCTCATGCTTGCTGCGCCATATTTCATCTAATCCGTTGCATATTAAGGAAAATATCAAATAATACTTACTTTGGAGTGGGCGACGTTGTTGTTGTTGTAACCACGTGATCATGCACCTTGTTTTATACTTAGCTGGATAATTGCTAACTAAACGATGAGATCAGTTCAGCTGTTCACTTTTATTACCACTAGCTGTTGAGAATGAAGTGTGTCCGTCGAAGGTTTGTGAATGCTGGACATCTCACCAAGAAATGAGCCTCGTCTGACAGAACTCCTGCCAGCTACTGGACCACGATATATTCCAAGCTCGAATGCTAACGGAAAAGTTCCAGACCAGAACCTGGCATATGACGAGTTCTGAGAAATAGTAAATGATTTATATGAAGAAGCGCTCACGACAGCCAGACTGTTTGAACTTAACATATGTCGCGAGCTTCGGCAACTATGCTATGTATCGGATACAGTTGATTCTACTGATGTTACTTTGTTATACTATTAAGAAGTTTCTCTTCCAAGTACATCATTGTAGAATATGATTTTCAATAACACACTTGCTGAAATCTAGACTCAGTTATTGTCAATAAGTCAATGTTGGCATTTCATTTATTGCATACAATATATTTGTATTGTGTACTTACAAAGTGTATTAAAAATCATAATACACTAACGTAGTAAATGTGCAAATATGACAGCTACAGACAATACACGACGTATGATGAGGTGATCAACACATCTTCAATATTTGATGATGTGCATGTAATACATATACTCCAGCAATTGTATAGGAATGAATGGCCTTTTTGTGGAATTTATCGGGGTATAAACTTGGAAAAGTCGCGGGAATACTGGACGAAGTGATAAAAAATTACAATTTTCGAAAATTGTAATTTATTTAAGGCCTCGTCCAGTATTCCCGCGACTTTTCCAAGTTTATATCCCCGATAAATTCAACAAAAAGGCCATTCATTCCTTATAATTCCAACATTTGAAATAAATTCATCAAGAAAATGTGTTTATTTTCCGTTTTCTTAAGAATTATTTTAACTGCGCCTGACGGTTACGGAAAGTAGTTCGGCATTGGAGTTTACTGGGATATAAATTTTAGACAGAGACTTGCTACGAGCCAATCAAATGTTCGGGAATTGTGTAAATATTTTTGTGCTGGAATTATTGATCATTGAATATGGTATTTATTGAATTTGCGCCAAGTTCACTGATTTCATAAAAATAACAGGCTATGCCGAGTTTCTTATGCATTCAGTCAACGAGTTTAATAAGGATCATTCAAAATCATCAAGACTGCTGAATTATATTTATATAAGCCAATCATAATACATTTAAACAGTGACCACAGTGCGCTTTCTGTAGCTGCCCCAATTACATAATTATTCCATTAGTGTATTACGATACAAGCTGAAACATCATTTCTGTAATCAATATTTTGTCAGATGCTTGAAAAGTAACCACAATCCACTAATCCAACATGTTGGCCTAAGACCGATAATTTGGAGTAGTGTGTTGTACAGTGGAACCTCTCTAAACCGGACACCCTGGGAGACCCCCAAGGTGTCCGGTTTAGAGAGGGTCCACTGTACAACATACAGTTGTCTACCTCATGACACACGTTGGTGCTTGCGATCACGGACATACATTATCAAGGTGGTTACAACAACAACAACGTCGCCCACTCCAAAGTAAGTATTATTAGATATTTTCCTTAATATGCAACGGAGTTTGATGAAATATGGCGCAGCAAACGCGTCTTCATGAGCTGCATTTGGTGGCTCATCGAGTTCGGCACAGACGTATGTCGTTTTGACGAAGAATCTACCGACACGGAAATCGATTCTTCGCAAAAACGACAGACGTTTGGGCAAAAATACAAAGACCACTGAATGCAGCTTAAGACGCGTTTGATGAGCCATAGTTCATCAAAATCCGTTACGTAATAAGGACAATATAAAATAATATGTACTTTGAATCAGATGGATTCTGGAAGTTTCAGTACTTGTTGTTGTTAGTACCACGTGAATGATCATACACCTTGATTATCATGGGAGCTAAATGGTAACGAACCCGACTAGAACAGTTCTCTGTGTCCGGTCTAGAGAGGGGCCACTGTATCATTGAATAAAGGACCCAAGCCATGATCTCCATTTCAGCGGCACCGTCGACTGGACAAACACCGGGAGCTGGTCTAACGAGCGATCTGGCAGCCTGGGTTAAGGGTTAGGGGATGTAAGTATCACTACATATGTAGTTCTGCCGTATGCAGTTATTCAGTCTGGTTACAGTCATCATCCGGGTTCCGTGAAATATGTGAAAAGCATTTTTATATTTCACTAATAAAATCAAAAATAACTATTCACATCGTTTTTGCAAGAAACATGTTTTGGAATACAGAGTTTGCAATATTAATATGTCGAAGTCGTTCTTTTCTCTTTGTAACCACACTGCAAACCACAAGTGGAGACCATGTTGTAAATGTTTATATGTAATTTTAGCTATTAAGCGTATGACAAAACGCGGTCGCAATTGCATTCACATTTCATTTATTTCCTGTAAACGTTCCAACCGTTTTTAGCCTCGGATTAAATCTTCTCTTTATTTTCTGTGTCAGAGTGCAGAGCGTGACAGAACCAGTTGTCGTGGTGTGCGTGTATCCCTGTCTATCATGCACGCCGGATGCAGACAAACAGCAACAGCTACATTCACGTGACGTGAAGAGTTCTCTGGTCACTTCGTTGACCAGACAAATCTAGCAGCGATTTAGCAACACATAACAAAGACAACTGCCTTTTACATGCATATTGAAATAAATGATTCACATCAACGGTTAGCTGTGTTGTGTTATTCTACATGTATACAACCCGAAAGCAAATTAACGGTGCCTGTGGCACCACCCACATGTTTTCACCTGCACCGGCCAATGTACATTAACCCTTTCAACACTACATACCTGTATAGTGGTATTGGCAAACAGTGCAGATCCATATGAGCCCGCTCGTGACAAGCCGTCTCGTCAGGACCTGCATTTTTCATATTTAGAGAACAAAAACACGCCCTTTTCATAAATGGACTAGTCTGAAAATCATTTTGTGATGATTCGATTTGTTGCAAAATAAACATCAACATCCATTGCAGTTACTTAGGGGTGAAAGGGTTAAACTATTACACTCTCCCATTGACATATAATGGAGGAGGGCCCAAAATCTGAAATTGTCCCCTTGTTTCCGCGACCTATGAAAATCACTGTCAGATACTAAACGTAGTACCATGTCCGGAGATTACGTCACAATGCCCGTGAGTATATCGTCGGACCTGCGCAACAGATAATGACAACCTCGTGCGGGTATCTATCAGGTAATTCGCTATGCATTGGCCGAATACACGCTGACTCTAGCATTGACTCTATACTAGTGCGCATGTCCGGGCCATAACTTATTTCACATTCCAATGTTCGAAGGTCGTCACACATGAAGTTACCGAATGACACCACGTAAATAAGAACGCGTTCTTTTCAAGGAACACCATACATAGTTTGTATATTCCCTTTCATAAAACGCACCTGACAAACATAATACATGTACCTGCTGTCTTGTGATAACAAGGTCATTAGGCCCGGCTCGGAAACGATAGGAATTCATCGACGAGCCTCGGAATTCCTACACGTTTCCTAGCCTTGCCTGATAAACTTGTCCTGTTTAGAGACATTCTACTGTAGCTGTTTACCGTAGCTCGTTACGTCTGATCTGCATATACAGTGGGGTCATACAGTGGGGTCAGCGTGTAAGTGCACACACGAACGAACACGACAGGTTGGAACCAACCTGTCGTGTTCGTTCGTGTGTGCACTTACACGCTGACCCCACTTTACCGTGTTTACACATATATTGCGTGTATTGTCCGTGGGGTGGAAAACGTGTAATCAATATTAAAGATAACAATAGTGTCGAAGATGGGCCATACAGCGAAGATGCAGCAATGTGAAGTTGTCACCAAGACAAGAAACCTTATTGCGAATTTGAAAATCTATAGCATTATTTCTTCCTCTTGTTGTGATAAACAGGTATACTAATTTAGTAGAGATGTGTAAATTAGAAATGATATAGTCTAAGAATTGTATGCAAAACTGTAGAAAAAATGACCAAGTTAAAAAGGTGATATTTTTTATAAAAAATATTGTTTCGGCATGAAAACACGACGGTGCACATTTTCAATATGTGTAGAAGACGTGTGTATAGTTAAAAGATCGATTGACCCTAAGGTTTTAGAGGAGTAGTGTACACAAACTCTGCACTTTTTCTGTCCGCTGCCCGCCCCGCGGTAAAACATAATACGGTGTACCGTTTTTGTCTCGCCTGCTTTAGCAGAAGCGGGACATAGGCATAGCTTTTCCGTCGGCGTCGGCGGCGTCGTCAACATTTCACGTTAAGTTTTTGCGTTTAGGTCAGTTTCCAGAAAACTATAACACCTACGACCTCCATACTTGGTATACATCAACACTGTGGTGTAACCATCTCACACAGAGGGAGCCCATGTGACCTTGACCTAGTTTTCATGGTTGATTGGCCTACTTTTCACATGCATTCAACGTTAAGTTTTTGCGTTTAGCTCTGTTTCTAAAACTTAACGCTCAGGTTAATTCATTGTAACTTCTGTTTCCCTCAATAGAATGCTTTAATATTCCATACATGCATTTGTAACAACATCCCGCATCATTCTCCAGAAAGCCCATGGTGCCCGCTAACCCCAAAGGTCAAGGTCGCTGACTTAGAAATTTCTGTGTTTGCAAACGTTAATGCTCAATTTATGCTTTAATATTCCATACATACATATGTAACAACATCCCACATCATTCTACAGAAAGCCCATGTTGCCCGTTAACCCCAAAGGTCAAGGTCACTGACTTACAAATTTCCGTGTTTGGAAAAGTTAACGCTCAGTTTATGCTTTAATATTCCATACATGCATTTGTAACAACATCCCGCATCATTCTACAGAAAGCCCATGGTGCCCGCAAACCCCAAAGGTCAAGGTCACTGACTTAGAAATTTCCGTGTTTGGAAAAGTTAAGGCTCAGTTTATGCTTTAATATTCGTTTGGAAAAGTTAACGCTCAGTTTATGCTTTAATATTCCATACATGCATTTGTAACAACATCTCGCATCACTCTACAGAAAGCCCATGATGCCCGCTAACGCCAAAGGTCAAAGGTAAGGTCACTGACTTAGAACTTTCCGTGTTTGGAAAAGTTAATGCTCAGTTTATGCTTTAATATTCCATACATGCATTTGTAACAACATCCTGCATCATTCTACAGAAAGCCCATGGTGCCCGCTAACCCCAAAGGTCAAGGTCACCGACTTAGAAATTTCCGTGTTTGGAAAAGTTAACGCTCAGTTTATGCTTTGATATTCCATACATGCATTTGTAACAACATCCCGCATCATTCTACAGAAAGCCCATGTTACCCGCTAACCCAAAAGGTCAAGGTCACTGACTTAGAAATTTCCGTGTTTGCAAAAGTTAACGCTCAGTTTATGCTTTAATATTCCATACATGCATTTGTAACAACATCCTGCATCATTCTACAGAAAGTCCATGGTGCCCGCAAACCCCAAAGGTTAAGGTCGCTGACTTAGAAATTTCCGTGTTTGGAAAAGTTAACGCTCAGTTTATGCTTTAATATTCCATACATGCATTTGTAACAACATCCCGCATCATTCTACAGAAAGCCCATGATGCCCTCTAACGCCAAAGGTCAAGTTCACTGACTTAGAGAAATTTTCGTGTTTTGAAAAGTTAACGCTCAGTTTATGCTTTAATATTCCATACATGCATTTGTAACAACATCCCGCATCATTCTACAGAAAGCCCATGATGCCCGCTAACGCCAAAGGTCAAGGTCACTGACTTAGAACTTTCCGTGTTTGGAAAAGTTAATGCTCAGTTTATGCTTTAATATTCCATACATGCATTTGTAACAACATCCTGCATAATTCTACAGAAAGCCCATGATGCCCGCTAACCCCAAAGGTCAAGGTCACTGACTTAGAAATTTCCGTGTTTGGAAAAGTTAACGCTCAGTTTATGCTTTGATATTCCATACATGCATTTGTAACAACACTCCGCATCATTCTACAGAAAGCCCATGTTGCCCGCTAACCCAAAAGGTCAAGGTCACTGACTTAGAAATTTCCGTGTTTGGAAAAGTTAACGCTCAGTTTATGCTTTAATATTCCATACATGCATTTGTAACAACATCCCGCATCATTCTGCAGAAAGCCCATGGTGTCCGCTAAACCCAAAGGTCAAGGTCACTGACTTAGAAATTTCCGTGTTTGCAAAAGTTAACGCTCAGTTTATGCTTTAATATTCCATACATGCATTTGTAACAACATCCCGCATCATTCTACAGAAATCCCATGGTGCCTCTGCTTAACAGGTCAAGGTCACTGAATTAGAATTTGCTGTTTGCAAAAGTTAACGCTCAGTTTATGCTTTAATATTCCATACATGCATTTGTAACAACATCCCGCATCATTCTACAGAAAGCCCATGGTGCCCACAAACCCCAAAGGTCAAGGTCGCTGACTTCCGTGTTTGGAAAAGTTAACGCTCAGTTTATGTTTTAATATGCCATATATGCATTTGTAACAACATCCCGCATCATTCTACAGAAAGCCCATGGTGCCTGCTAACCCCAAAGGTCAAGGTCACTGAATCAGAAATTTGCGTGTTTGCAAAAGTTAACGCTCAGTTTATGCTTTAATATTCCATACATGCTTTTGTAACAACATCCCGCATCATTCTACAGAAAGCCCATGGTGCCCGCAAACCCCAAAGGTCAAGGTCGCTGACTTCCGTGTTTGGAAAAGTTAACGCTCAGTTTATGTTTTAATATGCCATATATGCATTTGTAACAACATCCCGCATCATTCTACAGAAAGCCCATGGTGCTTGCTAACCCCAAAGGTCAAGGTCACTGAATTAGAAATTTGCGTGTTTGCAAAAGTTAACGCTCAGTTTATGCTTTAATATTCCATACATGCTTTTGTAACAACATCCCGCATCATTCTACAGAAAGCCCATGGTGCCGCAAACCCCAAGGTCAAGGTCGTGATTTCCGTGTTTGGAAAAAGTTAACGCTCAGTTTATGTTTTTAATATGCCATATATGCATTTGTAACAACATCCCGCATCATTCTACAGAAAGCCCATGGTGCCCGCAAACCCCAAAGGTCAAGGTCGCTGACTTAGAAATTTCCGTGTTTGGAAAAGTTAAGGCTCAGTTTTATGCTTTAATATTCCATACTGCATTTGTAAACAACATCCCGCATCATTCTACAGAAAGCCCATGATGCCCGCTAACGCCAAAGGTCAAGGTCGCTGACTTAGAAATTCCGTGTTTGGAAAGTTAACGCTCAATTTATGTATGCTTTAATATTCCATACATGCATTTGTAACAACATCCCGCATCATTCTACAGAAAGCCCATGGTGCCCGCTAACCCCAAAGGTCAAGGTCACTGAATTAGAAATTTCCATGTTTGGAAAAGTCAACGCTCAGTTTATGCTTTAATATTCCATATATGCATTTGTAACAACATCCCGCATCATTCTACAGAAAGTCCATGGTGCCCGCTAACCCCAAATGTCAAGGTCACTGACTTACAAATTAACGCTCAGTTTATGCTTAAATATTCCATACATGCATTTGTAACAACATCCCGCATCATTCTACAGAAAGCCCATGTTGCTCACTAACCCCAACGTTATTACAAGCTCCATATATACTATCAAATTGCGCCAGGCGGGACATTTTGCTCCGCGGAGCTCTTGTGTTTTTATCAAAACGGTCGTATAACAACGGTGTACAATGTAAGTAGCTTACCACAGTTCGATAGGCTGCTTCGGCTCAGACTGATTCTCGTCAACTCTCGTAGTGACGTGAACTTACGACACCAATCAATATAAATGTAGACGAAATTGTATTAAACGCGCATCCGACGTTTTCGGAGTTCCAGTTGAAGCAAATATGCTATGAATGACATAAATGAAGGTGACAGTGGACGACATGGTCTAACTCCAACACGGAGTTAGCCCCCTTCCTCCACTGACACCTTCACTTATTATCAAATTATCATCCTATTGTAGAACATCAGCCTCGTATTAAGTCCCGTGTTGTCGTACTGTTGTATAATTACGTGTGCATTAATTAGACGTGGTTAAATTTATCGAGAGTAAGTGCGAGAGACCGATTGGCGGTCTAACCATAATTACATCACAGGTCACGTGACACGAGGAAGTACAGATTCAGCGGCCGACTTCAATCTGAAATCACCGGTAATGTTATACAATATTAGTTTACAGTTGCGTACTTCGTTTCAAAACGTAAACAATGCGACACATGTGCTATAGAAAGACGGTATTAGTTTGCTGGAAGTCAAACGGACGAATACAAAATACTTTACGCTATGTGTATTATCGTATCATCATCCTTTTACTTGATTGTTGTTTTGTTTATGACTACTCACCGCTGGTGGTATTTTATATGTATTACAACTCTAGCGTTATAAAGCAATGGCGTCGTCAGGTGAGGTTTCATGGGTTCGTACGAACCCCCTTTTTAAGCCAGTAGGATCTTTTTTTTATATAAATGAGGTACGCGATAGCCATTTTCAGTACTTGAATGAGCAGACATTATAATATTCAAATGCCCTACGAACAAAACACAGTCAAGCGACGCCAAAAGTATTGCGATATGCTATTTTCAGAAATACTCTTCTTAAAGGTACATGCCCAATTAGTAGGCACAAACTGTTCTTTAAATAAGTGTATAATTGTGTCACTATTCCACCAATTCTAAAACTTACGAGTGGCTGCTATACAGATATAATAATTTAGTAATATTTATTTTACTGATAGTGACGCGCGGTGGTATCAGGCTATTTTCATATGCAAATGAGGCATGACATTTTTTAATTATTTATACTAATTAAATGCGTCACCTGAAAAACTAATATTTACGACGACAGACTATAAGGTATAATCATTGCACATCGAAAAATAAAAACAGATAATAAATAGTAATGTCCGTTAACATTTTAAGGAAACACGGTTATCGCCCCTGATATCAGTGTGGAAATTTACTTCTGATATAAAATGTATACTAGTGACAATCCATAGGTGCGGTAATGGTGAATTAATGTTTATTTGCCAGAAAATGCCTCAGATGATGTCTCTGATATAAAGGACATGTTGTGCCTACTGCGTGGGTATGTACCTTTAAATTGACCCACAAGGCAACCCCTGGACCCCTTTTCAAAAATTCTGGTGACGCCCTTGTAAATGCAATCTTGTATTTCACTGAGACGTGCTTTAAGAGGATCTAGTGCTGTCTGCGTGCGTCCGTGCGTACGTTCGTTTGGATACGATCGCTGGTGTGTGCGGGTGGTGGGGTACTATGAATTAGACCGAACATGTCGTCATCTGTTTGGGAAACGCTGCAGCACTTGAGAATCATGCACTAGTCGTTTGTACTGCCTACCGGCTAACAGCGGCGAATCGACAAGTGGTACTACAAATCCCAGGTATATACACAATACCAGGCTAGTGTATTTTCAGATCAAATTAATCAGGAAAGCAAGGCTAGGAAATGCATATAAATCCCGAGGCCTACCGTTTCAGAGTCAAGCAGGATAAGCTTCATATCAAAATACATTAGGCGAAGCACGGTATTCGATTCATCAGGTAACGTTTTATGACAGAGGTAGGTAAATATGACCTGGTTTTCGTTGAAGAGAACGTGGACTTGTTTACGCTACGTCACTAAGCTTACGTCATTCTGTAACGTCATTCTGTAACGTCGTGTGAATGTGAGTGGTCAATGCGAACCGAATATACGTATTTAGCCAATACATGATACGATAATTGGTTACAGTTAGCGTTATTCGGTTAACTGATAAATGCACCACTCTGTTCGAAACAAACATGTATTATGTTAAATGACACCACCTTAAAGCCCCTATACGGCTCAAGTTGCCGAATTTGGCCTCCTATTGGGTTTTCCCACACATAAATCCAACAGGTTTCTATTTACACACACTTCGAAACTGTTTGAATTCATTTTGGTACAAAAATGAGTTTGTAGTCGATGAAAATATCAATATTTGTTGATAAACAAACAGCAGGTGCGTGTTTCAAAGCCCGATCGATTTTCCGATAGACGCTCGGGTCAACTCCTCAACTACCCGATTCGCGGCCGATGAATTCTGATAGCCGGAGTTTATCGACTCGCTTCCGAGCCGAAGCCGTTGGGTTACGGAAATGAAATTGTCAATATTGACATTTTGCACTGAGTGGTACACAAAACAAGTTTCTGTTGTCTTCACATTGCGATTAAGATGTAAATCTCAAGACTTCAGATGCATCTATTAGGCAGTATATGTTAGTTTTGTGTACTAAATCAGTTGCCAAACATGTTTTTGTGTTTTTAAAAAATCGGAAAATTGTAATACTGAGCCGTTCAGGGCCTTTAATGGGCAATGCATGCAATGACACGCATATAAAGCCCCGGTGTATATGGAACGCCAACTATACATAAACTCAACTAATTAATGCTAGCTCTAAATAATTAGAGCTAGTATTAAATATTTAGAGCTAACTCCAAATGATTTACACAGCTCTTCAAATGATTTGGAGCTAGCATTAAACATTTAGAACTAGCATTAATTATTTTAGTTTATGTAGATTTTGCGTTCATGGAATCTACATAAACTCAAATAAGTTTTGCTAGCTGTAAATAATGAGAGCTAGCATTAAATATTTAGTTAGCTCCAAATTATTTAGAGAGCTCTTCAAATGATTTGGAGCTAGCTGTAAATATTTAATGCTAGCTCTAATTATTTAGAGCTAGCATTAATTATTTTTCAGTTTATGTAAATTTGGCGTTCCATAGGTTTAGGGCCTGGCACACATCTTCTGTCAATCCCTCACTGTTGTAGCCCGCGAAGTTTCGGGATGACTACGCGTAAAGATCTTTGCGGTGCATATTTGTGACTGTCAATGGAGAAATTGGCCTCGTGGATTTTGACAAAGACCAGTGTAGATCCGCACAGTCTGACCAGGATCTGAACTGTTCGCCAGTCCATCGATGAAACACATGCATGCTTCTAATAAGCAATATAGATCGCTACCAGGCTACAGGATTGCGTTATTTGATCAGGAGTTAGAATGGACACAAACTCTATAAGTTCCATTTCCCAGTCAGACAGATTTACAAATACGCGCTTTTCTAACGTTTCCGCGAACCCACCGACAGTCGGCGGATGATTGATATCTTATTGTTTCAGATAACCTTCGTCAGGTACGACACGAACATCGTCATCAAGATAATTAATTACTTCGAATGAAAATTTCTTCCTTATTTGCATCTGTATAAATGTTATATAAATAATGAATTGCAAACAGATAGCTCAAGGACTTCGAAACTTAGATATATAGACAACGGTGCAAGACCGGAATAAGAACACCGACACACGATACAAGAAGAGCACCGAATGAAACAACGAATTGACGAACATAATACAGCACGAATTTAACAGGTACATCTATATTCTGTCATCTGCATCATGTACATTATCCGGGCTAAATTATAGTTTGTTTAATGGTAACACAATATAACTTTGCCTTATTCATATTTAAGGCTTGCAAGGTACGAACTAGCATACTTCAGGGTTAACTCATCCATCCTCATTATACCGCACATGTTTCACATAGGAATCCACACCGTTTATAACTTCATGTATGCGGGTCGGTGTTGCCGTCTTGTCGTGTTCATACAGTGTATAATACGCTTGTGTAGATATCCTGTGTGAAAACTGCTGTATGATTCAGTACAATTCAGTATTCATTGTTGATCCATGTATATTGTTTCTTGTATTTCCTTGTCGACGAGAAACTATTTAGTTTAAGTCAATAAATATGATTCTATTCTATTCCTAATTTGTTTACACATAAAACTGTCCGCTAGATTTTATTTGACATTTTATCGAAACAAAAAAATATATTTGTTTAATTTGAAATGATTAAATGATAAATATAACATTTTAGAATATTCACAACGAATATATATTTAAGAAATAAATAAAAGCCATGTATTATGTGATACCTGCTATAATAAGTTGGAAATATTGCTCCAACAATTAATAAATAATAAACTAAAATTAAATTTATCCCACGGTAGCTAACAATTTCAGGAGACATTACTCTAGCAATAATACTATGCCTATCTATATACATGTATGAACCTCGCTTTGCGTTTGAGTTCGTGGAATAAAGGGGCGAACTCATTCACAGAGTTATAGCCCTGCGTCCACTGCATGGGCACGAAGCTGCGGCATGTTGATAAGTAGAGACTAATGTATGTTGACAGCAAGTTTATATATCATGATCTTTTATATATCGATGGTCTAGTAACATAAGGTCGTAACTGCTATGCTTTAGCATAGCAGTTACGACCTTATGTTACTAGACCATCGATATGGCAAACATACGGGGCCCCTCAGAGGACATGGATTTTTGTTATTAATTCGTTCCCACGAAATGACAATTCGTTTCCTCGATTTAACAGTTCGTTCCCTCGAATTAACAATTCGTTCCCACGAATTAACAATTCGTTCCCTCAATTTAACAATTCGTTCGCACGAAATGACAATTCGTTCCCTCAATTTAACAATTCGTTCCCTCGAATTAACAATTCGTTCCCACGATATAACAATTCGTTCCCGTGGGAACGAATTGTTATTTCGTGGGAACGAATTGTTAAATTATGAAAAATGTTATATTTATTGCATAAGCACAGCATTCTAAATATAGTTGTACTGCCAACATAACATATTTTCTGTAGTACAGTGACACCTCTCTAAACCGGACAGTATGGGAGGTCCCCAGGGTGTCCGCTTTAGAGATGTTCAACTAACTGTAAAACAGGCAAATAAGCACTCCAAGAAATGCGTGTGTGCTTTGAGAACAGGAACACACATTCACATAATATGTAAATGTGAATTAAACCCAATATAATTAAGAATACATTTTTTTGCTGTGTGTCCGGTTTAGAGATGTTCCACAGTGGTTTCATTCATATATTTACTAGTGTAATATGATGTTAATACATTATATATACAGAATAGTAGGTTAGTGCCGTAAATAGGAAAACATATCTGGCAAGGCTTAGGAAACGGGATGGGCGAGGCTCTGCCGAGTCCATCCAGTTTCTGTGCCGCGCCAGATATTTTTTCCCCATTCACGGCACTAACCTTCTATTCTATTTATCCCGTCAAAACTACAAATAGGTTTAAATTGAAAAAAAATAACCCCAGCCGCATCCTCACAATTGGAGAATCGACTAGTATGACAACCGCACATATTCATAGGTCGTATTGACAGGATATCAAAAATGTTTCACGGCACCGTGTTTCACGGCACACACGCACTGTGTTGACGGGATAAATTGTGTTATTACATTGAAAACGCCCAGCTTATGCAATAAAGTCCTTATTTACGCTTACAAAGATGAATTCAAATTTGTGTCAACTGCTGACTTTCATGTTCCATTAATTTTTTCAATGAAATCGTGTTTCAAACGCGCATTCGAATCGTTGTTGAGCATGAAAAACAACAGACGAAGGTGTTCGTTCCCCGCCTTTCAAGTGTTACCGAATGCGCATGCTCAACTAATTTTGTTTTTCTCTTTCAGACACCAAGATGCGGATGTACACGGCCCTGTTATGTTTCGTTTTCGTGTTGCAAGCACTTGGACAAGGTGAGCTGAAAATTAATTTCTCAGGCCCGTACGCAGATGGGGTGCGACGGGTGCGTATGCACCCCCTCTACCCTGTTAACAACATATGCCTGTATAGTGGTATTGGCAAAAAGTGCAGATCCTGATGAGCCGGCTCGTGACGAGCCGTCTCATCAGGATCTGCACTTTTTGCAAGTAATTTTCATATTTTTTAGAACAAAAACACCCCATGTTCATAAATGGACTGGTCTGAAAACCATTTTGTGATGAGTGAATTGGCTGCAAAATTAACATATCAAAATCAATTCCAGTTACTTACAGGTGAAAGGGTTAATCTGTCGAGGTCTGTCCGTGGATGTGCAAACAAAAACACATTTAGCCCTTCGCGCCACCGATTACGCACCCCCTAAATTAATTCCTGCGTACGGGCCTGTTTCTTACGTTCACTTTTAGCTGGTTATCTGCCCTATATTGACCGAATACGTACATACTGATAACATATTGTTGTACCAGGCATTGATCAGATACAAACATCCGGGTTTCAACGAAGTGAAAACTGACGTTTCATTGGTCGGATGACGGTACGTGACGCTACCGAATGACGTCAGTGTAATGACGCAACGTAAACAAGTTCTGTCCATAGATAACGACGTAATATGTGGTCATTTTCGAGCATAAAACGTTACCTGATAAATAAAATACCAGACTACTGTCTTTTGATATCACGTTCATCAATCCTCGGAATTTCTTTTTGTTTTATTATTATTAATCGTTAATGCTCTTTGTTACATGTATATAATACATAACATACAAGCATACACATAGTTAACATGGTCAAACTAATATAGTGTATACATGTATGCGTAAAGAATAAAACAGACCGTGATCTGACAAACAGAAAAACAAATACGTATGTGTCAGAGCATGGTCACATTCCTTAATTGTGCAGATATGCATGTAACAATGAGTTTTATTTTTTTAAAGTGTTTATATGGGATATTGGATTGGGGTAGCAGGTTTATTTATATCGGAAGGTGAGAAGGGTCAAAACTCGCTTATATGGTAACGTACAGTGGTTTGGGAATATTGATATGGTAAGATAACAGCATATTGTTAGAGGGTGTTTGCTTAATGAATAAAGTCATTCCATGTTAATTGAACTTTTTCGAGTTTATCTCTCATAGTGGCAATAGTTTCTTCAATTTGGATTGTTTGTTTAAGATATGCGTTAAAGTGTTCCAATGTTGGTTGTGATTCACTACATTTGCATCTGAAAATAAAATATTTTGCTTAAAGGATTATAAAACTAATAAGTATTGTTTTATTTTTACAAGCAACTTTCGCGTTACAAAATGATATATATTCATATGTTAAATTGAGATTATAATCTAGCCTACTCGTTTGTAATAACTGGTTTATGTCAGTCCAAAATTGTTGTATGACGGTGCATTCCCAAAACATGTGCTTGTTAGAGTCTATAGTCATGTGGCAAAATTCACACATGTTTGATGGTTTTAGTTTGCATTTAAACAAAAACGAATTGTTTGGTATTATTCTCATCAGATATTTGTATTGAAATGCTCTAAGTTTTGTACTGAATTTCTACGTGTTTCCTATCCTTTCCTGGTAAACTTAATACCAAAAGACGCTAGCCTGGTATTCTGTATATATTCCTAGTCTATATATTCTAGTAGCAGTATGGGTAAGTGGAAGAAGGGGGCTAAGTCCATAATGGACTTAGCACCCTTCTTCCACTGGCCCCTTCAAGTATGATAAGTCATACGGGAAACCACATATATCCTGGGAAATGGTATACACCAATGCCACCTCCATCATAGCTGCATTCCAGTAACAACTGCAGAAATGTAAGGGTCATTGGACGAAGGGGGCTAAGTCCCTCATAGACCTAGCCCCTTCCTTCACTGACCACTTCAATCTCCTGAACGGCAATGTACTATCGAATTCAGTCTACATCTGCCATAATCAAGTATAGCCACTTAAGGTGGGCATATCAGGAATTTTTGAAAAACAATACTATAAAATATAAAACGTGTTTTCATCATGGCCCTGTGTAAAGTGGTTTCATTGAAACTATATGAGGATACTAGGACCGCTGGGTTGTTTCTATTTTCACCAATATAGGTTCATACTTATTGGATTTCCTACCTTGTTGCGTTCATCACTTTACACAGGGTCATGATGAAACACATTTTTATTTTTTATATTATTTTTTTCAATAAATCCTGAAAAAAAATCAGCGATCCTAGTATCGTCATATATCTTCAATTAAACCACTTTATACAAGGCCATAATGAAAACACGCTTTTATTTTTATAGTATTTTTTTTTTTTTTTTAAATCCCGATATGCCCGTTTAAAAGGAAAACAGAGGCTAAGTGACATTTCAAGATGTCAATTTCAGCATTTTCAGCACTTGCCTCCATGGGAGATGTTGAGCATTTGTTTCAAATGATAAATTCCAATTGTGACATTTCAGTGTTCGAGTGACAGAGTCGAAATACAAACATTTACAAACTACTGTCATTTACATCATCAGAATTCTTGACAATTGATTAACAGAGTTAATAATTACTTGCTATAATACAATGTCCGTTTTGCATTGAAGTCTATGGGAGTTGAAAAAGTATTCCATATTTATGGCACGGGGTTGTATACCAATATGTATGATCACGTGGTTACAACAACAACAACAACTACTGAAACTTCCAGAAGCCCTCCGATTCAAAGTACATGTACGTGTTCTTTTATTTTGTCCTTATTATATAACGGATTTTTTATATTGTTAAGCTGCATTTGGGGGTCTTGGTACTTTGGCCCAAATTTATGTCGTGTTTGCGAAGAATCGATTTCCGTGCCTACTGACACGGAAATTGATTCTACGCAAAAACGACATAAGTATTGCCGAACTCCCGGGACCACTAAATTCAGCCATATTTCATCAGAATCCGTTTCATAATAAGGAAACCATCAAATAAAACTGTGGGCGCGCTTTCAACACTTTCAGCCATTGTTGTTGTTGTTGTAACCACCATGCACCTTGCATACGTGTCCTGGATGTAAACGTATCGTAGTTGATAGTTGACGCGATAGAAAATAGAAAATATCAGGCTAGTGTCTTTTCACATCAAGTTTATCAGTAGCCGATTTCACCAACATTGCAAAGTATACTTTTGTAGCAAAGTATACTTTGAGGGAGTAATCATTTATTTTTCCCGAAATGCTTTATTTTATATAGAACTAAAGACTGCATATATTTGATGATTAAAAGTATGCAGAATTATTATACTGAAGTTATTACATTACCACAGCCAAAATGGCTGTGATAATGTAATAAATTCAGTATAATAACAATTAATAAATTTATCCTTAAATTGAAAAGTTTTCCCTCAAAGTATACTTTGCTAGAAAAGTATACTTTGCAATGTTGGTGAAATAGGCTGCAGACAAGGCTCGGAAACTCGTATGAACTCCGATGCTCGCCGTTTCTGAACTGATAAACTCGATAACAAAATACACTAATTGGATATTCCATTTATTAGGTAGAGTTTTATGCTAGAGTGTAAGCACAAATAACTCGGATTTCGTTATTTTGTTGAAAAGAATACATGTCATTACTCTGACATTATTCGACAACGTCACGTGACACCGTTCGACCAATGACACGTCAGGGAACGTAGTTGACTTGCATGGAACGCCAAATCTACATAAGATCAAATACTAATTACTAGCTCTAAATAATTAAATGCCAGCTCCAAATCAATTGAAGAGCTGTTTAAATCATTTGCACCTAGCAAGTATTTAATTCTAGCTCTAAACATTTAAGTCTATCTCTAAGTACTTAATGACAGCTCTAATTATTTAGAGCGAGCAATAATTATTTAAGTTTATGTAGATTTGGCGTTCCATAGACGTGCGACCCGGATATGCGTATCTAGTCACTGTCATCAATCAGCGTGTATTCGCACAATTTGTCATCAACCATCGTGTATTCGAGCAATGCATGGTGTGTTACCTGAATACTAGTAGCATCAGGAACAGACATTACACTCGGAGATAACTGAAACACATCAGGAAAATCAAGCACACGGCGATTATTGTGATGGTGTTGGGTTACTGTACTCAAAATCTGTACCAACACTCTGACTCATCTTCTGTGCTTGCAGATTATGGCAGAAGACGGATATTCTCGAAGAAAGGTCCAATGTTACCGAAGCCGAAGCCGCCATTTCTCGGCAAGCCGTTTGGAGGTCACGTGATGCAGGCTGCCGCCATGATTGTCGACAGCGTGGTAGCTGCCAACGCCGCTGCCCGCTCCGCCGCTCAATCGGCGAACATCGCCCACAACATTGCCCAGGACACCGCTCACATCGCGGCTAAATCTGGCGTCCTGGTACCCGGACTTGGCGCGGGGCCCATGCTGCCCGCGGGTCCAGTTGGGCACGTCATGGCGAAACAGTCTCACCGTATTGCCAAAACCGGCGGAACCTTCATACCAATGCACCCAAAGCCCCGAATGCCGATTCGTCCAAGCAGAAAACATTTTAATCCCAATACCAAATTTCCAGTTCATCCAAAACCATTCAATGGTCCATATGGCGCAGGTATAAACCCCATTGGACATCAGATAGAGAAAGAAATTGTTCACACTCAAATAAAAACAGGCGGACAGATATTTCCTGGCCACCCTAAACCACCAATGCCAATGTTAAAACCGCCAATGCCAATGCACCCCAAACCAGTAATGCCAATTCACCCCAAACCTAAATTTCCAATGAACCCAAAACCAATCAATGGACCGTTTGGTGGTCCGGGCATGGAACCATTTGGACACCAGCAAATTGTTCACACTCAAATAAAAACAGGCGGACAGATATTTCCTGGCAATCCTAAACCACCAATGCCAATGTTAAAACCGCCAATGCCAATGCACCCCAAACCAGTAATGCCAATTCACCCCAAACCTAAATTTCCAATGCACCCAAAACCATTCAATGGACCGTTTGGTGGTCCGGGCATGGAACCATTTGGAAACCAGCAAATTGTTCACACTCAAATAAAAACAGGCGGACAGATATTTCCTGGCCATCCCAAACCACCAATGCCAATGCCAAAACCGCCAATGCCAATGCACCCCAAACCAGTAATGCCAATTCACCCCAAACCTAAATTTCCAATGCACCCCAAACCATTTAATGGTCCTTATGGCTCCGGTAAAACAGGTGGACCTATTTTTCCTGGCCATCCCAAACCACCAATGCCAATGCCAAAACCGCCAATGCCAATGCTCCCGAAACCAATAATGCCTATTCACCCAAAACCCAAATTCCCAATGCACCCCAAACCATTCAATGGTCCTTATGGCTCCGGTAAAACAGGAGGGCCTATATTTCCTGGCCATCCCAAACCACCAATGCCAATGCCAAAACCGCCAATGCCAATGCACCCCAAACCAGTAATGCCAATTCACCCCAAACCTAAATTTCCAATGCACCCAAAACCATTCAATGGACCGTTTGGTGGTCCGGGCATGGACCCATTTGGACACCAGGTTGAGAAGCAAATTGTTCACAATCAAATCAAAACAGGTGGACCTATATTTCCTGGCCAACCCAAACCACCAATGCCAATGCCAAAACCACCAATGCCAATGCACCCCAAACCAGTAATGCCAATGCACCCCAAACCTAAATTTCCAATGCACCAAAAACCATTCAATGGACCGTTTGGTGGTCCGGGCATGGACCCATTTGGACACCAGGTTGAGAAGCAAATTGTTCACAATCAAATCAAAACAGGAGGGCCTATATTTCCTGGTCATCCCAAACCACCAATGCCAATGCCAAAACCGCCAATGCCAATACACCCCAAACCAGTAATGCCAATTCACCCCAAACCTCAATTTCCAATGCACCCAAAACCATTCAATGGACAGTTGGGTGGTCCGGGCATGGACCCATTTGGACACCAGGTTGAGAAGCAAATTGTTCACAATCAGATCAAAACAGGAGGGCCTATATTTCCTGGCCATCCCAAACCACCAATGCCAATACCAAAACCGCCAATGCCAATGCACCCCAAACCAGTAATGCCAATTCACCCCAAACCTAAATTTCCAGTGCACCCAAAACCATTCAATGGACCGTTTGGTGGTCCGGGCATGGACCCATTTGGACACCAGGTTGAGAAGCAAATTGTTCACAATCAAATCAAAAGTGGCGGGCCTATATTTCCTGCCCACCCGAAACCACCAATGCCAATTCACCCTAAACCAATAATGCCTGTTCCACCCAAAACCCAAATTCCCAATGCACCCCAAACCATTTAATGGTCCCTATGGCTCCGGTATTGAGCATCAGATCGAGAAAGAAATTGTTCACACTCAGATCAAAACAGGAGGGCCTATGTTTCCCGGCCATCCCAAACCACCAATGCCAATTCCTTTACACCCAAAACCAATCCATCCCAAACCTATGGGCAGGGGTCTAGGTGCCGCATTGATGCAGGTTGGCGGCGTAGGGAGGGACGCACCCTGGATGAAGGACATAATCGGCAAGGACATAGATATGGGCGGTCAGATCATGGTGGGTGGTCACAACAAATGGCCGCGTCACGGCGGCGCGGGCGGCGGACAGATGTTCGCCAATGGTTTACGGGACGGCTGGGGAGGGGATGGAAACTTACCGATGATCGCCGCCGTCAGCAACTGGGTAAGCCCCATGGGCAGCGCTCCGATACCACTTGACTACGCCGGGGGACCGCTGCCGGGCGTAATGAGGGGACCAGGAGCGGCGGCCATGATTGTCGAAGGTGTCGCCGCTACTGCTGCCGCCGCGCACTCAGCCGGAAAGTCGGCCACATTCGCTCATGGCATTGCAAAAGACACCGCTCATATCGCGGCAAAATCTGGTGTCATGACGGGTGGAATGGGCCCCGGTGGGTTTATCGATCCTCGACAAAAGATGAGCATGGGTCCAATGGGAGGGGACCCTGTCACGGCAGAACTTGGTCATACTATCGCAAAGGGAGCAATGCACAGGGCCGCTAAAACCGTGGATTTCGGCACACACGGCGGGATATCAGCCGGCGATCCATTGGCCAAGCAGGTGGCACGTGACATGGCACAGGAAGCAATCCAGCTCGCGGCACAGACCGTGGCTATGTCACCTGGTGTCGGGACGGTCGGTAGCTTGGGACTAAATAAGGGATATGGAGAAATGCGAAGACGAAAATTCCACAATAAGAAATACCCAAAGAGACGGAGATTCCATTAAATGGCTCCGATAAATACTCAGTTGAATTTTCCATGTGGACGAACATTGATTTATGGAACGTGTTACCATATCGACGTATCACTGATATCGCGTGCGGACGCCATTCTAACGTCATAATCCAAGTTGTGCAATAATACTCCTTGTATGTACATCTGTTATGTCTATAGATGCTTGTATTAATTAAACTAAACTAAATACATAAAACACAAAATAACAATACAAATAGCAAACTATAACTAGTTCTTGTTATTTTGTTTATTCGTGTCCGTGAATTAAGACAGCATAATTATAGCATACTTTTCTACTCAATTTCTTCATTTCATTCATACGGCACTGTAGGGATCACACATAGTATGTGTGATCCCTACAGTGTCGTATGAATGAAATGAAGAAATTGAGTTAGTCATCGATTTGAGTTCACCATGGTGTCAAAGGCAAACGATGATTAATACAAAGGGGTCGGATTCTCTATTGAAACTACAACGATATCAAATCGATCCCCAACTCAATTTGGGGACTTTCCTGGGCTATCCAGTACACGAGTCCGGACAGCTTAGCAAACCGTGAAAATCACGATCAGTGTGTACAATTCCACAGTTTGACCAGTTTCAACACTGTTCACTATTCGCGCATCACACATACAGTATACATATTGAAGGGGTTAGTGGGAAAAGGATGATAACTGGTCACGTCTGAATAGTAGAAAATTCACCGTCAAAATATTAACCCTTTGAACCCGAAAGCCCGCTGTATCGGCTTATGCAAACAGTGCAGATCCAGATGAGCCGGCTCGTAACAAGCCGTCTCATCAGGATCTGCACTTTTTGAAAGTAATGTTCATAATTTTGAAAACAAAAAACACCCCCTTTTCATAAATGGACTAGTCTGAAAATTATTTTGTGACAATTGGATTGGTTGCAAAATTAACATGTCAAATCCATTCCAGTTACTTAGGGGTGAAAGGGTTAAGGAAGCGATCGTTAGGATACCCATATGCTTCCATCCGCCTGAACCTGTATGGAACGCCATATCTACATAAACTGAAATAGCTAGCATTCAATATTTAGAGCTAGCTCCAAACCATTATGATTTAGAGAGCTATTCAAATGATTTGGAGCTAGATGTAAATATTTAAAACCAACTCGAATTATTTAGAGCTATCATTAATTATTTGACGTTATGTATATTTGGCTTTCAATAATCACAACACCGCCTGTCACATATACTGGCTTGCGATTGGTTGATTGTCATGTGCAATGATCATACATTATAATCTGTCGAAAGCATTATTTTTTTCAGGTGACGCATTTAATTAGTATAACTAATTAAAAATATCATGCCTCATTTGCATATGAAAATAACCTGATACCACCGCGCGTCACTATCAGTAAAATAAATATTACTAAATGGTTATATCTGTATAGCGGGCACTTGTAATTTTTAGAACTGGTGGAATAGTGACACAATTATACCCTTATTTAAGTCTTATAAAGAACATTGTGTGCCTACTGAGTGGGCATGTACCTTTAAATTTAAATCAAGCAGCACAAATCCAGATCTTAACTTCAGTCACCCGCAAAGAGCAGATAAATGCTGAAAATGATGAACTTCCACTTTCTCACAAAATTCGTTCAGCCATTAACTGAATAGTTGTTGTTGTTTCCAGCCGCTTAATTTTCGGCCACTAGTGGCACTTGAGATGCCATCCATAATACAGTTCTGAAATAATAGAGAAATTGAAACATTATCTCTTGGATAACTTTATCGTTTAGTCTAATCTACACTGTCATGGTTTACGGAGGTTGCAAGACTAACAATTGGTACGAAATGTGTGGGATCAGTAGCCGATTTCACCAACATTGCAAAGTATGCTTTTCAGGCAAAGTATACTTTGAGGGAGTAATCATTTATTTTTCCTGAAATGCATTATTTCATATAAAACTAACAACTGCATATATTTGATGATTAAAAGTATGCAGAATTATTATACTGAATGTATTACATTATCACAGCCAAAATGGCTGTGATAATGTAATAAATTCAGTATAATAAAAATTAATGAATTTATCCAAAAATTTAAAATTTCTCCCTCAAAGTATACTTTGTTAGAAAAGTATACTTTGCAATTTTGATGAAATAGGCTACAGAACATTTAACACCTTGCAAGTGGGTGAACTCCTGTATATCATTTCAAATGTTCAGGTGATTCAAATGTCCAAGTATTGATAGAAGCAATTCTTCGTTTAATATTGAAGATATTACATGTTGGAGTAACTCTTACAAACTTTTCGACGTGAATGTACACATACGGACGTACGAAACCTCAAGAGCAACACGATATACCCCATTGCTATCGCCTAGAGGGCATAACAACTGGTGCTACATTAGAAGATGACGCACAGCTTTACAAATGGTGTATATATAAAATCACAGAAAAAAACTGATAATGGTCTTGTTTCTAATATAAAGTATACTAGAGACGATATTGACATGTGATTGTTTTCAGTCACCTGTGAGATAAAATAAAACAGCAATACCAGCAACAAATTGCAACTTAAACGTTGGTCTGCACATACGAACATATTAGTCAGAGCTCCAGATAAGCTGCGTATTTGCGTAAATACCCAATTGAAATTGCCAAAAACCCAATTGAAATCAGAAGTAGTGAGTGTCAAAAAGCAATACAAAATTGTGGTACCTTTATCAGGCTGCAGAAAACAATAAACCGACCGCAGATATAGCATGTTTTTCTTATTTTTCTAAGAAAACAAATCTTGGTATTTCATTAGAATTGTCTCCAAGGAGACAATTCTAATGAAATGTCGAGACATTGTTTCATTTAGAAGCAAACTATTCAATAATTGCTGTTTGCTGATATGTAAACAGCAGTGTGTTTATCAGGTAACCTGCCCTGTATTGACCGAATACTTACTGACTGATAACATATTGTTGTATCAGGCATTGACCTGATATCAACATCCGGGTTACAACAAAGTGAAAACTGACGTTCCATTGGTCGGATGACGTCACGTGACGTTACCGAATGACGTCAGTGTAATGACGCAACGTAAACAAGTCCGCGTTCTGTCCATAGAATACGACGTCATCTAATGTTATTTTCGAGCATAAAACGTTACCTGATAAATATAATACCAGGCTAGTGTATTTTGATATCAAGTTTATCAGGCTCGGCTCGGAAACGGTAGGAATTCCTCGACAAGCCTCGGAATTCCTACGCGTTTCCTAGCCTTGCCTGATAAACACACTAGCATGGTATTCTCTATATCTACTGTCTGTTTCACGAAAGCTCCCCAATTTTTACGGCACTACAAACAATGCGACACTTTTTTTTCGATAATGTTAAATTGTATCAAAATTTGAGAATGACCTTATTTTTATTTTGTGAAATTAGGTCCAATATTGATTTTATTAAAAACAATTCCCATTGTTAATTAAATCTCCATGATAGATATCTTTATATGATGCCTATTGATTTTATTGCGAAAAAACAATTGTGAAGTGAAGATGTCTATGGCGATTTAAAATAGGGAAATTATTCTAATTTCAGAAATAGTCAACCGATTTTCAAAATATAACTTTTGTTTTCTTAGTTAGATAATTTCCAAGCTATATAGCCCAGCTTCGGAGTCAATTTCCAACATTTTTCGCTTTTCGACTCCTTCCACCGCTCCGCTACTTCATTTCCCCCCATGTTAAATTCCCATAGACAATCAATTTTTCGGAATAAAATCAATATTTGACAAAATTTCACGAAATAAAAAGAAGGTACATTCTTATATTTTGATAAAATTTAATATTAGCGAAAAAAATATTGTTTTTGCATTGTTTATATTGCAGGTAAATTTGGGAAGGTTTTGTGAACCAGACAGTAGTCAATGTAGGATACAGCTAACAGTCGGCGTGTGTGCAGTCAATGCATAGCGAGTTGTCTGATACAAATGGATTAACAGCATTGTGTAAGCAAACTGTAGATACATGTATTTATATTTTACAACTATATGATACAACTATAGCTAAATACGTATATACGATTGAACACATTTATATAATATATCAAAGGACTGAACGTCCTAATACGTCCATATACTAATAATTCATGTAGAGTGGAAAGCGTTTCGCAAAAAAATAAGCGCGGGAATTTCACAGCAGCCACAACAACAACGAGGAGTTAACAATAGATTTTTGGAAAACCCCAAAATGAATAATTTATTTCTATTCTGAGAAGCCGCAAGATTGTATTTATGCACCGAACCATGGCGTTACGAATCGCGAATAATCGAGTATGCCGGTTAATAGTCACACCATTAGACTACGGAAACATTGCAATAACATAAATTTAGCACAAAAAAGCGAACAAAATATTTATCACACTGAAAAGGCGATCAAGCTAAGCTGTTAGAACTATTTTTTTTATGGCGAAGACCCGTGTTTTTAAAAAAGTTCAACCCGTAAAATATGTGCTGCGACATTAGCTCATTTTCATAAAGCTGACAGACCTCAAACTTGGATGTTGGTTGTATAATTCTTCGCTAGCGCTCGAATAATAAGACTGATACCAAAGACTGGTATATTCCACTCATATTAACTCTTTGCATGTTAGCAGTGAAAACATCCGCCAAACAAATTAGGAGTATATGTTTTATTTCTCACTGTAAATATGTCTTGAAATTTCATTAGAATGGAGTCCTGAGGACTCAATTCTAATGAAATTCCAAGACATATTCATGATATTTATAGAGAGAAATATAAGAAAATATGATGATTTCTTGTCCGCTAGTTTTGAACTATTTATAGCCCACAAGTTTCCCAGCATGCAAAGAGTTGACAATCAAATCTGAAGATGAGTTATCGGCATTTTGTGGCTCACTACATGTTTGCCAGCAACTGAGTTATTGAGTTCAGCAGTAGTGTGATACGCATCGTTTCTAGTCTCCTTCTCATTCGTCGACGGCGTCGGCGGCGGAAGCGAATACGGCGGCGGACGTGTGGCGGCAGCCGCCAGAATCGCTCTCCACGGACATCGCCCTGGAAACCGCCGGGAATTCCTGTGCGAAACGGAGGTTCCTGTGTAAACGGCATCCGGCCCATTGCCCACGGCGGAGTCATCATCGGGGGTGGAGTGGACGGCGGGGGTGGTGGAAACGCCCCGCCGCCACCGAACCCGCCCGGAAACATCCCCGGGAACCTCGCTGCGGGACCCGTACGTTGTAAAGCTGTCAGAGGACCCGGATTGTTGAACATCTGCGGCGCCACGTCAGGGTAGGGAGCAGCATTAATTCCCGGCCCCGCTCCGTCACCAAAAACGTTCGCCTCTCTCCGCTCCATGCCAAACGGCACGGGGTTTGTCTGCTGTACCGGGAAATCTCGCGGAACCTGCGGGTTGCTCACGTGATCGTTTCCATGCCGATGTACAATCGGAAACGGCGACATGTTTCCGTGTTCTCCCGGAAGATCTACGTGCGTACCACCGGCGTGTGGACTGTGTCCCGATCGCGGTCGATTCACCACGGGAAATGGCGAGTGGTTCCCGTGCTCTCCCAGCATATCCACGTGGGTACGTCCCCGGCTGGGAGAGCGGCCCGCAATTGGTCGATGCACGACCGGGTACGGCAAGTTATTCCCGTGTTCCCCCGGCATATCCACGTGGGTGGTCCCCGTGACGGCCGAGTTGGGTGGCCCTCCTTGCCTGTGGACGACTGGATACGGGGACGTGTTCCCGTGTTCCCCCGGCATGTCCACGTGGGTATGACCCGAAATCGGAGATAAACCACCTATCAACAAACAAAATGTGCGACGAAATATTCATAGCAAATGCGGATTCTATTATGCATTTGCTCTGCATAGTTCGTCAACTTCCGACGTCTATTACGGAAATATCGTAAATTTTGTAAACATTTTTCGAGAAAAATTGCACGTCTTATTACAAGATGCATGATCACGTGGTTACAACAACAACAACGTCGCCCACTCCAAAGTAAGTATTATTTGATATTTTCCTTAATATACAACGGATTTTGATGAAATATGGCGCAGCAAACGCGTCTTCATGAACTGCATTTGGTGGTCCAGGGAGTTCGGAACAGACTTATGTCGTTTTTGCGAAGAATCGATGTCCGTGTCAGTAGACACGGAAATCGATTCTTCGCAAAAACGACAGAAGGTTGGGCGAAAATACAGAGACCACCAAATGCAGCTTAACAAGACGCGTTTAATGCGTCATATTTCATCAAAATCCGTTACGTAATAAGGACACTATAAAAAAATACGTACTTTGAATCGGTACTTGTTGTTGTTGTTGTTGTTGTTGTTGTTGTTGTTGTTGTTGTTAGTACCACGTGATCATACACCTGGACGTGTGGATGCTACTGTCACGTGACCACGACGAGCCCAAGTTTGTATTACACACAGCTATATTACTTAATACAATAGGTGCATATAATAAGTCAAAATTGCCAAAGATGAGGAAGTGTACAAACTGTGTATATTAAAGGTACATGCCCACTCACTCAGTAGGCACACCAATGTTCTTTATATCAGAGATATCATCTGAGACATTTTCTGGCAAAACAAACATTCATTCACCATTACCCCATGTATTGATTGGCACTACTATACATTTTATATGTGACGTAAATTTCCATTGATATCAGGGGCGATAACCGTGTTTCCCTAAAATGTTAACGGAAGTTACTATTTATTGTCTGTATTTATTTTTTGATGTGCAATGATCGTACTTTATAATCTGTCAGAAATATTATTTTTTCAAGTATAAGTATAAATAAATTAAAAATATCTTGCCTCATTTGCATATGAAAATAGCCTGATACCACTGCGAGTCATTATCAGTAAAATACATATTACTAAATGATTAGATCTGCATAGCGGGCAATCTTAATTTTTAGAACTGGTCGAATAGCGACACGGTTATACACTTATTTAATTCCTACAAAGAACAGTTTGTGCCTACTGAGTGGGCATGTACCTTTAAAGTAGAAACTAGCACTAGTTAGCGAACTGGTGAATTAGTCGATACTTAGCCCCGTAGTTCCATTAACCTCTTCACTTGTCTTAAAACATGTTGTAACGAAAACCTTGTTCACATCTATAATTGAACAGGTGCAGGTATATAAGTATATACAAATACCTGAAGATCCGCGTATATTCGCCTGTCCGGGATATGGGGACCCGGCCGCCATGGGCCCCGACCGAATCCCCCCGTCGACCCCGAACCCGGCGGGTCTTGCCGACGAGTGGAGAGTCAGACCATTGGGCAAGGACAACGCGTCGTTCACTGCCCGATTCTCTGCAAGCGCATTATACATATACAGGATGGTGTTTTTTATATCAAGTTTATCAGACAATGCTGTAGCTGATTTCATCAAAATTCCAAAGTATATTTACCTTGCTAAGTACACTTTCATGGAGATATTTTCAATTTCAGGATAAATATATTAATTTTTATTTAATGAAATAAACCAGTTTCTGACCAAATTATTATACTGACTTTATTACATTATCACAGCCATAAATTCAGTATAATAATTCTGCATACTTTTAATCATCACATATATGTAGTCGTTAGTTCTATATAAAATAATGCATTTCGGGAAAATAAAAGATTACTCCCTCAAAGTATACTTAGTTAGATAAGTATGCGTAGCACTTTTGGTGAAATCGGCTACTGGAAAACGCACAGGAATTCATTCAGAGCGCGTTTGTGTACGTGTGTATTCTTTTAAATCAAAAACATAGTATAGTCAATGTGCATGATCACAACAATGTCGCCCACTCCAAATTAAGTATTATTTGATATTTTCCTTAATATGCAACGGATTTTGATTAAATATGGCGCGGAAATCGATTCTTCGTAAAAACGACAGAAGTTTGGGCGAAAGAACAGAGACCACCAAAATGCAGCTTAACAAGACGCGTTTGATGCGCCATATTTCATCAAAATCCGTTACGTAATAAGGACACTATACAAGAATACGTACTTTGAATCAGATGGATTCTGGAAATTTCAGTACTTGTTGTTGTTGTCAATACCACGTGATCATACACCTTGATAGTGACACTGACATGAATCTACAATAAAATCCATTTGAACACATCGTGGTTTACCATAGGTCCGATTTAGAGAGGTCATACTGACTATTCGTTTTGGAAACAGCCTGTTTTCGTCAATTCATTTGAACAATGCAAACACGGAACATGTTAACCACCATGTCAGGAATTCGGTCTATGATGTCATGGCTATAACAGTATAATTGCCATATTGAAAGTGAATTTGACATTTGTTTTCATGTTGGTACGATGTCTTGTTGATTCATTAACATATAAACGACGTATAATTAGTGGAATAAATGTCACTAAAGCAATGTGTCATTATAAATAACGTATCCTTGAGACAACAATCAAATAACATATTGCAATAGTGTGTGAGAAATACGGCTTAGACTTATGAACGTCAACTCTAGATAAACTTAAATAATTAATGCTAGCTCTAAATAGTTAGAGCTGACATTAAATATTTAGAGCTAGCTCCAAATCAATTGAAGAGCTCTCTACATCATTTGGAGCTAGCTGTAAATACTTAACCCTTTGAACCCGAAATCCCGCTATAGCGGTTTATGCAAAAAGTGAAGATCCAGATGAGCCGGCTCGTAACGAGCCGTCTCATCAGGATCTGCACTTTTTGAAAGTAATTTTAATATTTCTTAGAACAAAAACACCCCCTTTTCATAAATGGACGAATCTGAAAATCATTTTTTGACCATTGGATTGGTCGGAACATTAGCATATCACAGTCCATTCCAGTTCCTTAGGGTTGAAAGGGTTAATGTTACCTCTAATAATTTGAGTTTATGTATATTTGGCGGCGTTCCATATAGAATGGCATGGGCAAGTGACGGTTTGTTGTGGTCAAGTAGAGAACTAAATACCCTACATGTAAGAACACAGAAAACGCCATGATAAGCACATGGCGCAAATCGATGATAAATGCGATGACTCCAAGTATGTATGACTTATTGTATTGTATTAAAAATATGCAAAGTAAAATCACGTGACATAATATGTGGCTGTGACTGATGAAATGGGGCTTACGGTGCATCCCGACAGTCTGATCAGGATCTACACTGTCCGCCATACGATCAATGAAACACCCGTCATGCTTCAAGCAAGCAACACAAATCGTTATCATGCTACCGGAGTGTGCTATTTGATCAGGATTTACACTGGTCGAAAATGTCATAAGCCCCATTTCTCCAGTCACAGCCACATATTACTTCTCACATCTTACGTAGCAATGTTATTTGCTATGTGATGTATAAATTGAAGCGATGGTATCAAAGACGGTGAGACAATTGTAAGACAACACATTGACTGTCTCCATTTATCTGGAAGTCACCAGCTTACTCAAGGTGCATTATCACGTGGTTACAACAACAACAACGTCGCCCACTCCAATGTAAGTATTATTTGATATTTTCCTTAATATGCAACGGATTTTGATGACATATGGCGCAGCAAACGCGTCTTCATGAGCTGCATTTGGTGGTCCATGGAGTTCGGCACAGACTTATGTCTTTTTTTGCGAAGAATCGATTTCCGTGTCGGTAGACACGGAAATCGATTCTTCGCAAAAACGACAGAAGTTTGGGCGAAAATACAAAGACCACCAAATGCAGCTTAACAAGACGCGTTTGGTGCACCATATTCCATCAAAATCCGTTACTAATAAGGACAGTATAAAAGAATACGTACTTTGAATCAGATGGATTCTGGAAGTTTCAGTACTTGTTGTTGTTGTTACTACCACGTGATCATACACCTTGTTACTGTACATATCCAATACCACGCTAGTTTTATTTGATATAAAATGTGTATCAGGCAAGGCTAAGAAACGCGCAGGAATTCCGTTTTAGTGCCAATCCTGAAACACTGGATATCAAAAGACACGTGGTATTCTATTTATGCTACAGGACAGGTAAACATACGGTTTTCATTGAAAAGAACGCAGAAGTGTATACATACGTTACGTCATTATACTGGCACCATTTGGTGACGCCGTTCGACCACTGGAACATCAGACAAACCAGTGGTGACCCGGGTGTACCAGGGCTCCAGATAAACTGCGTATTTGCTTAAATACCCAATTAATATTTCCCAAAACACAACTGAAATTAGAAGTTTCGAGTATCAAAAAGCAATAAAAATGTTGTGGTACCTTTATCATGCTGCAGAAAACAATAAACAGACCACAAATATAGCATATTTTTTCTTATTTTCCATGAAAGCACATCTTGGTATTTCATTAGAATTGTCTCCAAGGAGACAATTATAATGAAATACCAAGACATGTTTTCATTTCGAAGCAAACTATTCAATAATTGCGGTATGTTGATGTGTAAACAGTAGTGTGATTTTAGTTTACCCAATTAACATTTTGAAATACCCAATTGCTTCAGAAATGATGGAGTGACAATACTCAATTATGAATTCCTTATCTGGAGCCCTGATGTACGTATCTAGTCTATGCAGGATACGATGATGTTATTTATCAGGTAACCTGCCCTGTATTGACCGAATACGTACTGACTGATAACATATTGACATGGCATTGACCTGATACAAACATCCGGGTTACAACGAAGTGAAAACTGACGTTCCATTGGTCGGATGACGTCACGTGATGTTACCGAATGACGTCAGTGTATAATGATGCAACGTCAACAAGTTCGCGCTATGTCCATAGATTACGACGTCATCTGTGGTCATTTTAGAGCATAAAATGTTACCTGATAAATATAATACCAGACTAGTGTATGTTGACAGGCTCTGCTCGGAAACTGTAGGAATTCCTAGGCAAGCCTAGGAATTCCTAGGCAAGCCTCGAAATTCCTACACGTTTCCTAGCCTTGCCTGATAAACACGATATCAAAAGACACTAGCCTAGTATTCTCTATAGCAATCAGTGTGTATTCGGTCAATTCGGAGTTACCTCAAAACTGCCAGTTGGGTCACCGTAATTTACGTGTGAAATGTACAAAACAAAACACGAGATTACACATACGTTACATAAACCTACATATTGTGTAATTATGTTTATAAACAGTAGAAATAATTTATTCACAACGCGAATTGTGTATGTATGTGATAATTTACTTACGTGAGAGGTGTACACCAGCAGCCAATGGGAATAATCCGAGCTGTAACGTGACGAAACCCGCCCAAGTCAGCATATTTGTCCTCAAGGAGAGAACTTATGCGCACATGTTCATATAACAGCTACAATCAGTAACTGCAGTATTTAACGACCATGTAGCCGCATCACTGTGCATACCGACATCTATTTCCGCATCCGATAGCTGAGCGTCAGTTAAATAAAACAAAATAAGCTATTATGTAAACTCTTCTTTATTTTGAAGCCGAAACCATTGCCGACAATTCGTGGTAACTTCCGCAAATGACCTTCGAAAACTTAGCAGATTGTCAGGAAACAATGTAATAAAAGTCTACACCATAATTCGCTCATTGTCAGCCATATACGGTGCACCTTGGTAATTCTAGCCAACCAGAAGTACTACAAGAGGCTGTTTATAATACAATTCCTGTATCGTAACCAATTAATCGCACATTGTTGAATCAATTACGAATAAAAACAGAGAAAAAAAAACGCTTCAAAATTAAGTGCATTTCACAATCGCCTTCTTAAAAAAGTATGTACAGTATGACAAGGTTTTATAAAACAATACCATCTGAACATGGAGATGCGTTTGTTGGACTAACAGTCTTGCTGCCGAACTGCATTCCGATGCCCTCCATGGAAATGCCGAATGTTGTGCCAATGTTGTGCCAAAACACAACATGATGTGATGTCAGACGGACGCCCGACACCAGTGTAAAGCCTAGCAACTGTCTGCCCCGGCAGGTCGGGATGTACGCTGGGGGCTGGCAATATAACGTGGAAAGTGTTGGCTCTCCTCACACCTGTATATGATGGATAGCCGCACTGAAGTTTCCTTTGTTAAAGGTTGCCGTTACAATGTCAACACGGGGCGAATACATGTCATCTTCCCCTCAGTAGACTGTGATACATGCTATAGCATCACAACAACAACAACAACAAGACAGACATTATGACAGATACAGCTACAGTCGAACCTCCCCGAACGGCCAGCTCTCTACAACAACACCCTCTCTATAACAGCCGCTATTTTATATCCCAAATGGATGATTTCCTCTGTATCTAACCTGAGCTGAGCACGAAAATTGTCGTCTGCTTTTGCTGTCTTTCTCAATAAAAACATGTTTTGACAGCATTTTAGAAGCATTTCCATTGGAAATGATTCTAAAATGTTGCCAAAGCATGTTTTTGATTAGAATTATCGAAGAAAATAAATAAACAGCGGACGACAAAATTTAATTCAGCATTAACCTCCCTACAACATCCACACCTCTCTACATTGGAAATGATTCTAAAATGTTGCCAAAGCATATGTTTTTGATTATAATTATCGAAGAAAATAAATAAACAGCGGACGACAAAATTCAATTCAGCATTAACCTCCCTACAACAGCCACACCTCTCTACATTTGAAATGATTCTAAAATGTTGCCAAAGCATGTTTTTGATTAGAATTATCGAAGAAAATAAATAAACAGCCGACGACAAAATTTAATTCAGCATTAACCTCCCTACAACAGCCACCTCTCTACAACAGCCACCTCTCTACAACAGCCAATTTTGCGTCTTCCCATGGGTGGCTCTTGTAGAGAGGTTGCACTGTACCATATCATTATAATAAGGCTTCGCATGCGTCGTACGTATATACACACATTACTTAGTATAGGAATAAACAGCATATACGTACCCTAATAATGAATACAATGTATGAATCTTCTTTTTATTTCGTGAAATTTGGCAAATATTGATTTTATTACGAAAAATGAGTTCTCTACACTGTATGGGAATTTAACAGGGGAAAAAGAGGTGGATAACCTGGAGAAAAAATATAGCTAGATAGCTTGGAAATGATCTAACTAAGAAAACAAGTTACATTTTTAAAATCGGTCCACTATTTCTGAAATGTTCCCCATGTTAAATCCCCATAGATTGGGGATTTAACATGTGGAAATTGTTTTTTCATAATAAAATAAATATTGGACCAAATTTCACGAAATTAAAAGTAGGCTCATTCTTAAATGTTGCTATAATGTAATGTTATCGAAAACATATATTGTTTTTACATTATTTATATAGACGTACAATTTGGGCATGTTTCGTGAAACAGACAGTAGTATTCTTTATCAATCCTTAAGGGAATGGGGAACAATACTGCCTGTGTATATTTAATATTAATACAGTACACGCGGAGTTGTTGGTTGTTTTATTAATTGACTCCGTCAAAGCATTAGATCTACGGTATAACAATTAAGTTGTCAACCGTGCACGCATTACGATATGTAACATACATAAGGTTCGTTTTCTGCGTACCATTAACACTTATAGTAAATCTTAGCCGTCATCTGTCCAACTCGTCCGCTGATAATTAATGATTATAAACTCCAGGCTTATCAGTCTTGTGTAGTTTACCTACTATACAGTATACTGTGTCCAAATACAACGTCAGTGGAATAGGGGGGGGGGGGAGGGGTTGCAACGTCAATGGAATAGGGGGGGGGGGGGGAGTTGGGGGAGGGGGGGTGCAACGTCAATGGAATAGGGGGGGGGGGTAGTTGGGAGAGTTAGCACCCTTCTTCCACTGAACCCTTTAATTACCACATTGTACCCGCCAGGGTAGTGAGGCGAGGGAAGCGCGTGGCACATATGGCGAGAATGTGGAAAGGAAAAATGTTCCTAGTGAAAACCAAACACATGTTCTGGTGGGGACACATGTTCTGGTTTACGACTTTACTCATCCCAGCGGCTTCATAGGTAAACGTACGGTGTTCCGTTAAGGCCATCGTAATATCGCTATCGGGTCGATACTACGATAGTACGATACTACGATACTACGATGACGACGACAGTACGATACTACGATGACGATACTACGATGCCACGATGGCGATAGTACGATATCACGATGACGATAATGCGATACCACGATAGTACGATACTGCGATGACGATGGTACGATGCTACGATGACGACAGTACGATAGTACGACAGTACGATACTACGATGACGATACTACGATGCCACGATGGCGATAGTACGATACCACGATGACGATAACGCGATACCACGATAGTACGATAACGATACTGCGATATTATATCGTACTATCGTCATCGTAGTATCGTACTATCGCCATCGTACTGTCGTGATCTCGTAGTATCTCTTTCGAAACTGTAGTTTTGCACGTATGAACTTATGAATCGTACGGAATTTAATGACACAAATGTGTTTTCTTTAGAAGAATCAGAAATGTTTCCAAGCTCAACAGTCAAAGTGTTTGATACGATCTTTTTATGCACCGAGTCTCTGGCGAGATGCATACACTTGCTGAAGAGTTTCATAAAGTTCATATCAAAAGGAATTAACAGTCTGATTATCACATGATGTCACACTCTAAATAGAAACCTTGGGATATATTCTATACGTTTCAGTGAGATGACGCCATTGAATATTTTCGAATCTAGTTGAAAATCTCCACAGAGAAAAATAGTTTTAGCGCTGGAAATAAAACTAGATTATTATGTCATATTATAGATTCCTTTCTTAGTAACCACTTTTATCCCGTCAACACAGAGCGTATGTGCCGTGAAACACGGTGCCGTGAAACATTTTTGATATCCAGTCAATACTATTTTTGCATTTTACAGCCATTTGTAGGTGTTGACGGGATAAATAGAATAGTAGGTTAGTGCCGTGAATGGGAAAAAATATCTGGCGCGGCACAGAAACGGGATGTGCTCGGCAGAGCCTCGCCCATCCCGTTTCCTGAGCCTTGCCAGATATTTTTTCCCATTCACGGCACTAACCTACTATTCTCTATCTATTTTCCTTATTTCTGAACCAAAGTATATGTTGTGACCACTCATTTGAACCGTCTCAGCGAGACGGTTCAAATGAGTGGTCACAACATATACTTCTGATGAGAAATAAAGAAATTCTTGAGCATTGCCGGATATTTTTTCCCATTCACGGCACTAACCTACTATTCTCTATCACATCACCAAACGCGAGCGCATTATAACAATTACAAGGTGTTTACAGAGTCACTGACGCTTCTAATGACGTTTAAAACACGATGATGTCAACTTAAAAACATCATTGCTTTATTACGCCATTATGGACGTCATTTTGGAACGTCTTCATTTGGTTCGTTTGGCATAACGTAAGTAGGGTGATGCAGTCAGCCAATCAAATTCGATCCAGGTGTTATTACACGTGTGTCATATCACTTTCATAAAATGGGTTACATCACGTCATAACAAGGTTTTCATGTGATAAAAATAGTTAACACACACCACGCAAATGTGGGACAGTTAGTGTGTGCGACCAACCAGTGTAGCTCCAGTCTGTAAACCGACATTTAGTTATTACAGTAAATTGCATCCGTGTGGGTGTTAGCTAAATCAAATGGTAGTTATTACTGTAAATGTAAATCCACATAAGAGTTTGTGGAGTAGTCCGTCGGAGTACGTCTGATGGAACACTCTCAAACTCATACATCACAAAGTATTGGATATCTCCAAATGTTCTGCCCTTTCGCGGATGAAGTCTTTAACTTTTTGCATGCTGGGAAACGTGTGGGCTATAAATAGTTCAAAACTAGCGGACAGCAATCATATTTTCTTTTATTTCTCCTTGTAAATATCATGAATATGTCTTGGAATTTAATTAGAATTGAGTCATGAGGACTCAATTCTAATGAAATTCCAAGACATATTTACAGAGATAAATAAAACATATAGTCCTAATTTGTTTGGTGGATATTTTCGCCGCTAGCATGCAAAGAGTTAAACAAAATCTCAAACTAGTTTCCATTTGATATGAGTTATGAAACTCACAGGTGGAAGACTCGGACCTATGTATACAAGTGGGTGGGGTTATGGGATTTTTTTAATAGGCATTTGTGTTGGTGTCATAGGTCCGAGTCTTCCACCTGTGATGAAACTCGGTGCATAAAAGTGCGTGGCTCCTTTCATAAAGCTCGCATCAAATGGAAACGCTTTGATATCCTCTATTTATTTTGTACAAAACTATGTTACAGTGGAACCTCTCTAAACCGGACACCACGAAAACACCTGTGATATTATTTTCGATGAGTTTCTGTGTCATCTATTTTATGTGAGTATGTCTGTTCATGATCGCATATCACACAACAATGGCTCAGAATGATAAAATGCTTGATTTACAGTGAAACCTCTCTCAACCGGACACCCTGGGAACCTCCCAGGGTGTTCGGTTTAGAGAGGTGTCACTGTATATCTAAAGAATGGACGAACAAAATACGTCTCCCTATATTACAACAAGAAATGTGTAGGTGCAGGTCAAATGAAAAATAAAACATCACCTGTCCCATGTTTTTATTTCACAAACATTTTTCATTTATCGTTTTATTTATAAAAAGAAATATCAGTTTACACGTTTTTTACTAATAAAATTACTTAAAATTACAAACAAAAATGTATATATGACTAAATAACGCAATGAAAGACGCTCTATATAAGACATGTTATTATCGCACAATGTAGCGGGCCATATATATGACTTATTATTGACTTTGCAACCAGTTCAGTCCGGACGAAATTGCGCATAGATCTATCCGCGCATTCTGATCAGGGCCTACTCGGTCCATCATTCAGTCAGTGAAACGGCTATCATACCCAACACACATATGCTACACGTAGATACGTGTGAGACTACAGAAAGGGGCTAGTAGACTACACCGATCAAGCTGTCAAATACACAAGTCGCATTCCAGTTGGTTGACAGGGTTATTAATATTCCAAAGTAAACGTCACTAAACAATTAACACCAACTTAGATAAGACAATGTTATCCACTCAACTTCATGTATAGTGGTGGTCAGCACGCAGGTATACACATGTTTATCGCGTCAACACAGTACGTATGTGCCGTGAAACACAGTGCCGTGAAAATTGTTGATATCCTGTCACTGCGTATGAATATGTGCGGTGGCTGGGGTTATTTTATTTTTTTGCATTTTAAAGCCATTTGTAGATGTTAACTGGATAAATAGAATAGTAGGTTAGTGCCGTAAATGGGAAAAAATATCTGGCGCGGCACGGAAACGGGATGTGCTCGGCAAAGCCTCGCCCATACCGTTTCCTAAGCCTTGCCAGATATTTTCCCTTTTTCGGCACTAACCTACTATTCTCTATATTATCTAAGTTGACGTTACTATTTATAGACAACTGGTACACTACCGTCAATTTCTATAGTTCAAAATACTGGAGTATAGTGCTTGAAATCAAGCAGATTGATTGGCTGCGTCTGAACTTTGCTACAGCTCAGGCTCAGACAATACTTGATTACTACGCGTTCAGTAAAATAAATCTGGGCAAGATTAACGCATGTGGTTGTGTATAAATGTGGAATATTTGATGAGCACGATGTTTGACCAAGGTGTATGATCACGTGGTACTAACAACAACAAGTACTGAAACTTCCAGAATCCATCCGATTCAAAGTACGTATTCTTTTATATTGTCCTTATTACGTAACATATTTTGATGAAATATGGCGCATCAAAAGCGTCTTGTTAAGCTGCATTTGGTGGTCTTTGTACTTTGGCCCAAACTTCTGTCGTTTTTGCGATAAAACGACATAAGTATGTGCCGAACTCCCTGGACCACCAAAATGCAGCTCATGAAGACGCGTTTGCTGCGCCATATTTCATCAAAATCCGTTTCATATTAAGGAAAATATCAAATAATACTTACTTTGGAGTGGGCAAGATTTCAACACTTTCAGCCACTGTTGTTGTTGTTATAACCAAGTGATCATGCACCTTGTTGACTACTTGACAGGGCTAATAATGGTTTAAAGGTACATGTCCACGCAGTAGGCACAACATGTTCTTTATAGGAATTAAATAAGTGTATAATTATGTCATTATTCCACCAGTTCTAAAAATTACGAGTGCCCGCTATACAAATATAATAATTTATTAATTATCAATTTACTGTTAGCGACGTGCGGCGGTAGCAGTCTATTTTGATAATGTGCGGGGACGACGACTTTCACATCACGGCTTGTGGTGCGCATGCGCAGTATACTACGCGCGCCAGTAGGCTTCCCAATATGTAAACAAGAATATCAACATGTCGAAACGTCCAGGACGGAAATTGTATGAAACGGCGTCGGCCAAAAAAAAGACGAAATGTCTGAGGGACAGGCAGTGTACACAGAGAGGGAGTAGTTCATATTGGCGACCAGATCACCAAATGGAAAGAGTTACATGTACGTGGAGATTTAGATTCGGACTCGAACAGAGATTTTTCTTCTCAACTTCCGATACTTCACTGCGCATGTCAAAGATGTGATATGATTGACCGTGTCACGTGACGCGTGACGCGTATTGGTAAAAATAGCACGAGGTTGGAAAATACCCTTTCTGGTCGCGGCATATAAAACACCAATTAACACGCGCCATAATTAAAAATAACTCGTTAGTGGGTAGACAAATGGCTCATATAAGGCATGACAGAAAATGAAAAGTAGTAGTACAGTGTAACCTGCTGCGTGGGCATGTACCTTTAATGTGGCTAGGGTTCACACAACTGTCCCGTTTCTGAATGGTCTATCCGTTCATGACGTTATTCCGTGTCGATTTCACGTCACTCCGTGGTCACCGGCGTCAGTCAACCATACAACCACCGCCGTCTGCCCAATCGCCGGCCATCAATACATTTACATAAATAAACAATCGGCGTCAGAAGGTAATTAAGTATGCAATTAATTACGCGTAACATGTCAGTGATCTCAATGCTCGTGCATTGTGTGTGTATAAAACAAGACATCTACTGAGTATATACATTACCGTCTGAGAACATTATCATCACCTGTAGTGAAATCTTTCTCATTTAATATATTTATGAAAGTACACTGAAAGGAAATTAAATACACAGTATATATACTGATATACAGTGTGAATATAGTGGGTGCTGGCCTTAAAACTGGAGAAAAATAAATAATTAAAATGCGACGACTACTGATGCTGTGTTTAAATATCGTGTTCATAGAATGGACGGAATCTCAAAACAACGCAGGTAAGCATGCTTGTTGTTCACATTCAGTTGTTACATAACGTGGGCTTTCAGCAGTACAATATAGAGAATAGTAGGTTAGTGCCGTGAATGGGAAAACATATCTGACAAGGCTTAGGAAACGGGACGGGCGTTTCCGTGCCGCACCATCTATTTTTTACCATCTGGCGACCCACGGAAACGGGATGGGCTCTAGCCTCGCCCATCCCGTTTCCTAAGCCTTGTCAGATAGTTGTTCCCATTCACGGCACTAACCAACTATTCTCTACATATGCGCACCAGTGTAGCTAACTGCACTATGAAAGATTAATTTTCAATGTATGCATTTGTAATGCGATCAATGGCTGTGCCAGTAGAGTAAGTACATTACACGAACAGTAGTTTAATGACTGTCACCGTTTAATTTAATAATCACGATACAAGTAGGTGATTATTTTATATGAAATGATAATTCCAGCACAAAAATATTTACACAATTCCCTTTTCAACATTTGATTGGCCCGTAGCAAGTCTCTGTCCAAAATGTATATTCCACGCCAAACTACTTCCTACAGGTGCGCTGTCAGTGCTGTCAATGTAAACAAATGGCTGCCGTCTGTCAAAATAAACACATTTTCTTGATGAATGTATTTCAAATGCTGGAATTATAAGGAATGAATGGCCTTTTTGTGGAATTTATCGGGGATATAAACTTGGAAAAGTCGCGGGAATACTGGACGAGGCCTTCCGGCCTTCGTCCAGTATTCCCGCGACTTTTCCAAGTTAATACCCCGATAAATTCTACAAAAAGGCCATTCATTCCTATACAATGTAATATAGTTCAGTACAAACAAATAAGTATTCCCTTTAAGAGCAGTTATCAAGCTGATCCTGAAATCGACGAATATAGAGAATAGTAGGTTTGTGTCGTGAATGTGAAAACATATCTGGCAAGGCTTAGGAAACGGGATGGGCGAGGCTCTGCCGTTTCCGTGCCGCGCCAGATATCTCTCCCATTCACAGCACTAACCTACTAATCTATTTATCCCGTCAACACCTACACATAGCTTTAAAATGCAAAACAAATAACCCCAGCCGCATCCTCAAAATCAGAGAATCGACTAGTATGACAACCGCACATATTCATAAGCAGTGATTAGGTCGTATTGGCAGGATATCACAAATGTTTCACGGCACTGTGTTTCACGGCACATGCGCACTGTGTTGACGGGATAAATCAAGCTTATGCACACTGAGATTTTGTTGCAATCCGTTACAGACTGCGCGGGTGATACTGATCGATATTGCTACAAACGTCGTAATATTCTGTTTGTACAACTGGTCACCAGTGACGTATTACATGTACTAATCTTCCGTTTCGTTTATTTTCAGTGAGACTACGAGGACCTAGACTACGAGGACCCAGGTTATTTTCACAATCCACAATAGACCAATCAGCTGTACCAGCGCTGTCACATGGTACCTTTGGACAAATGCAATTGGACACGCCCTCTGGCGTGGGAATGCATATTCAGACAGGGAGTAACGCGGGCTTGCCAATTGGGTTTATGGATAACAGTATTTTCAACGGAATATATGTTCACACGGGTGGAGCGACCACTGATTCTAACTTTCAACAAACTGGACATTTCGATCTGAACAGCCAAAGTGTTATGAATCCCGTATTAAGTAACTTACCAGTAACCGCGGATACGGTGATCAGCGCGCAGCAATCGCTTGGCAACGCTCACGTGGACTGGCCGGGCGAACACGGAAACCGCGGTAACCGACCCGTGCTACACCAACAGGCGCCCGTGACGCTAGGTGGCGCCACGATCGTCGACATCTCGCGCCCAGTTGGAACGGTTACAGACATTAACATGCCAACTTCACATGCCAACATGGTTCCGGGATCAGCAACACACGGTCCACTTGTAGATATCCCAACTGGTGCCCATGTAGACATGCCTAGAGAACACGGTAACACAGAGAATGTACCAGCGCTGCACGTTCCTGACAACACGGTAGTCGCACCGACCGCCCATGTCGATCTACCGGGAGAACACAACAACATGGCAGCGGTACCGATGATCCACTCCACCGGCGGACTGGGAGCCGGACAGTCAATGTCGGCCGCCGAAACCAAGTTCACACAAGCGGACGCTGTGTTTGGTGCAGTGAACCACGTGAACCAAGGAAGGGTTCCCGTAGTCCAAATAGCAGGCATTGCCGATGCGCCAGTAGGTATGGGGATCCCGCCTGGACGACCCGGGCCTCCTTTTGACATCATTCCTGGTACTCACGTCGACCTACCAGGGGAACACGGAAACACAAGAGACGTACCAGTACTGCATGTACCCGACACACCACCAAACCACGGTGGAATGGCTGGTTTTCCTGCAGGACAGACATCGATTGCGCCTGGTCCGGACGCACACGTGGATTTCGCCGGTGAGCACGGTAACACAGCGTCAGTTCCAGTAGTGCACATACCAGACCAAACTGCTACACAAACTGGCTCAGGTCAGCCGGACACGCTGGTTGACTTTGCTGCTGGAACTCCCGGCCAGTCGGTGACTGGAACTCCTACCGGACCAATTACACACGTGGACTTTCCTGGAGAGCACGGAAACACAGCAGCTGTCCCAGTTCCACACATACCCGACCAGACACCAGCGCATCAAGGCGCGTCTGGCTTACCTCCCGCTCAACAAGCGTCGAGTGTCGAGTTTTCCGCTAGTACACATGTGGATCTGCCCTGGGAACACGGTAACAGGGATTCCGTGCCGGTATTACACATACCCGACCACGCAGTAGCGGGCACACATACTGGCACCCCCGGTGTTACAACAGGCCAACCCATAACGGTAAATGGTTCACCCGCAACACCTTTATACCTACCGGGAGAGCACGGAAACATGCCACCAGTGTCAGCCGTACCGATACCCGACAATATATTTACGCAGCTTGGCACGCCGGGATTTGCTTCCGATCGTCCAATTACTGGCTCACAACTGCCTGGTAATTCCGATTTCCTCCAAATTCAAACACAGGATGGAGTTTTAAACATACCAGATATCCCGTCAGACTTTCCTTTCTTTGACACGCCATATGTTCCCAGTCAGGCTACCGGCACTGCCATCGGAACACATGTAGACTTGCCTGGAGAGCATGGTAATACAGGAGCCGTACCGTCGTTGCATATACCGGACCCGGGAATGACTAATCCGGGGGTCCCAAGTTTCATTCCTGGGCAGCCAGCCATACCCGTGAACACCGGTCCCGCGACGCATATTGACTTTCTGGGTCAACACGGGAACCCATCGTCGGTACCAGTCGTGCCTATATCTGAACCGGGAACCACACATATGGGTTCGTTCGGTTTGTTTCCTGGGCAGCCAGCCACACCTGTCAATATTGGTCCCAACACGAATGTTGAATTTCCTGGTCAACACGGGAACCAAGCGCACGAACCAGTCGTTTATATACCTGACTCGGGAAACACGCATGGGGGTCCTTCCAGGTTTTTTCCCAGCCATCCACCCACACCTGTCAATACCAGTCCCATCACACATGTTGACCTACCGGGTGAACACGGGAACCAGGCGCGAGTACCCGTCGTGCATGTACCCAACACGAATCCCAACGTTATACCAGCACTGGTTCCTAGTTTTACCAACGTTGTAGTCGGGCGTCCCCCAATGTTCGGTTCACAGACTCCGCCGTTCAGTGGCCGTGTTATACCGGACATGGCCGTGAACTGGTCGGGCGTCGGTTTAACTGGTGGGGTAGGCGGCTACCCACGCACAAGGGGCCGGCGACTGGGCGTGTGGCGCCAGGGCAGGCGCACACCCGGGGTCGTGCGGCCAATAGATCGGTTCATCAATGTGGTGCCCGGTCTCGGTTCGCCATTAATCCCACGTCGTCCTGTGACAGGATTCCGGCCGCTAAGCTTATCAACACCCGCCCACGACCTCGGCTCACGGTTTGGTCTGGAGACGGTAGATCTTAATGGCAGCGCTCGGCCGGATCCCGCGGGGCTTGGTCGTCCCGGGTCATACACTGGGTCAGTAGGCAGGGGCGGGAGGGCAACAGGGGGCCAGATAACTGCCAGGACCGGGAGACGGGGAGGTAGAGGGAGCCTTCCACTGCTGGAGAGTGTGTTTAGAACAGTGCGTAGAGTTATGTCCCCTAACCCTGCCCGTTCGATGCGCGTTGCTCAAAGCGAGAGAGGTTTATTAGGATCACTGACGCGGCTCGTCGGGGGCAGAGTTTAATTGAGTTCAATATTAGGTTCTACCTCCGCCATTGCAAATTGTATTATTGTCGCACTGGTCGTGAGTTGTCTTGACACGATAGTTATGTAGTTGGTTAAGACGACTTATAGCTATCACGTTAAGTAAAATGCCGTTCCACAACTGAGTCAACTTTTCAAAAATCCCATATACGTACGTGCATTCTCAACATTTCAATGTTGTTCAAGGAATCTATGCGACAGATTTTGTTGAAGCTAGTTCTAGCTTAAAGAATGGTGTTGTGTACGTAGTATGTAGTTTAAATTTCCCAGACTAGATGAGACGTATATTTTCAATAATGTGTGCATTTATAAATTTTGTTTTATTTTTTAAATTATAGAGATTTCAATGCTAACGTCATTGAAAAACTATCGTATATTGGAAACTAAATAGAGTAAAGCAAAATTAAAATAAACTATTAGTATATGCCATATAATCGATTGTCACTGTAATCCTGATGTTTGTAGACATTCGGTTTAGTGGTCAAGGAGTAACAAGTTAAATAGTGAAATGTGTGAACGTCGATGGGATGTTTTGAAAGGTGGTCTCGCTATAGGCACGGCGGTAACGAAGCCAACATACGTTTTACTCCAATCTCGAGTTTGTGAAATCCACGATTTGTCGACGAGGGGTGGTCAATAAATTCGAGAAAAATAAACTCACTCATTGAACACTCCTCGTTAAATGTAATTTCGTATATGATCATCGAATACCATGTATAATATACAACGCGATATGAAAACCAATACATTAGACATACAGAAATGTCGTTTATACGCCAACTTTTCCCTTTAGAACTACAATACCCACTACGTGTATCAACATGTGTGCATATAATAGGATCATATCCTGAGAGACGTGAGCTTAAACATCATTTTATGTGGCCATCTTGTATAAATAAAGACATATACTTATACAGGAGGTTTACCAGTTATCGTTGTCACGTATTGTGTTAACCAAGACACGACAACGACAGGCACGTAGCTACTAACTCGAATGTTCTGTTTGTAACGCAGGGCGTTAAGTTGTCGTGCGTTAGAGACAGAACATTCGGGTTGGGTAAGTACACATGTACGCGTTGCATTATCATGCAGTGATCTAGAGGTACATTTACTCCGTTGTTTAAATTGTATAATTGGTATTGGATTTAATATGGTATTATAGTATATATAATTCATGTACATTAAATGTATTTCAAATAAAATATTTTTATACCAACTTGTTTTGTATGAATATTGATTAATTGTATCTATATACATGCATATGATAGTACTGTTGTATTCTTGTATAATTAAGTAAATACACAGGCGATGAAGAGGTGAAAACATGTACATGTATAATGCGAGAAATTTATAGATCATGTAGCCTAGCTATTGCACAAACATTGCAAAGTATACTTATCTAGCAAAGTATACTTTGAGGGAGAAATGTTCAATTTAACGATAAATGTATTACTTTTTATTATACTGAATTTATTACATTATCACAGCCATTTTGGCTGTGATAATGTAATACATTCAGTATAATAATTCTGCATACTTTTAATCATCAACTATATATGCAGTCGTTGGTTCTATATATGATATAATGCATTTCGAATTTTCGGGAAACATAAATGATTACTCCCTCAAAGTATACTTTGCTAGATAAAAATACTTTTCAATTTTGATGACATCGGCTACCGATATCAAACAAATATGTTCAACGTTGGTCGCTTGATGATATTTTAAAAACATCACGTCATCAGGGACAGAACTCGTCTGAAAAATATCACAATTTGATTGCTCTCCCCACCATTATGGATTGTTTGATATCAAATTAAAGCTGAGGAATGCAAGTTATTTCATCAAGATATCTTGATTAGTTAAGAAGTTATTCAATTTTGAAAATTGGAGAACTTCGGAAATTTTCTGACCATTTTCTGCCAATTTTGTATTTAAAGATATTTTTATTTTTTTAAATGTGTAGAATGAAGTGTTTGATATCCATTTTAAGGTATTGAAGAATGCAAAATAATGGAAGTTGTTTCATGAAGATATCTTGATTGGTTAAGAAGTTATTCAATTTTTAATTTCGAGAAATAAAAAAAAATGTTAAAATAAATAATTAGTTTTTTAATTTAGTGGATATTTTTTCCGAAAAATTATGCAGTATGGAGTGTTTGGTATCCACTTATTAAAGGTATTAAAGAATGCAAAACAATGAAAGTTGTTTCATCAAGTTATCTTGATTGGTTAAGAAGTTAGTCAATTTTTTATTTCGAGAAATAACAAATTGTCTAAAAGAAATATTGTCACTTTTGAATGTAGTGGATATTTTTTCCAAAACAAAAGTGTGCATTATGGAGTGTTTGGTATCAAATGAAAGGTATTGAAAAAATTCAAAACAATAGAAGTTGTTTCATCAAGATATCATGATTGGTTTAGGAGTTATTCAAATGTTCACATTTGGGGGAAAAAAGCAACGTTTTTTGTGCAGAGATCTTAAAACGGATAATATACATACACCACTTGATAGTAAGTAGCTCAATTATTTTTTTCACAAAGATGTTCATGTCAAGATTAGAATGTGTTAATGAATAGAGCTGTTTGGTGTGTTTATAACATGTTTTGATTTAAATATATTCACAAACTGAATATTAATGGCTAAACTATATATAATGACTGGACCGAATTACAAAAAGTTTTTATCTATCCAAAATACAAGGTCGGCGGTGAGATTAACTAAGATAGTGCGCCCTCATTTAATTAACCAACAATTAGTCAACAGTGGCTCTCATACACGGATTGATTGATAATTTGTGTTTAACGGCATATCGACAGCTAAGGTCATTTAAGGCTTGGCCAATGGGTCTATCCCGTATTTAATGTGTCCATAATGAGAGAAATTCCCAAAACCAGAACTGAATATTCAGCCATGAAATTAGAATATCCTATCCTGGTGCTAGGTCCATTCCACACCAGTCACTTAGCCCAACCACAAAAGTAGTATGATCAACACTGAACTAATTTGATGTGATATGTGGCTGCAGAGGCAACAAGAAAATATATATGGCTTGTCTGCACACAAATGCCAATGGTGGCAGATTGGAGAAACTGTGTCACAAGTTAATTAACCAAGTGATACGTATTCACAAGCGTATTTGTTAAGGTCAAAAGGTCAAAGTCATATTAAGGCCAGCATGGATGTATGGCATTTGTCCACATGTACGATGTATTAAAATATTAAAGTAATCCATCAAGGGAAATAGAAGTGATGATGACAGAAATGAGAAACTCGGGCAAATTTCTTAATGTGTGAAAAAGTTGTGACTGTCAAGGTCATACAAATGGCAGCATGGATGTGTGGCATTTGTCCACAGGTATGCTGTGTTGAACTGTTTATGTTCAAATGATATAGAAGTTATGACAGTTTGTTGGTGTTTAACGGCCTATCAAGCAGCTATATATATGGTCATATATGGTTATATAAGGTCGGGCCCACGGGTTCGATTACGATTAATCATACTCAGATAAGGCGTACAACTCTCACATACAAGAAAACCAAAGACGTACACGAGGGCCAAACTAGTTCTCCGGTCGGGATTCAGGTAAGGAAGAATCCCGATCGTTAAATAATACCCCACCGGTTACCCACGAAGAAATGAACAACTGCCGAACTTCTTAATGTGTGAAAAAATTCAAAGTTGTGAACGCCAAAAGGTGAAGGTCATATTAAGGGCAGCATGGATGTGTGGTAGTTGTTCAGAAGTATGCTGTGTTTAAATATTTAACTAATCTAATCCTATCTAACCAATCCTTAAAGTGATATAAAAGTTATGACAGAATTGACCGGCGAACCTCTTAATGCAAACTGGGGGGAGGAGGTCAATATTTTAGCTGTAACTTCTATCTACATATATTTGTGCCTGTTGGAGAAAGGAAGAATAGGAAGCTGCCCCACCCACCACCGCCGGCGCAGTACAAATATATAATAGAAATCCCCCCCCCCCCCCCATCCCCCCCCACCCCCCCCACCCGCCACCACTGTAGAAGAAGCAGACATTTTTCTTGAATAGAAAATAGATCAATTAGTTATATTGCATAATTAATTGGCCTCGATCCAGACGCTTTTCAAATAATAAAAAAAATGCCCACAGAAAGAGGTGGGGCTGTGGGGGGGGGGGGGGGGGGGGGGGGGGGGGGGGGGGGGGGGGGGGGGGGGGGTGGGGGGGGGGGGGGGGGCGGGGGGGGGGGGTTGGGTAGGGAGGATTGACATCTAGTGTCTCAAAAAAAAAAGATCGCTATAAATACACAATACCCAATAATAATGATTCAGGCTTCAGCTCAATTTGATTGATAATAATTTCATTTGGAGGTGAATTTTTTTATTGAATTGTTGAACATATATTCAAAGTGAATCTACAAGGACCCACAAATACACAGAGGCATCATTAAACAACAATTTTGCACTATAATTTTACACCAAAAATGGCCAGTTCAACTGTAACGATGGCTTTTTCGATGTGGAAGTGAAAATAAAATGGTCGCGAAAACCCATGACACGGCTCGTGTTCCGAACTTCCGGTTTGATATGAGGTTACTAAAAATGTTTTCCACCGAGTGCGCACAAGCCAAACGGTTTAATACAGTGTTTTTTGGCCACATTAATGATTGTTAAAGAAACTGTCGATGTCCTAGGATGTCGAATCCAGAGGTTCCTATAAAAATCACTGTTAAAATATTTACCTCTTTCTAGCACCAAAAACACGATTTTCCTATCAGAAATTTCAACAGCAAACAACAGAATCGTGTAGAGAGTGCTTTTTTCTTTCCGTTGACATGCCCAAATTAAATATCCATCAAGAAATGATCGCGTTATCGAAATTAAGCCATACCATCTATCACGTGATTTTTCAAAATGGCGGCGCCCCCAATTTTTTTTTAAAAAACAAACATCGTAAGTCATAAAATATACATTACACAATGTGCGTGTATGTTTTGTATTAACTAAATCCTCCAATATTGATAAAAAATCGACTTTGAAAACGGCCAAATTTAACATTGGGTCAGAAGGCAAACCGTAAATCGGGGAAAACTCCGACATCCCTAATACTAGCAAATAAAACGCCAGAGGAACACGGAAACACAGGAGATTCTCCAGAAATTTCGCGATATAAGTAAAAGTTAGATGATATATATTCGATGTATTCGAGTTGTATCTGCATGGCTAGTTAAAAGCGCATGGATGCATTAGGGAGTCAACAGCCTAAGAGTCGCAGATTACCTTAGATGAGCAGATTACCTTGCCACTCATACAGAGAATAGTAGGTTAGTGCCGTGAATGGGAAAACATATATGACAAGGCTTAGGATGGGCGAGGCTCTCCTGTGTGAATGTGGGTCTATGGGAAATCAATTGCTTGCCTGTTTCTTTCAAGTCTCAACCCCATCTCACATCCCATCAGGGAATACCTAATCAAGTCTGCACACAGCCGCCTACATCCTTGATATTTAAAATAAATATAACAACTATTTTACTGTATGTCGCAGGGTCGGTTTTTCCCATACTGGTAATTTACTTCCTTTTCGCATTGTATGCCCCTTTACGTCAGAGTTAATTCCCTTTGCATTGCATTCTGGGAGTTTTGTCAGCAGATTTGTCTTGAGAAAAGTTCAGTTTACTTCAGAGATTTGTTTTATAATTTTACTACATAATTTGGTAAGTAATTGGTTCATGCAATACTGTGTGCTTTTAATATGTCGATTGGTTTGGTTTGCGCTGGGTTTCGTGTATTTTGCAATAGGCAATGGTTAATTAAACTGCACTGAATCGTGACTGTTTACGCGAGATAAATTATTTAGCTACTGGTAATGGCGGGTTATTCAAATGGGCTATTCAGTTTATCCAAGTATATAATACCCCCCTGACTGAATGGAAGAGAAAAAAAATTGAGGCGGAGGTGGGAGGGCTGATCCGGGAAGAAAAAATTGAGGGGGGGGGGGGTGATGAATTGAGAAAAAAATTTGGGGGGGGGGGGGGGGGGGGTATCCGGAAAGAAAAATTTGAGGGGGGGGGGGGTATCCGAAAAAAAAATTGAGGTGGGGTGGGGGGGGTATCATAACGATATATTGAGGGGGGGGGGGGGTATGGAAGAGAGATTGAGGGGGGGGGGGTATCCGGAAAGAAAAAAATGAGGGGGGGATGGGTATCCGAATAAAAAATTGAGGGAGGGGGGTATCC
>CM055276.1:7742698-7927164 GCA_029237695.1 Conchocele bisecta | reverse complement strand
ACTATATCTCTGCAATGCTTTGCTTTGCCCATTACCATGAATTCACATTGTGTGTCAATCATCTAGTATTTTCATTCTACCCCCCTCCGTGCGGCCCTGTGTCCCAATGTCCAAGGTCAATAAATTACTTTGAAGTTTTTTGTTAAAGTTTTTGGTTAAGTTTTTTGGTTAAAGTTTTTCGTTATATTACTATATCTTTTTTGTCGCGCGCTGCGAGGAAAGCGCGATATAGTCGGCCGTTTGGCGTACGTACGTGTGTGCGGTTAAAGTTTTTGGTTAAGTTCTTTGGTTAAAGTTTTTGGTTAAGTTTTTTGGTTAAGTTGTTTGTTTAAGTTTTTTTTGTTTTTGGTTTAAAGTTTTTGGTTAAGTTTCTTTGGTTAAAGTTTTTGGTTAAGTTTTTTGGTTAAAGTTTTTCGTTATACTATATCTCTGCAACTGCTTTGCCCATTACCTTGAAACTTCACATGGGTGTTTATCATCATCTATATTTTCATTCTACCCCCCTCCCGTGCGGCCCCTGTGGTCAAGGTCAAATTACTTTGAAGTTTTTGGTTAAATTTTTTGGTTACCGGTAAGTTTTTTGGTTAAAGTTTTTCGTTATACTACATCTCTGCAACTGCTTTGCCCATTACCTTGAAACTTCATATGGGTGTTTATCATCATCTATATTTTCATTCTACCCCCTCCTGTGCGGCCCCTGTGCCCAATGTCAAGGTCAAATTACTTTGAAGTTTTTGGTTAAGTTCTTTGGTAAAAGTTTTTGGTTATGTTTTTTGGTTAAGTTTTTTGGTTAAGGTTTTTGGTTAAGTTTTTTGGTTAAAGTTTTTCGTTATACTATATCTCTGCAACTGCTTTGCCCATTACCTTCAAACTTCACATGGGTGTTTATCATCATCTATATTTTCATTCTACCCCCTTCCGTGCGGCCCCTGTGCCCAATGTCAAGGTCAAATTACTTTGAAGTTTTTGGTTAAGTTTTTTGGTTAAAGTTTTTGGTTAAGTTTTTTGGTTAAAGTTTTTCGTTATACTATATCTCTGCAACTGCTTTGCCCATTACCTTGAAACTTCATATGGGTGTTTATCATCATCTATATTTTCATTCTACCCCCCTCCCGTGTGCGGCCCCTGTGCCCAATGTCAAGGTCAAATTACTTTGAAGTTTTTTGTTAAGTTTTTTGGTTAAAGTTTTTGGTTAAGTTTTTTGGTTAAAGTTTTTTGTTATACTACAGTAGAACTTCGATAAGTAGAACAGGTCTGGCTCGAACACCATGGAAAACTCGAATTGGTTCGACAGTCCCGGCAAATTTCCTATATAATTCATGTAATAAAACACCTTAAACTCGAACTATGAATTACTCGAACAGTCGAACCTGTGGATTAGTCCCGTGGACAATGGTAATTACCACTAATAACTCGAACAGGTAAGTCTGTGATCAGCTGTTTGTCTAACGAGGTGCGGGTGGTCGCGTTGAGTAGTTTCCCTTGACGCGGGATGACATTAAATCACGAATCGCAAACAATAGCGGCGTGAATTACGGGCGTTATGAAAAGGAATTGAATGCGTTATGTGTCATGAACAAACGTTTACTTAAATTTAACTTTGACAGAAGATGTGCCAATACCAAACAAACCGAGATCATGGAATTCTTCAGGCGTTAATGTATAGTGTTTATAATTGTATACTGACATTGTTTCGTTTATATTTTCCGTTTGTATATTTATTCCAACCACTGTGCTATGTGTTATTTTTAAGACACTGGGACTACCAGTATTATGTATAGACGCAAAGCGGAACATAGCGGTTTATTTGACGTATAATTACATGCAAATATTGAATAAAACAGCAACTTTACAATTGTATTTGTTATTTTTCATTTCTCCCTCCAAATGTAATGCATATACAATGGCATGTCACATCGGTCATCCATATATTCATATAAGTGATTTTATTGACTGAATGTGACAGTACATTTTTGAAACTTCATTCCCTCGAACTATGCATCGCTCAAACTCAAACTCGATTCAGTTGCCGGTTCGAGCGATCGAAGTTCTACTGTATATCTCTGCAACTGCTTTGCCCATTACCTTGAAACTTCACATGGGTGTTTATCATCATCTATATTTTCATTCTACCCCCCTTTCGTGCGGCCCCTGTGCCCAATGTCAAGGTCAAATTACTTTGAAGTTTTCGGTTAAGTTTTTTGGTTAAAGTTTTTGGTTAAGTTTTTGTCGCGACCGCTTGCGAAAAGCGCGATATAGTCGGCACTTTGGCGTGTGTCCGGTTAAAGTTTTTGTTTAGGTTGTTTGGTTAATTTTTTTAGGTTAAAGTGTTTGGTTGAGTTCTTTGGTTAAAGTTTTTGGTTAAGTTTTTTGGTTAAAGTTTTTTGGTTAATTTTTTTCGTTATACTATATCTCTGCAACTGCTTTGCCCATTACCTTGAAACTTCACATGGGTGTTTATCATCATCTATATTTTCATTCTACCCCCCTCCCGTGTGGCCCCTGTGCCCAATGTCAAGGTCAAATTACTTTGAAGTTTTTGGTTAAGTTTTTTGGTTGAAGTTTTTGGTTGAGTTTTTTGGTTAAAATCTTTTGTTATACTATATCTCTGCAACTGCTTTGGCCCATTACCTTGAAACTTCACATGGATGTTTATCATCATCTATATTTTCATTCTTCCCCCCTCCCGTGCGGCCCCTGTGCCCAATGTCAAGGTCAAATTACTTTGAAGTTTTTGGTTAAGTTTTTTGGTTAAGTTTTTTGGTTAAAGTTTTTCGTTATAATATATCTTTTTTTTTAGTGTCCATGCCTCGCCACAAGGCGCGACATGCAGGCCGCGGCCATCTAATTTTTAGTGTCCATGCCTCGCCACAAGGCGCGACATGCAGGCCGCGGCCATCTAGTTTTATTGTACCCGTCACTTAATTTTGGACAAACATGCATGTGATGCATTCTGATAAACCATAACTCTACACGACTGAGGCATTTGTTTGACGATATGATCGGCTGGTCCCACGTTTCTGGCCAGGAATTGCAGAAATAATTTTGAAAAAAAAAAAAATCTTTGAATAGCTACCACGGTCATGTCTGATCGCACCACGCAGCAGGTGACAATAGAAAGAGGACGCAGCCACCAGTGTTTAGGCATCCGCTCAGTGGCTAGGTTATGCCTATGGTGTCGTTACTGCGACCCACCTGTTTGCACCTTGTGGATTGGCTGATTCCGTCAATACACAAGGCGCCAACGGGTCGGTCCCAGTATGACACCATTACGCATTCAGTTTCAAGTTGCCGTTGGTGAATTGTCGAGTGTTAATTTTGCACCATTGTTTTACAGAAAATATGTAATTATTGACGCAAACTTTTAGCGAGAAAATACATATTTTTTGTCACGCCCGCTTGCGGACAGCACAATATAGTCGGCACATAGGCGTTAGTCAATGAAAACATGACTGAGACCTCACAGATCAAGACAGTCATGAAGTCACGACTACATTGGCGTATGTATTTGCGTCCGGGTTAAAGTTTTTGGTTGAAGTTTATCGGTATACTGTCAAAGCCTCAGCGGGCGTGCCATTAGTGGTGACTTCATGACTGTCTTGATAGTTCTGTGAGGTCTCGGTCATGTTTTCATTGACTAGTGTGCAATCTACTTCTGTGTTCAGGATTTTAAATACACTAGGAAATTCAACAGTGCTGCAATTTCCACGAGTAAAAAGCAATAAAATTCTAGCTGTCCCACTGGTTACACATTTATTTTGGTCTATTTTGTCCTGTCACATGATGCATGACAGTTGATTTTGTTGTTACAATGGTACAATTGTATGTTTTTACAGAATATGCGTGAAAGTTTTTGTTTGTCGGTCCAGGCAGGGGCCGGGGTATCCGTGAGCCTCTTCTTACATTCTCTAGTTGTAATAAGTACCTGTATTTATTATTTCATCGCGTATTGGTATAAGCAACAATTAGGCTATCCTGATTGAAGCTGTAAGTGGAATAAGGTTGCTAACTTCATGTTGGTACCTTATTCCACTGACCACTTCACATATATATAAATTTTATTATTTCATCGCCTATTTGCACCGTTAAGCAATATAATATATCCATTCAACTGTGCATAAGTAATACTAAATCCAATCAAAATGTGTGTATAAGGCCATCCATAATTATATCTCCGTTTCCTGTAACCCGACCGACCCGCTAAAAACGGTGCGACCCGATTTTTTTTATTGCAATTTCGTTTACAATTTTTTTTTTCTTCATTTTTTTACAATATTTTTTTTTTTTTTCAATTTAGTGCTACAGTGGGTTAAAAGGGTTAATATAATCTCTGGCCCTAAATGGCATACATGTTCATACAACAACATATACAGCAATTGACATACTTTTATTGCAAGACTTGCAATATTGAATTTAAAAATTATTAATATTAAAAAGGTACAATATTTTAACACTTGCAATGCAAGATTGCAAGTGTTAAACTATTGTACCTTTTTAATATTAATAATTTTTAAATTCAATATGTCATGCGACAGAAAAAAAGAAGAAATTGCCTACCGACCGACCCACTTCTAAAATTCTGGGTCGGGTTACAGGAAACAAACAATTTTTTAAGGACGGCCTAATCCATAATTATTCCATTCAAATTATGTGTAGGTAGGTAATAATAAATTAAATCAACTTGTTAATATTTCCATTCAAATTGTGTGTAAGCAATACTAAATCAATTCAAATTGTGTGTAAGCAATACTAAATCAATTCAAATTGTTAATATTTTCATTCAAATTGTGTTTAAGCAATAATAAGTCCATTCAAATTGTGTATGAACATTAACAAATCCATTCAAATATTGTGTACATGTATAAGCAATAATAAATCCATTCAAATTGTGTGTATGAACATTAATAAATCCATTCAAATATTGTGTATAAGCAATAATAAATCCATTCAAATTGTGTGTAAGCAATAATAAATCTGTTCAAATTGTTAATAAAAATAAAATCCATTAAATTGTCTATAATCAATCATAAATCCATTCAAATTGTGTGTAAGCAATAATAAATCTGTTCAAATTGTTAATAAAAATAAAATCCATTAAATTGTTTATAAGCAATCATAAATCCATTCAAATTGTGTGTAAGCAATAATAAATCTGTTCAAAGTGTGTAATAAGTAACCGTGTGTATTGTGTTTTATAGGACCACTCAGTGGATTTGACCCTGTGATGGCTTCCACTAGCACCGCCTTCAGCCAAGATGGCTTCAACGGCAGTAAAAATATACGTACATGTTTGGTGGGTGGTTGGTTGGGTGAACGTGACGGCGTACATTAACGGTAGAGGTTCCTCCTTATAGGAATCACGATTTGCCTGGTTTGACCGCAGGTACGTTTTTACCTTTGGCTGCTTTGTTACCTGGGAGTTGAATTGGGTTATTGCCCAAAGATTATTACTGATCCTACTGCTTTTGGGAGGGAGCCAAGTGATTCTGGTGTGGCGAGGACCTGGCATCAGATCAGTTTTATTCTGATTTCAGAGCTGAATATGTAGTTTTTGTCGAGCTCGCTTGCGGAAAGCGAGACATAGTGATCACAATGACGTCCGGGTGTCCGTGCGTCTGTCCGATATCTGCGTTAAAGTTTTTAAATACCTTATATTTCTGCAGTCCTATTAAAGTCACTGTGCCCCTATGTCATGGTCAAATGACTTAGAAGTTTGCGTTAAAGTTTCTGTCAAAATTTGCTTTAAAGTTTTCACATACCTACTATCTCAGTAACCGTAAGTCAGATTTGCTTGAAACTTTGTATGCTTATTGGGCATCAAACTCGGCGGGCTGGACATGCGGGTCGCGGCCATCCTCGTTTATTGTAAATATTCAGTTATGATTTTGGGATTTTCCCCATTTGTACATGTACTTGAACATGTACTTGTACAGGTAATATGTGTAATTGACCCTGCCTTAAAGGTACATGCCCACTCAGTAGGCACAAACTGTTCTTTATAGGAATTAAATAAGTGTATAATTCTAAATATTATGAGTGCCCGCTATACAGATATAATCATTTAGCAATATTTATGTTATTGATAGTGACCCGTGGTGGTATCAGGCTATTTTCATAAGCAAATGAAACCTGATATTTTTTATTTATTTATACAAATTAAATGCGTCACCTAAAAAAATAGTATTTTAGACGTATTATAAAGTATAATCATTGCACATCAAAAATTAAATACAGAGAATAAATAGTAATGTCCGTTAACATTTTAAGGAAACACGGTTTATCGCCCCTGATATGAGTGTGTAAATTTAAGTGTGATATAAAATTTATAATAATGCCAATCAATACATGGGGAAATGATGAATGAATGTTTATTTTGCCAGGAAATGTCTCGGATGATGTCTCCGATACGGACGACATTTTGTGCCTACTGAGTACCTTTAAATGACCTTAGCTGTTGATAGGCCGTTAAACCCCAACAAACAAAAACACAAAACTGGCTGCTGTAATAAGGTTACTGACAGTTAACTGTTTTCATGCTGAGGAAAAATTGTTTTGCTGACGGAAACTTTTTAACTAAATGTTTTTCTTATTTCTGTATACCGGTTTGTTGTGTGCACGTCTGTACATTGTTGTTGACTTTAGATGAATATTTTTGACAGCAACAGTAGACGAGTACATTTAGAACAAAACTGGCTGTGACTGGAAAAAATAGTGCTTATGGGATTTGCAAACGGTGTAGTGCCTGTCAAATGTCACACTCCTATAACCTGATAACGATGTATTTTGCTTGTTGGAAGCATGATGGGTGTTTCATTGTTGGAACAGCGACTAGTGCAGATCCTGATCAGACTGTGCGGATGCACAGGCTGATCTGGATCTACACTGGTCGTAAAACCCATCAGCCCTATTTCTCCAGTCACAGCCACAATTGACAGCACCTGGTAGATAGATACCTTTAGAACAAAATCTAGAGCATGTGCTTATAACATTTTTGGCCCATGTTCACCTACTTCATACAGTTTGATTGGCATTTGGGATGGCTTAATATGTTGTGTTCTAAGGAATATGTCTACTGTGTGCTATCAATTATATCAACCAATGTTGTTATTTACCACCCCAGTTGTGTGACATGGTCCGCGTACCACAAGAACATGTTGGCCAGTGTGGACTACGAAGGCACCATCACCCTGTGGGACGCCTTTACGGGTCAGAAGTTCAAAGTCTTTCAGGTTTGTCTTCTATTTATTCATACCATATATCTGAATAATATTGAATTGTTTGAAAACATTGCCAAAAAAAATGGGCACGTTTCTTTTTAAAACGATAGTGGGGTTGTTTTATTATAAGGGACATTGGCATTTTAAGGTAGGAAAAGGTCCGCTTCTCTCGATCGTTTAAGATCCTCTATGTAGTCATTCAAAGTTTAACATTAGATGAATTAGTTTTTAGCTCGCCATGAAATGAAATGATTAACAATATTCCGTTATTTGACATAAATTAATTAACCTTTAACCCCTAATATAAGTAACTGGAATGAATTTTGATATGTTAATTTTGCAACCAATCCAATCGTCACATAAATTATTTTCAAACCAGTCCATTTATGAAAAGGGGGTGGTTTTGTTCTCAAAAATATGAAAATTACTGGCAAAAAGTGCAGATCCTGATGTTACGAGCCGGCTCATCTGGATCCTCACTGTTTGCCAATACCACTATACTGGTGTGTGGTGTTAACAAAATGCCATCACATGTTTGGACGTAGGCCCATTCACTTCCACTTTTGACATAAACAATAGAAATGAACCTTTAAAGGTACATGGCCACTCAGTAGGTACAAATTGCCAGATTATAATATAGAGACGGACAGCTTTATATAGTATGTAGATATGAAATTTTCTGGCAAGTTAAACATTCATTCATTCACCATGTGAAACATTTTATACCAGACGAAAAAGTTCACACTGATATCAGGAGTGATAACCGTGTTTCCTTAAAATGTTAACAGACATTACTATTTAATCTCTGTATTTATTTTTTGATCATACTTTATAATCTGTCGAACATATTATTTTTTCAGGTGACGCATTTAGTTTGCATAAATAATTAAAAATAGCATGCCTCATTTGCATATAAATAGCCTGATACCATCGCGAGTCACTGTCAGTAAAATAAATATCATTAAATGATTATATCTGTATAGCGGGCACTCATAATTTTTAGAACTGGTGGAATAGTGACACAATTATACACTTATTTAATTAATATAAAGAACGTGGGTGGCAGGTGGGAGCACGCGATGGGTAATTTAACGATCGGGGTTCATCCTTACCGGAATCCCGACTGGAGACCTGGTTTGGCCCTCGCATACGTCTTTGGAATTTTGTATGTGACAGTTGAATCTGGTTATACATGTACCCCTTATGTGAGTATTACGATATTCGTAATCCTATTTTAGGGAAGGGGCCAAGTGACTTTGGTGTGGTATGGACCTGGCACTAGGTCAGGTTATTCTAATTTCAGGGCTGAATATATTTGTTCTCGATGTAAATATTCCGTTCTGATTTTGGGATTTTCCCCCCAATGCAGCAGGTTAAAATGGGATCGAACCCGTTTGCCCGGCCTTACATGACCGTAGCTGTTGATAGGCCGTTAAACACTAATAAACAAACAAACAAAATAATACTGAGTGGGCATGTACCTTTAACAATAGACCATCATATGTTTGTAGGAGCATGAGAAGCGATGTTGGAGTGTCGACTTCAACCGGATGGATCCCAGATTGATTTCCTCTGGGTCTGATGATGTCAAAGGTACGGCACTAATGCACATGTCATCTTTTTTTCTGTCGTGTTAATTAACGATCAGGGTTCATCCTTACAGGAATGCCGACTTGCATGGTTTGGCCCTCATGTACATGTTTGGCCTTCTGATACTTGATAGCTAAATCCTGTTATACCCCAGTAAAAAGTAATAAGATTAGTGCGGGCATGCCGCCGGACCCCCTAGATACCTCAGGCCCCTTGGGCCTTCGAAATGACCCCCACCCTTCAAACAGGTCTGGCTACGGGCCTGTAATATGTGTGTGTAGAATGCATGCGTGTTGAAATTGAGTTTTGCGCATACATTACATGTACATACGTACGTAGAATGCAATTCGAACTAGCATGCTTTATATGCATGTACGTACGTAGAACGCAAATCCAACACGCATGCTGTCTACACATGCATGGGCAAATCGTATTTCCAAAAGCGGAAGACGAGATCAAGATCGCAAAAACGCGAGATTGTAACAAAAAAGAAATATGGCCGTACCCACCCATCCCCAATTAGCACATTTGCGACATATCATTTTCGGTCTAGCTGCACACCTGATAGTGTTTGCAATCATCAGTCGCTAATCCAGTTTCACGTGCAAAGTGTGACTGACCTTTAGAATTCTGTGGAAACAAACATACCAAAACCACGCTATGTAGTCGCTCACGTCATCGCATAGCAGATGAATTGATAATTACGCATTAGCTTGTGGAATTTCACATTTGTTTGATTTTTTGATAAAACCAAGATTTGGCAGCACATGAGAATCGATTCCTAAGACGATTCTCAAATGTTGTCAAAATATGTTTTTGTAAAGAAATATCAATGTATTCGGGTTTTCTTTTCACATTTGTCCGATGTCTTAATAAAACATGTTTTGGCAACACATGAGAATTGTCTCCTTAGACGATTCTAATATTTTGTAAAAAGAATTGTCACATTTGTTTGATTTCTTAGACAAATAATTGACAAATTCAGAAATCCACAACTTAATTTGTGTTTCTCGAGTCGGGTTTCATATGATGGCGAGGAAATACGATCGATTACACACCGTGAAAATCTTGTTGGAACGTAAATGTCAATTGTCACGTAGGCCATTTCAGTTTACCGCGCGTTACGTCAGCTGTTATTCTAAGTACGTATGGTTACGTCGTTCGCAGCTTCGTTCGCTCGTTAGGAGCATTTCTTTCCTTCGTTTATAAGGTATGGGTTGTGACCTAGGGCTTAGAACACCGACTTCCAATCTGGAGGTTGTGGGTTCAAACATCGCCTTGGGAATCAAACATACCTTCATAGTATGTCCATCCCATTCAATTTCACTTTTTTTCGTTTATATGCCGCGTAGAAACGATAATTTAAATTAAGAACCTTAAATTCCATTTCCACCCCGTGAAGTAACATACATTTATTTCTCTAAAGTTAGGTCTCGGCCTGTCGACGCAGTGAGACGAAAACGTTAACATACATCAAATAAATCAATAACCATCGATAGCCGCAGAATATTTTCGCTAATTCGCTAATTACTTTCAAATTCGATTAAATTAATATAATCAGGGTCGCTGTAGATTGCTATATCACTTTATTGCGATACACAGGTACTGTGTAACACAGTATATAGCTGCGAATCGCCAGGATGCCCGCAGCGTTATCGATCGATAAAGTGGTCAGTTTTGGGATTAAGTTTATGAGTCCGGTTCCAAAAAACGGGTTTGTGGCGGGACGTTCTAACAGAAAATAGTGACTTGCCCGGGACTAAATTCCAGCATAGAGGCACTTGCCCGAGATTAAAACCGACTTGTCCCGGGCGTCGGGCGTGCCAATTTGTACAGCCCTGCAGGACAATGCTGCTCTCTCTCCCCGGACTTTATCCATCTTTCTCTCCTACCTCCAGCACTTGCACTACACTGTATCTCAGGACGTCTACATTTACATGTACTGATAATGATTGACATAGCCGCATTTTGAATGAACTTTGTAAATTTGTTTAATAAATACCATACTAAACGGTCACTCGTGTAAGCTCCTCTATTTAAATGACAGCTTGTGTAAGATTTTCTATTTAAATCATCACTCGTGTAACACTTTGTATTTAAATCATTGCTCATGTAAAATACTCTATTTAAAATTTATATCAACGGTCATATAAGATCCTGCATTAAAATCATCACTTGTGTAAGATCTTCTATTTAAATCATCACTTGTGTAAGATCCTCTATTTAAATTGTCACTCCTGTAAGATCCTCTATTTAAATTGTCACTCCTGTAAGATCCTCTATTTAAATTATCACTCCTGTAAGATCCTATTTAAATCCTCACTCCTGTAAAATCCTCTATTTAAATCATCACTTCTGTAAGATTCTATTTAAATCATCACTCCTGTAGGATCCTATTTTAATCATCACTCTTGTAAGATCCTCTATTTCAATCATAACTCCTGTAAGATCCTCTATTTAAATGATCACTCCTGTGAGATCCTCTATTTAAATCATCACTCCCAAGAGATCCTCTATTTAAATTGTCACTCCTGTAAGATTCCTTATTTAAATCATCACTCCTGTAAGATCCTCTATTTAAATCATCACTCCTGTGAGATCCTCTATTTAAATTGCCACTTCTGTAATATCCTCTATTTAAATCATCACTCCTGTAAGATCCTCTATTTAAGTCATCACTCCTGTAAGATCCTCTTTAAATCATCACTCCTGTGAGATCCTCTATTTAAATCATCACTCCTGTGAGATCCTCTATTTAAATCATCACTCCTGTAAGATCTTGTATTTAAATCATCACTCCCGTGAGATCCTCTATTTAAATCATCACTCCTGTAAGATCCTCTATTTAAATCATCACTCCTGTGAGATCCTCTATTTAAATCATCACTCCTGTGATATCTTATTTAAATCATCACTCCTGTAAGATCCACTATTTAAATTGTCACTACTGTAAGATCCTCTATTTAAATCATCACTCCTATAAGATCCTCTATTTAAATCGGCACTCCTGTAAGCTCCTATTTAAATCATCACTGTTGTAAGATCCTCTATTTAAATTGTCACTCCTGTAAGATCCTCTATTTAAATTGTCACTCCTGTAAGATTCTCTATTTAAATCATCACTCCTGTAAGATTCTCTATTTAAATCATCAATCCTGTGAGATCCTATATTTAAATCATCACTCCTGTCAGATCCTCTATTTAAACCATCACTCCTGTAAGATCCTCTATTTAAATCATCACTCCTGTAGTGTAATATCATCTATTTAAATCATCACTCCTGTAAGATCCTCTATTTAAATCATCACTGCTGTGAGATCCCCTATTTAAATCATCACTCCTGTGAGATCCCCTATTTAAATCATCACTTCTGTGAGATCTTCTATTTAAATCATTACTCCGGTGAGATCCTCCATTTAAATCAGCACTCCCGTAAGATCTTCTATTTAATCATCACTCCTATAAGATCCTCTATTTAAATCATCACTCCTGTAAGATCCTCTATTTATACCCCCTTCAACGAGTTGTGGGGGTGGGTATACTGGAGTCGGGTTGTCCATCTGTCCGTCCGTCACTAAACTTAACATCAGATAAATATTGTTAATAATGCTTAATATTTCACACATGCATTCCTGTAAGGCTCTACTACCATGCTGTGCCAAATCCACGACCATCCAACCCCCGCTGATCCCAAGGTCAAGGTCAAATACTTAGTCTCTTTACAAAACTTAACATCAGAGAAATATTGTTATAACTTGTATTTCCTTCATCTAAAATGCTTAATATTTCACACATGCATTCCTGTAAGGCTCTACTACCATGCTGTGCCAAATCCACGACCGTCCAACCCCCGCTGATCCCAAGGTCAACGTCAAATACTTTCTCTTTACAAAACTTAACATCAGAGAAATATGTTTTTAACTTCTATTTCCTTCATCTAAAATGCTTAATATTTCACACATGCATTCCTGTAAGGCTTTACTACCATGCTGTGCCAAATCCATGACCGTTCGACCCCCACTGATCCCAAGGTCAAATACTTAGTCTCTTTACAAAACTTAACATCAGAGAAATATGTCGGCTCCTCTATTTAAATCATTACTCCTCCGCTATTTGATCACTCTATTTATCCATTGCAGTGAAGTTATGGTCAACCGATACCTACCACTCTATATCGAGTGTTGTGTGAAGTTTAACCCCGAAAGCCGCTATCACCTCGCGTTTAGCTCATCAGGTAATTGTTAAAAAGGAAGGAAACGGGGCCAGTGGGAACTTTCTATGCCCCGGCCGCTGCGACCACAACAATCCGAAACCTGCATTAAAGTTTTTAAATTAGTTGTACAGAGTCCAGAGCTCCAGATAAGCTGCGTATTTGCGTAAATACCCAATTAAAATTGCCAAAAACCCAATTGAAATCGGAAGTAGCGATTATCAAAAAGCAATAACAAATTTGTGGTACCTTTATCATGCTGCAGAAAACAGACCACAAATATAGCATATTTTTCTTATTTTCCATGAAAACACATCTTGGTATTTCATTAGAATTGTCTCCAATGAGACAATTCTAATGAAATCCCAAGACATGTTTTCATTTCGAAGCAAACTATTCAATAATTGCTGTATGATGATGTGTAAACAGTAGTGTGATTGTATTTTACCCAATTAAAATATTGAAATACTCAATTGCTTCAGAAATGATGGAGTGACAATACTCAATTACTATCTGGAGCCCTGATTAGAGATTGATTAAAACGTGTAGCGTGATAACGATCAATATCGCTTGTTAGAAGCATGACGAGTGTTTCACTGATGGAATGGCGGACAGTGCAGATTATGATCAGATTGTGCGGATGCAAAGGCTGATCTGGATCTACACTGGTCACAAAACCCATAAGCCCCATATCTCCAGTCACAGCCACAATTTATGATCGCATCTAATGTCCCTAAGGTTTCTTTTTCTCAGCCGGCAGCTCCACTGAAATAACTAAGATTTTGTCATCCCTGACCTCCCGAGACATTGTTGTATATTTGTTGTTCAATATCGTGCCTCAACAACGTTGATCAAATGATTGGGCGGAATCGAATAGAGCTTGTAGCTTCATAAATGGCCCACCGCTGAGAAAAACTGCCTTACAACGTATGCGACAAACATAGTCCCAGATCAGCCTGCGCATTCGCAGCACAGTCTGATCAGGGTCTACGCTGGTCACCATTCTATCCATCCTTCGTTTTATGCTTTGGAAAAATGAGTTTTGTCACTCTGATTGTACAAGCAGACATGATGGTCAGGGTGTACACTGGCCACAAAGTGAATACGGCCATTTTCCGTCGGCGCTTCCAGCGATGGTGTAGAAATACAGCACAGGTGGAAGACCCTGACATGTGACACAAAAAAATGCCCAATTAAAACAATTCCATTACCCCCCACCCACTTGGTCTCGTACAGTACTATGTTCAGGCATGGGAAATTTCCGGATTAATCCGGAAATCCGGATTTCAGGTCCCAGGGACCACTTTTGTGAATTTTGTAAATCCGTTGAGAATGGCGATAAAAAATTACAAAAATTTTTTTTTTTTTTTTTTTTTTTTACGTGGCATTTCTTTTATTTTCTCCAGCGGAATCCCTGTTATACATGTACTGACTTCTTGTTGCAAGTATTATTTTAAATTGAAATGGATTATGTTGCCAATTGTTCCTAATTACATTGTATAGCATATTTTTTCAGGGGAAAATGTGATCTATTTAATGCTAAATATACCTCAGAATGAAGCACAGAGCATCTAGAATTGAAAAACAATTCTGGGGTGGGGCATGCCCCCAGACCCCCCAAGTAAATCGCAGCGCAATCCGCTGCTCAAATAAATGTTCAGGATTGGGGATAGTGTTCCACCTGTATGTTCTATATACTATATACTGCTAGTCTACATAGACCATAGTACTGTACAGGGGTAATGGCATTTTTTAATGGGCATTTTTGTGTGTCTCGGGTCCGGGTCTTCCACCTGTGAAATAGGGCAGTCAGGCATGAATTCTTCAAGCAGGATTTGTGATTATAGCATTTTCTCGAGTCTGTTTTCCAAGCCGAAACTGGCCTATGGAACTTTGGGAAACACATAAAATATATGGTTTCCCCATAACATAGATTGTGCCAATGTTTAGGGTTAGTATGACAGTACTGGTTTAATCACAATAACAATATATTGGATACAGTTTGTTTTGGGAAAGTTTCCCAAAGCAAATTGTGTCCGAATATTTAGGGTTATTAATGGTTATTAAGAATGACCTATTTGGTTGCTGGAGTCTGGCGGGCTTTCTAATTAGTTCCCAGTTAGTGTTGACTGCTTTATGTGGGTGTGGCCTACAATAGTACATTTTAATTTTAAAAGTTTAAATAGGATAAAAATGATATTTATCACCTGTATTAATTTCATCTGCATCTCCATTAGTTAGTCAATCAATCAATCAGTCGATCGTTCCAGATTGATCTACATGTTGACTACTAGCAGTTAAACAACATTAAAGGTACATGCCCACCTAGTAGGTTATACTATAGTGATACAGATACTTTTGTATATTCTGTACGTATGACATTTTCTGGCAAAATAAACATTCATTCACCATTACCCCACGTATTGATTGGCATTATTATACATTTTATTTGAGACGAACATTCTCGCACTGATATCAGGGGCGATAACTGTATTTCCTTAAACTGTTAACAGACATTACTATTTATTCTCTGTATTTATTTGTTGATGTGTAATGATCATACTTTATAATCTGTCGAAAATATTATTTTTTCAGGTGACGCATTTCATTAGTATAAATAAGTAAAAAATATCATGCCTCATTTGCATATGAAAATAGCCTGATACCAACGCGCGTCACTATCAGTAAAATAAATATTACTAAATGATTATATCTGTTTTCCGGGCACTTGTAATTTTTAGAACTGGTGGAATAGTGACACAATTATACACTTATTTATTCCTATAAAGAACATTTTGTGCTTATATATAATTACTGAGTGGGCATGTACCTTTAAATAATATAAAATGATCCACGTGGAAGACGAACTTCACTTCTTACTAGACTTTAGAAAGTCCAATAATACTTGTGGAAGGCCTATAGGCATGCAGCCAGTTGTTGGACTGTTAAGTTTAAATAAATGTATAAACAATGGTGCATTATTGCCATGCTGCATTTTATCAGGAAACAAGCTTTGTTGCTGGACTTTTAGAACTCCCAGCAATACTGGCTGAAGAGACCTTGTTGAACTTTTAATGGTATAAATCTAATAACTTATATAAAAAAGCAAGTTGTTTTTCTTATAATAATTTGATTTGTTGTATAATTGCAGGTTGATCCATGTGGAACGAGCTGCGGCAGGAGCAGGAGGAAATGCAGATGGTCGTCTGTCAGACCCTCGACACGGCAAACGGAAAACTCAACTATAGCGCGACAGCCAGGAACGAACATGGTTCTGGGACGATGAAGACGAAATTGACTACGACGGAGATCGGGGGTGCACTGTTCGCCGTTCCGTCAATGAAAATCCCATCCTGCTTCTTGTAACGGCCCTCAAGCAGCCGAAGTAGCACGAAATTGACTATAAGGCCATTATAAAATAAATACTAGATTCTCATCCATTTTTTTTATTAGCTCACCTGAGCAAAGCTCATGTGAGCTATTCTTATGGCAAAGTGTACGTCGTCCGTCGTCCGTGAACATTTTCAATCATCTTCTTCTCCCGAACTGCTGAGCCGATGTTGGTCAAACTTTACAGGGATGATATATGAGTGATGCCATTTCAGATTTGTTAAAATGAAGGTCATCGACAATCCAAGATGGCCGCTGTGGAAAAGTAGGTCAAATTCTTAAAAAATCTTCTTCTCACGAACCGCCAGGCCGATTTTGGCGAAACTTTGTATGAATGATCGATAGTTAATGCTGATTCAGATTTGTTCATATGGTGGCCCCTGGGTCAATAATGGGCGTGGCCCGAGGGGTCAACTAGGGGTCAAATTATATTTTTGCCCGAATATGGTCATATAATATATCAAATCGAAGGTATCGACTAGTCGATCACTCTGGAGCATTTTTTGTCTAAATCAGATGATTTTGTCATCCAAGATGGCCACCGAAAGGTAAAAAAGTTGTTCTTTTACTAAACATTTCAAACGTATTCTTCTTGTGAACTGCTTGGCCGATATTGGCCAAACTTAACTGTAATGGTCTGTGGGTGAAGCCTGTCCATTTTTGTTAAAATGGAGGTCATCACCAAATCCAAGATGTCCGCCGTTGAAAAGTTGGTCAAATTGTCAAAAAAATCTTCTCACAAACCGCCAGGCCGATTTCGACAAAACTTTGTATGAATGATAGTTAACGCTGATTCAGATTTGTTCATATGGTGACCTGGGTCAAAAATGGTCATGGCCCGAGGGGTCAAATAGGGGTCAAATTTTAATTTTGACCGAATATGGTCATTTTATATATCAAATTGAAGGTATAGCAGTAAATCACATGCACATTCGCAATATATGTTAGATCGGAAGGTACCAACAAATTCTGTGGAACATTTGAAGTTGTAAGTGAAGAGTCTTTGTGAAATCAAGATGACCACTATGGAGGCTTTTAGGTGAGCGATACAGGCCCATTTGGGCCTCTTGTTTTATATTTTCAGGATATCGTAAATACCACCATCGGGGCGGAAAGCGAGACATAGTGATCACAATGGGGGAGGAGCCTAAGACAATAGAATACAATAGGCTTATTCCGTATAGCCCTTAGTCCTTTGTAGTTTAGGGGCTATTCCTTTGATATTTTAAAGAACAAATTGCCCATAAACCCAAAATGTTAGAAAGTCCGTCCGTCCGAAATATGCGTTAAAAGTTTTTAAATACCTTATATCTCTGCAGTCCTAAGTCACATTGACTTGAACCTTCATATGCTTTAATATTAGTTATCATCCATATATTCATGCTGTGTCCCACTCATGCGGCCCATGTGCCCAAGGTCAAATGATTTAGAAGTTTGTGTTAAATTTTTGTCAATATTTGTGTTAAAGTTTTCAAATACCTACTATCTCTGTAACCGTAAGTCGGATTTGCTTGAAACTTTGTATGCTTTTTGGTCATCATCCATATATTCATTCTGTGTCCCACTCATGCGGCCCCTGTGCCCCTATGTCAAGGTCAAATGACTTAGAAGTTTGCATTAAAGTTTCTGTCAAAATTTGCGTTAAAAGTTTTCACATACCTACTATCTCTGTAACCGTAAGTCAGGTTTGCTTGAAACTTTGTATGCTTATTAGGCATCATCCATATAATCATTCTGTGTCCCACTCATACGGCCCCTGTGCCCCAAGGTCAAGGCCAAATGACTTAGAAGTTTGCGTTATTATAAAATCTGCGTTAAAGTTTTTACATATCCTATATCTTCACAATTGTGACTCCAATGTACTTCCAACTTCTAATACTTTTCATCATCCATATTTTCATTCCATAGCCTGCCCATGTGGTCCACATGCTGAAGGTCAAGGTCAAATGACTTTGAAATTTGTGTTAAGTTTTTACATACCTTATATTTCCACAACACTTCCTCCGATTTACTTCCAACATCCAATACTTCTTATTCATCATCCATATTTTTATGCTCCACCACGATAGTGGAGGGGGCATTTAGTGTTACCCTTGTCCGTCCGTCCCGTCCGTCCCGTCCGTCACAAAACTTTAACGCTCGGGTAAATGTCTCAGAATTTCTTCATCCTTCGACCGATCTGCTTCATATTTCATATACACATTGCTATAATGGTCCTCTACCGCCCTGTGCCAAATCCACGTTTGTCCTGCCCCCGCCAAGCCCAGGATCAAGGTCACATACTTAGTGCTTCAAAAACTTTAACGCTCGGGTAAATATCTTATAATTTCTGTTGTCTTTCACGGATCAGCTTCATACTTCATATACGCATTGCTCTAATGGTCCTCTACCGCCCTGTGCCAAATCCACATTCGTCCTGCCTCCGCCGAGCCCAGGGTCAAGGTCACATACTTGGTGCTTCAAAAACTTTAATGCTCGGGTAAATATCTTATAATTTCTGTTTGCTTTCACGGATCAGCTTCATATTTCATATACGCATTGCTCTGATGGTCCTCTACTGTCCTGTGCCAAATCCACGTTCGTCCTGCCCCCGCCAAGCCCAGGGTCAAGGTCACATACTTAGTGCTTCAAAAACTTTAACACTCGGGGTAAATATCTTATAATTTCTGTTGTCTTTCACGGATCATCTTCATACTTCATATACGCATTGCTGATTGCTGTAATGGTCCTCTACCGCCCTGTGCCAAATACACGTTCGTCCTGCCCCTGCCGAGCCCAGGGTCAAGGTCACATACTTGGTGCTTCAAAAACTTTAACGCTCGGGCAAATATCTTATAATTTCCGTTTGCTTTCATGGATCAGCTTCATATTTCATATACGCATTGCTCTGATGGTCCTCCACTGTCCTGTGCCAAATCCACGTTCGTCCTGCCCCCGCCAAGCCCAGGGTCAAGGTCACATACTTAGTGCTTCAAAAACTTTAACGCTCAGGTAAATATCTTATAATTTCTGTTGTCTTTCACGGATCATCTTCATACTTTATATACGCATTGCTGTAATGGTCCTCTACCGCCCTGTGCCAAATCCACGTTCGTCCTGCCCCCGCCGAGCCCAGGGTCAAGGTCACATACTTGGTGTTTCAAAAACTTTAACGCTCGGGTAAATATCTTATAATTTATGTTTGCTTTCAAGGATCAGCTTCATATTTCATATACGCATTGCTCTAATGGTCCTCTACTGTCCTGTGCCAAATCCATGTTCGTCCTGCCCCCGCCAAGCCCAGGGTCAAGGTCACATACTTAGTGCTTCAAAAACTTTAACGCTCAGGTAAATATCTTATAATTTCTGTTGTCTTTCACGGATCATCTTCATACTTTATATACGCATTGCTGTAATGGTCCTCTACCGCCCTGTGCCAAATCCACGTTCGTCCTGCCCCCGCCGAGCCCAGGGTCAAGGTCACATACTTGGTGCTTCAAAAACTTTAACGCTCGGGTAAATATCTTATAATTTATGTTTGCTTTCACGGATCAGCTTCATATTTCATATACGCATTGCTGTAATGGTCCTCTACCGCCCTGTGCCAAATCCATGTTTCTCCTGCGCCAAGCCCAGGGTCAAGGTTACATACTTGGTGCTTCAAAAACTTTAACGCTCAGGTAAAAACAAATTTTGACTTGGAATTTGGCCTCATTTATTATCAAAGCGATATGTGGGGCATCCGTGTTCTATGAACACATTTTCGAGTTATTCTATAGCCTGCCCATGTGGTCCAAGGTCAAGGTCAAATGACTTTGAAACTTGTGTTAAGTTTTTACATACCTTATATTTCCAAAACACTTCCTACGATTTACTGCCAACATCCAATACTTCTTATTCATCATGCATATTTTGAATTATTTTCATTCTATAGCCTGCCCATGTGGTCCAAGGTCACGGTCAAATGACTTTGAAATTTGTCTTAAAAGTTTTTACATACCTTATATCTCCACAACACTTCCTCTCATTTACTTTAAACTTCAAATAATTCTTTATCATCCATATTTTCATTCTATAGCCCACCCATGCGGCCCACATGCCTAAGATCAAGGTCAAATGACTTTAAAATTTGTGTTAAAGCTTTTACATACCTTATATCTCCACAACCCTTAATTCAAACCTCAAATAAATACACTCAGAGACCATCAAATGCCTCGGCGGGCTCGACATGCGGGCCGCGGCCATCTGGTTATGGAGAAATAAACAGTCAGATTTTTTTCTCAACGAAGTATTGTATCCATAGACTTCAATGCATTAGCGTCATAACGTGCTATACATGTTTCATGTAGACATACTATACGACCAGTGTAGATCCAGATCAGCTTGCGTATCCGCACAGTTTGATCAGAATCTGCACTGACCGTCGAATGTTGACATCTGTATGTGTAGTTGTTGTACATTTTGTTGATAGCTTGTATTACTGTACCGGTGTGTGTATATACCTCTAACCTCGGACGCTTCTGTGAGGTAATAAACTTGTTCTCTACATTCTTGTTTCTTCTTCTACATTTCAGGAGGATTGGAGGATGCACGTATCTGGATGAATCCATCCTTAAGGATTCATATTTACTGGGATGCACACCTGGTGGCAAGTGGTCTGGTGTAGTAAGGGTGCCTGGCAGCATATCAGGATATTGTGTCCGTGCTGGTAGTTTTGGTGCTGAATGTCCAGTGCCCGCCCACATGTAGGTGAATTCCTGTCTGAATATTGACCTGCTTGTTCGGGTAATTGTACCCTTCTCGTGGCCACACGGAAAGTCTATAGAAATCTAATAAAAAGCCCTACTCATAAACCGATAGCTTCTTTCACAAACAAACCATAATGTATGTGTTCATGAAGTCTTTATGTAGATGCTGCCAGCAAGGAAATGACACCATATGCTGTAGTTAGCCAATAATAAGCACATGTTCATGTTTTATATGAAATACACATGTAAAACATCAACACTGGTGTATTATTTGCAGATTACAGTAGGTTTATTTTTATCTGCGGCAGTATATGCATAACGACTTGCTGATCACATTCATATGGTTTATTTGTGTAAGTAGCTTAATTGTTATTAGTAAGGCTTTTTAATATATATTCATAGAGGTTACATTGAACACCCTAATCGATCAACAACAGGATCATTTACATGATTTAGACGGGAATACACCACAGGTGGAAGGCAAGACTGACATGCGACATAAACAAAAAACCCATTCCCCCACCCACCTTTTGTCGTACTATACGTTGTTTCCTTATAGGAAACAACATACAGTACGACACCAGGTGTTTGGTCACGGGTTCCAGTCTTCCACCTGTGCAGTGGGAGCACTATGTTCAGCAACGAGACGACAATATCCTGATCTTGCGACGGGCATCCTTACAAATGCGAGATTACTTGTCACCATTTGAAGTGTGAATTCCACTAAATGAATACGTATCCTCCCATCCTCTTCTCCCCATATCTCCCGGGTTACATTTAATTGAAATAGAAACGTTCCTGGTCATTGTTTATTACTAATAAACCAATTGATTGATACAGATATCATAAAAAAAAACTATTTCATCCCAATGCCCTTGGTCAAAGTCAAATGACACAGAAATTTGTGTTTGTGTTTCTGCTAGTAGCCAGACTCGTGTTTCACTGACTGGTGAACAGTGCATACCCTCCTGGTCAGACTGGATGCACATGCTGGTCTGGTATACATGGGTCGCATCGGCCATAAGCCCTATTTCTCCAGCCACAGCCATACGAGCCGCCAATACACGTTTGTGTGCTTTGTAATTGTGAACAGACATTAGGAGTTGAGGTAAATGACAGTGAAATGCCAGTTACATAAACACATTGGAATAAACACTTGTGCAGAATTGATCTGGGTTAATATGCCGATTAATTCTCAACAAATGTTTCTTCCATATAATTACACCCTAATTCTGTATTCACACATGGTCTGATGTAGGTCCTATATCCATGTTGATGTCCCTTAAATGGATTCATGTAGGGGACAATCTGTGATGCAGAAACATCGACAGTGGCCATCTTGGAAGCCATCTTGATTTGATTCATTGGTGTTCAACAGCTACGGTCATTTAAGGTCGGGCCAACTATTTGATCCCGTATATAACCTGCTGCATCGAGAGTAGCCATCTTGGAAGCCATCTTGAATTGTGGTCATTGTCCTGGATTTCAAGACGGCGTCCAAAATGGCTGCCATACAGACGTATTGGTATATAAAAGTTGTAACTGCAGAACTAACATGGAAAATGTAGGATTTTATCATCATTTATGTCTAAATAATGTATTTACCAGAAAAATCAATGAGTTCTGTGTATAGAAAATGTAACTGTCATATAAAAATGAGTTTAGCAAAATTTACAAAAAATATAAATAAAAATGTTCATTACACGATTGCATTTCTTGTTATATTAAAAATAAATATAATTATATTCTCCACATGCTGACTGCATGGGTAATAGGTGCCAATTGCAATCAATTTTCATTAGAATGATAAGGAAAAAAGTATTAATGCATATTGGTGGGTGGGGTAAAGCACATTAAAACACATTTACAGACTATCGGTGACTATTATTTAAAAGCTACATTGTAAGTCTTATTTTTTGTCCGATTTGGCTGAAAATTTGTGGAGTTGTTCAGTTTTTCATGCTGATCAATATGTGTAAATTTCAGCTTAATCAGAAAAAGTTGATGAATTTCTCGAAAAAAACACCAAGGGGTACCTTGATGTTTTTTTTACGAACCAAATTTTTTTTATGTCCGATTTGGCTGAAAATTTGTGGATTTGTTCAGTTTTTCATGCTGATCAATATGTGTAAGTTTCAGCTTAATCAGAAAAAGTTGATGAATTTATTGGTGTTTTTTTATGGAAAAACATTTTGTATGTCTGATTAAGCCGAAAGTTGCACAGTTTGATCAGTATGGAAAACTGAATTAGTTCACAAAATTTTGGGTCAATCGGGTTTAAAAAACTTCTTTTTTTTAAACTTTGTTGCAGTTAGGGTTATATATAGTATAACTAGAGTGATCACAGACGCGACCGTAATACCCCCGCCAATATTGCTTTTACACATGAACAGGTTTAATATCAGTCCTAGTTTCATAGGTTGGAATATATATTTCATGCTCCTTTTTACCTTTGACCTCAAATTGTGACCTCGACCTTGGTTGTGGCTATTGAACGCGACACAACATTTCATCATGCCATGGCACACACTTGTGCCACATCATTTGAAATCCATTCATTGGTTAAGAAGATATACAAAATCTTAGGCGCATTTTTGACCTTTGACCTTCGAGTGTGACCTTGACATTGCCCGTGGACACATTGGTATTGAACGTCTCATCATGGCAAACATTTATGACAAATCATTTGAAAATTTGTCGGTTTAGAAAGGAAATCTTATGCACATGTTTGACCTCCAAGTGTGACCTTGGAAGTAGGTACGGGTTTTTTTTTAACGCGACACTTCGTCTCATCATGACAAACATTTGCAGCGAATTATTCGAAAATTCCATTCATTGGTTTAGAAGATATTATATACAGAAATGAAATCTCATGTACATATCTGACCTCTAATTGTGACCTTGACCTTGGTATATGGCTATTGAACGTGACACAACATTTCATCATGGCAATCTTTTGTGCCACATTTGAAATCCATTCATTAGTTTAGAAGATATACAAAATCTTATTGACCTTTGACCTCCGAGTATGACCTTGACATTGCATGTGGACACATTGGTATTGAACAATACACATCGTCTCATCTAGGCAAATATATGTGACAAATCAACTGAAAATCCATTTGTCAGTTTAGAAGATGTACAGAAGGGAAATCTCATGCACATGTTTGACCTCTACGTGTGACCTTGACCTCGGACACAGGTACATGGGATTTTGAATGTGACACATCGTCATCATGACAAACGTTCGAGTCGAATCATTCATCGGTTTAGAAGATATAGTGTGGAAACAAAATCTCATGAACATTTTTCACCTTTGTGTGATCTTCACCATGGACGTAACCACATGGGTATTGAATGCGACACATCGTCTCATGGCAAACATTTGTGCCAAATCATTTGAAAATTCATTCATCGGTTTAGAAGATATAGTGTGGAAACGAAATGTGACCTTTGACCTCTAAGTGACCTTGGAGGTAGACACGTCGGTATTGAACATGACGCATCATCTCATCATGGCAAATCATTTAAAAATTCAGTGATCGGTTTAGAAGATACACAGCCGAAACAAAATCTCCAACAGACCGACCGACATACAAGCTGATACATGTATGATGTATTGAAATATTAACGTAATCCTTCAAGAGATATAGAAGTTATGATGGAATTGAGAAACTCCCGCAATTTTCTTAAATTTTTAACACGCATTAAAGCATATTTGGTGATAATTGAAATCTATTTACTAGAAATTGACATATTATCAATATCTTATTGCAGTATCAGTATGCAGTTATGTTTAGTGTAATGCCTAACCATAAAGAGAATAATATTAAACTAGAAATGTATCCATGGGATACGGATGCCCCCACTGGTAGCCTATATCAACGGAAGCTGTAGAACTAGCAGACCCTAAGAATAGGACACACAATTTCATGTGATGTGTCCTCATGATAATATTCTGATTAGGATTACTCTTCTAAAGGGTATAACCAGTTTCAACTCTCACATACAAGAAAGCCAGACATATCTGATGGTTAAGCAGGGTCTCCAGTTGTGATTCCAGACAGTAAGGTTGAATCCCGATTGTTAAATTATCCATCACATACTCCCAACCAACCACCACATCGTGAATATGGATATACATGTAACTTCAAAAGTACAAAATCCAATCATCTTTCTGGCATGCTGCATGCCTCTAAATCGTGATGTACACATGTGTAAAGTATCATGAACATATGCCATGTGGTAGACGACGTGCAACCCAGACAAAGACCCAAACAAACAAGAACATTTTGTCAAAGGGAGATAACTCTAAAAGTACAAATCCAGAATCGTCTTTCTTGCAAATAACACGTCACTAGGTCATGTTGTATACATGTGGGAACCCGGAAGTATCATGAAGATATGTCATGCGATATACAACTTGCAGACTTAAACAAGGTGAATATTTGTGTGACGGACTGACAAACAGACCGGTGTAAACATAAGGTCAGGCCCCCCCCAATAAACAAGAGGCCCGAATGGGCTTGTAACGCTCACCTGACCTACGGACCATAACTGTGAAGTTTGACCAGTGTCGGCCAAGCGGTTCACACAAAGAAGATGTTTGAAATCTATAATAAAAGGATGACCTTTCGGCTGCCATCTTGGATGAGGTAATCATCCGATTTTGACAAAAAAAATGCTCCAGAGTGATCGTCTCCTGGATACCTTCGATTTGATAATGACCATATTTGGTAAAATGTGAATTTTACCCCACTTGACCCCCCACCGCCCATTTTTGAGCTTGGTGTCATTTTAACAAATCTGACAGAGCATTGACTATCGACCATTCCTGCCAAGTTTCGGCAAAATCGGTCATGCGGTTTATGAGAAGGTTTTTTAAGAACTTGACCTCATTTTTTTATGGCGGCCATCTTGGATGATGCGACGACCACCATTGTAACAACTAGATTTGTCAGTAAGCAGGGGCTTACGGAATACCCCCCCCCCCCCCCCCCCCCACCCCCCCCCCCCCCCCCCCCCCCCGCCACCCCCCCCCCCCCCCCCCCCCCCCCCCCCCGCGTCAGCCCTGACCTAGAATTAATTTCAGCTCGCATACTATCATTTTCAGATAAAAGACTATGTCAGCACATATGGAGAGTGCGATGGTGGTTCCAGTTGAAAAAAACAAACTAGACATTATAAGTCTGTGACCTTGAGCCCTGGCATAAATGGGGGTCGTAGGTTTGGTGCAGAATGATGTATGAGTGTCAGAGAAGGGCCGGGTAAAATATCACTGCATTCCGCAAAGGGAAAGAGAAGTTATAAGGAAATTTACATTTGTTAAGTTTTAGTTTTTTTCTAAGTTTATAAGTCCGTGACCTTGAGCCCTGGCATAAATGGGGGTCATAGGTTTGTTGCAGAATGATGTATGAGTGTCAGAGAAGGGGTGGGTAAAATATGAAAGATTTCCGCAAAGGGAAAGAGAAGTTAAAAGGCAATTTACAATTGTTAAGTTTTCTTTTTTTTCTAAATTTCTAAGTCCGTGACCTTGACCCCTGGCATAAATGGGGGTCGTAGGTTTGTTGCAGAATGATGTATGAGTGTCAGAGAAGGGGCGGGTAAAATATGAAAGATTTCCGCAAAGGGAAAGAGAAGTTGAAAGGAAATTTACAATTGTTAAGTTTTCGTTTTTTTTCTAAATTTCTAAGTCCGTGACCTTGACCCCTGGCATAAATGGGGGTCGTAGGTTTGTTGCAGAATGATGTATGAGTGTCAGAGAAGTGGCGGGTAAAATATGAAAGATTTCCGCAAAGGGAAAGAGAAGTTAAAAGGAAATTTAAGTTTTGTGACGGACGGAAACACGGAAACTCGGATGGACGGACGGACAAGCTGACTCCAGTATACCCCCCCACAACTTCGTTGCGGGGGGGGGGGGGGGGGGGGGGGGGGGGGGGGGGGGGTGGGGCGGGGGTTATAAATATGAAAAGCCTTCACCCACGCACCATAACTGTGAAGTTTTGACCACCATCCGCCAAGCGGTTCACAAGAAGAGGACGTTTGAAATCCATAATAAAAGAACAACATTTCGACAACCATCATGGATGACGTAATCATCCGATTTCGATAAAAAAGCTCCAGAGTGATTGTCTCCTCAATACCTTACATTGGAGATACAACACGACCATATTTGGTCAAATTTGACCCCTACTTGACCCCGCCCACTTTTGATCTCAGGGTCATCATTTTAACAAATCTGAAAGAGCATAGACTATCGTTCATTTCTGCCAAGTTTCGTCGACTCGATCAGGCGGTTCGCGAGAAGAAGTTTTTAAGAATTTGACCTACTTTTCTACGGTGGCCATCTTGGATATGCGACGACATCCATTTTAACAAATCTGAAAAGGCTTCACCCATACATAATCTCCGTGAAGTTTGGTCAACATCAGCCCAGCAGTTCAGAGGAAGAAGAGGTCAGAAAATGTTGACTGACTGACGGACGGATTATTGATTTATGTTTCAATAAATCCACATGACATACAATGCATTGTTAACCCTAACCCATAAATAACATAACTATAGTACATGAAAATGAAAGATGTGTCTGTTAGTGTGTCTTTTACTGTGATTTTCCCCATCCACCAATAACTGACTTAACATTTTTTTCATTATCATTTAAATGAAAACTGATTGCAATCGGCACCTATTGACCATGTAAATGAGTGCATGGATAATATAATTACATTTATTTTTTAATGAAAGAAAATATGTAATCTAGTAAAAGAATTCCATTTTTAATTTATTTGTTTTTTCTTTTTAAACTTTTGTGAAATGAAATTTTAATTTTTACATAACACTTTAATTTCTAAACACCAAATTATTATTTTTCTAGTGAAATATCATTTAGTTGACATAAATAATCACAACATCCTACATTTTACCTGCTGGTACTGCAGTTACAACTTGTTATATACCAATATGTCTGTATGGCAGCCATTTTGGACGCCATCTTGAATTTCAGGAAAACGATCATGATTCAAGATGGCTTCCAAGATGGCCACTCTCGATGTTCTGCATCAGAGATGGCCCCCTACATGAATCCAGCGAGACATTTCGGGACAAAACATGTACACAGAACCTACATCAGACCACGTGTTAATACAGAATTAGGGTGGAATTATATGGAAGAAACATTTTGTGAGAATTAATCGACATTTAACCTCGATAAATTCCCCACAACTGTTGTTTATTCCAATGTGTTTCTGTAGCTGGCGTTTCATTTATCTCAACTCATAATGTCTATTCATGATTGCAAAGCACACAAACGTGTATTGGCAGCTCATATGGCTGTGGCAGGAGAATTTAAGAATTATGGCCGATGCGACCAGTATATACCCAGACCAGCCTGCACATCCTCACAGTCTGACCAGGGTCTGCACTGTTCACCATTCAGTCAGTGAAACTAACTACAGTCCAGCTACTAGCAGAAACACAAACACAAATTTCCCTGTCATTTGACCTTGACTGTGGGCATTGGGCCGCATGGGTGTATATATATATAGAACATAAAGCATATGAAGTATCAAGACCATTTGAGACACGCCATGCGACTTTGTACCCACAAAAATGTGCGATTTTTCATGAAATTTATTTTCAGAATCAGAGATATTTTCTGTAAATGACGTTGTCTGATTTTGTCAACTTTCGCTATCATTTACTATATTTTTAATGATATATCACACATGTTCCTAGGTACAAAATCACATGGCTTGTCACATTTGACTACGGCTGCAGAGATAATATGCATGTGAAACCCATTATCTTATGTTTGTTTGTTTATTGGTGTTAACGGCCTATCAACAGCTAAGGTGCTTTAAGGCCGGGCTAACGGGTTTCGATCCCGTATTTAACCTGCTGTATTGCCTATTGGGGTAAAATTCCAAAATCAGAATGGAATATTTACAGCGAAAGAAATTATTCAGCCCTGAAATTAGAATAACCTATCCTGGTGCCACGTCCATACCACACCAAAGTCACTTGGCCCTTTCCCCTAAAAGTAATAGGATTACGAATAATCGTAATACTCACAAAAGGGGTATAACCAGATTCAACTGTCACATACAAGAATGCCAACGAAGTACATGAGGGCCAAACCAGGGGCCGTTTCACCAAACTTTGTACGACTAAGATAATCGTAAGTGCAAATTTAGGATCGTCTGTGAATTTAAATTGATGGATTTACATTTATTGAGCATAAGTGCAAACGCAGCCTATGCTCTAAAAATGTAAATCCAATAATTGTTTACAAGAAAACATTGCTCTGACATGTGAAATTTACAAACTATCATAATTTTGCACTCACAAACATTTTAGTCATACAAAGTTTAGTGAAACGGCCACCTGGTCTCCTGTCGGGATTCGAGTAAAAATGAACCCCGATGGTTAAATTACACATCAAATGCTCCAACCTGCCACCCACAAACCTATTATTTTATGAATCGACAGACAGATGTACAGACGGAAAGGCGAAACTTATATAGCCCCTGACATACTACATATGTGTTATGTATACTGAAACTATTTAACGCAACAAGCAGGAAAACATGGTATATATTACATGTTACCCACTGATTTACAGCAGGTAAACATGGTATATATTACATGTTACCCACTGATTTACAGCAGGTAAACATGGTATATATTACATGTTACCCACTGATTTACCCAGTTTCTGGAGGGATTTATTTCCTTGAAGGAAATATTTCATCCTAGACGTTCAGGAGACATAATTGATGTCACATTTGACGTGATTTCCAGTGCAGAAACAATTCATACTAATTTTGACAACGTTATAAGCTGGTCTAATGGCAAATTTCAAATTTAACATCTGTAAATTTGACAAAGAAACTAGTGCTCCGCACTCGTTTCTTTATCGGATTTCCAGATGTCACAGGAAATAAATCCGGCATTTCAAAATGGTAGTTGAAAAAACTCTATATATTCATCCATTACATAGTTTGCAAACATTTTATAATGAGGATAAATAGTAATTCCGTATCTATCCAACACACCCGGAATTGAAGCATCAGTCACATGGTACACTGCGATCACGTGTGTAAATTCGAGTCAATAAGGGTGTCCAATAACATGCCAACCTCCGTGTTGCATTTTTAAATTGGTTCAGTATACATTATATTAACTAGATTTGTCAGTAAGCGAGGCTTACGGAAACCCCGTGTGGGCCCATGTATCCCTAAATATGTAAGGAAATAGAAATTATAACATCTTTCTCTGATGTTAAGTTTTGTAAAGAGACTAAATATTTGACCTTGACCTTGGGATCAGCAGGGGTTGGACGGTCTTGGATTTGGCACAACATGGTAGTAGAGCCTTACAGGAATGCATGTGTGAAATATTAAGCATTTTAGATGAAGGAAATAGAAGTTATAACATATTTCTCTGATGTTAAGCTTAGTGACGGACGACGGACGGACGGACGGACGGACGGACGGACGGACAACCTGACTCCAGTATACCCCCCCACAACTAATTGCGGGGGGTATAACAAGATCTAGTACAGATTTCTCGCCTGAACCACATGTGACCCAGTAAGCTCCGTCTAGTGATTATAAAACACGTTGAGAAGGCTCTTGAAATGTGGCTGCGACTGGAGAAATGGGACTTGTGGGTTTTGTGACCAGTGTAGATCCAGATCATCCTGTGCAGCCGCACAGTCTGATTAGGATCTGCAGTGTTCACTATTCCATCAATGAAACACGTATCATGCTTCTAACAAGGAATATAGATCGTTATCAGGCCAAAGGAGTGTGCTATTTCATCAGGAGCTACACTGGTCACAATATCCATAAGCCCCATTTCTCCAGTCACAGCCACACACATGTACTTACTATCAAACAGTTTCATTGGTCAGTCGAGGCTTGACCAATGAAATTGCTTGGATTTGAACAAGCTAAGTTGAGCTATGATTAGAGAACCTGCACAGAATGTTTTATGATCTCTTGGCCAGAGTTCTATCACTACTTTAAAGGGACCGTGTCTCAGGAAAACATAGCTAAGGTCATAAAGGGACGGGACCACAGTTTAAAGTCTCATCCGACAGACCAGTGGGATAGAAATACCGGTACTATGAAAGTATTTTTAAGCACTAGGGTAGGTTTAGAACTCACAACCTTCCGTATTGAAATCCTATTTTCTACCCCTCAGCCTATATTCTACCCCATCCCTTGGAAGTGATGAAACCGATTGGAAAAAAATATTTTAACCCTTAGACCGCTATCTTAAGTTTTTTATCGTCTGCTGTTTATTTTCTATTTTCCATTTTTATCATCAAAAACATGCATTGACAGCACTTTAGAATAATTTTCAACATGCTTTGACAGCATTTCCATAGGAAATGATTCTGAAGTGTTGTCAACCCATGTTTTTATATTGAGAAATAAGGCAAGATATAAAAGCAACAACAGACGACAATTGTTGTGAGTAGCGGTCTAAGGGTCAATCATAGATTTAAATAGTATTTCTGAACCTAATTGTACATATCACTCTGAAAATAATTTGGGATTAGCAAATAAAAAAAGTTGAATACTGAAAAACGCTATCGATGGTTACTAATTTATTGTTATTTATATTACTAGTCTATAATGGAAACTTCATTGTAAATGTGATATCACATGATCATTACACAAGTACTCTGTAAATTTTCCTTACTGGTACGTGTATACCGAAAATGCATAACCAAATTATCTCCCCTGTTTATCACAGATTCTGATCGTATACACTTGAATATAACGCAACATTTTATGGGAATTTGATCAACTGGTGTGATTGGTTTTATAGGTCATTGCAGTGCATGAAGCGAAAAACCATGTATTAAATATCTGAGACGTCATCTGAGACACAGTGCCTTTAAATGTTTTGCCAGGTCTTATTTTGGATATAAATAAACCTACCGCAATAACCCTACATTTTCAGACACAATTTATTATGGGAAACACATATAAATATGTGGTTTCCCACAACAAAGAATGTCCTAATCCTAGTTAGGTTTTGGAAATCCATATTTAATAGGAGTTTGCCAAAGCAAACAGTGTCAAAATAGTTAAGGTTATTACGGTAATATTGTAAACATGCTGGCAATATGAATACAGTCAAACTTGCATTAAGCGACTACCCAAGGGACACACCAAAATTGGTCGCTTAGAACAATGGTCTCTTAACACAAAAACTAAAAAGAAATTGGAAATCCGGGTACTGGCATGTCCGGTTATATGGTTTAATATTCGGAATCAGGAAATCGCGAATATTAAATATTAACATAGAAATAAATAAATTAGAATACTACCGGTAATGTTTACTGTGCACTTTTCTGAATTATTCATCAAAATAGATGTAAGCATTTGAATGTTAATTCCCTTTAGTAATCACTAAGAGCGAGTTTGAGCTTAAACTATGGGTACTATAGTTCAACTAAACAACCGTGAACGCAGACTGGTTCGACCAGTGACGTCATACATCTACTATAGTTCGACTAGCCAAAAGACACCAGTTCCTCCAGTTTCAAGATGGCGGCGAATAGGTAAAAAGTTCTAGAGAGCGGGAAATGTACCGGGTACATGGAAATTCTCTACTAGACATGCGCAATGCATCTACTATAGTTTAACATTAGTACAAACCCGAACTCGCTCTAAGGAAACTAGTGATTCAGAACGAGGTTTCAGGTCAATAATCATAAACAATGCAACATTCACACATTTTGACAATGACAGGGGATTTGTTTACTTTGTCACATGCTTGAGGCTAATTTCACCTGGAGAAAGTGACATCCTGTCAATTAATGGTCGTTTAATACAAACTAATATTGCTTTTGTTTACAAAATAAGTGACCGGTGGTCGCGTTAAGCGAAAGTCATTTAATATACTGTCATTATATAGGCCAAATGGTCGGGGGGATTTGAAAGTGGTCGCTTAAGACAAAAGTCGCTTAATGCATGTGGTCGCTGGTGCAAGTCTGACTGTAATTCCCATTCTGAAATGTTAAATGGTAATTTTACAACAACCTTCAAATGAGCTTGGAACTATGTCACAGGTCAAATCCAAAACTGGATGGTAGTGAAACAAAAATTTGCTGAAAACATTAATCACATTACCAGTGCATAAAGTTGGATTGGTCGAACTGTCTGATTTGGGAACAAATTTCAAGATTTATTGATCGATTGGTCAACTGGCATTTAAGTTGGTCTCGTCCAAATTCCAAACTCAATTGAAGGTTGTAGCAAGGTCATCATTATCACTAAGCTAATCCCCGTCACTGGCAGCCTTAAAAACAACAAAACAACTTTAACACATTTGCCTTACAAACAAGGTGAACATGTCCTCAGTGACCTTGACATTGGGCTGTCGGACGTGGGTCGTATGTAAAACAAAGCACCATCCCTAGACACACATTGTGGCCAAATATGATCGGTGTGAAGCAGTTCACGAGTTATTGAAAAATGAAAGGTGTTACTAACGTACTCACAAACATGGACTAACGCTATATCCCCTCTTGCCTATTGTCGAGGACATAATAAAACTCCCAAGAAAGACGATCTACGACTGATCCTAGTCCACCGCTATTCTAGCGTGATGCCGGCGTTACTGGGAGATTTCACGGTCTCCCCCAATTGTTCTAAGATTTCTTTTCTATAATCGTCAAATCCTCCATCGACCTCGTTTATACACTTGTCTTCGACGACCCAGAGTTGGCAGTCGGTGTCGAGTATCAATCTCTCGTCGTGGGACACTATCACCACTGCTGCAATAAATTTGATTTGATGCAATGGTGTTTAACAGCCTGTCTACAGGTATGGTCATTTTAGGCCGGGTTAACAGGGTTGATTTATTTATTTAATGGTGTTATACGGCCTATCAACAGCTAAGGCCATTTTAGGCCGGGTAAACGGGGTCGAATCCCATATTTCACCCGTTGTGATGGGGGCGGAATTTCAAAATCAGAACTGAATATTTACAGAAAAAAAATGTATTCAGCCCTGAAATTTAAATAATCTGACCAGGTGCCAGGTCCTCACCACACCAGAGTAACTTAGCCACACACCCAAAAAGTAATAGGATTAGTACTAGTCTTACTACTTTTATAATTTGGCTGTGATAATGTAATAAATTCAGTATAATAATTCTGCATACTTTTAATCATGAAATATATGCATTTGTTAGTTCTATATGAAATAATGCATTTCAGGAAAAATAAATGATTACTCCCTCAAAGTATACTTTGCTAGTAAAGTATACTTTGCAATGTTGATGAAATAGGCTACAGATAAGCTGTGTATTTGCTTAAAAACCCAATTTAAATCAGAAGTAGCCTAGCGAGTATCAAAAAGCAATAAAAAAAATTGTGGTCCTTTATCATGCTGCAGAAAACAATAAACAGACCATGAATATTGCATATTTTTCCCATGAAAACACATCTTGGTATTGCATGAAATTTGAAGACATGTTTTCATTTCGAAGCAAACCATTCAATAATTGCTGTCTGTTGATGTGTAAACAGTAGTGTGATTTTATTTACCCAATTACAATTTTGAAATACCCAATTGCTTCAGAAATGATGGAGTGACAATACCGGTACTCAATTACTAATTCCTTATCTCGAGCGCTGGTATTTACTAAACACGCATATCTGGGTCACCACCATATTCGCTGACGTTGTATGAACGGCATCACACGATGTTACTGAATATAGTCAATCTAATGAGACAATGTTAACATTTTTACAAGTTTGTGTTCTTTTCAACGACCAGATGGCCGCGGCCCGCATGTCGAGCCCGCTGAGGCATTTGATGGTCTCAGAGTGTATTTATTTGAAGTTTGAATTAAGGGTTGTGGAGATATAAGGTATGTAAAAGCTTTAACGCAAATTTTAAAGTCCTTTGACCTTGATCTTAGGCATGTGGGCCGCATGGGTGGGCTATAGATTGAAAATAAAGAATTATTTGAAGTTTGAAGTAAATCAGAGTAAATAACACAAATTGCAAAGTCATTTGACCTTCGGCATGTGGACCACATGGGCAGGCTATGGAATGAAAATATGGATGATGAAAGTTGGAAGTAAATTGGAGTCACAATTGTGGAGATATAAGATATGTAAAAACTTTAACACAGGTTTTATAATAACGCAAACTTATACGTCATTTGGCCTTGACCTTGGGGCACAGGGGCCACATGAGTGGGACACAGAATGATTATATGGATGATGCCCAATAAGCATACAAAGTTTCAAGCAAATCTGACTTACGGTTACAGAGATAGTAGGTGTGTGAACAACTTTAACGCAAATTTTGACAGAAACTATAACGCAAACTTCTAAGTCATTTGACCTTGACATAGGGGCACAGGGGCCGCATGAGTTGGACACAGAATGAATATATGGATGATGACCAATAAGCATACAAAGTTTTAAGCAAATCCGACTCCGACACCCGGACGTCATTGTGATCACTATGTCTCGCTTTCCGCAAGCGGGCTCGACAAAAACCATGACGTTATTTTGCTCATCCTCTAGAATGACTTGATCAATAGAGTACCAGGTTAGTGTCTTTTGATATTGAGTTTATCGGGCTTGGCTCGGAAAATATGGGATTCCTCACATATCATAGCCTTGCCTGATAAACTTGGAAAAAATGGTTAACTGTATTGACACTATCATCATAAATAGTCCATTGAAATTACTCAATAGACATAAGGCTTATCTGGAGCAATGTTTAACAATTATAATGCAGATTCATTTTTTCAATGGAAATGATTCTGAAGTGCTGTAAAACCATCTTTTTATTGAGAAAGAGAAGAATATAAATATCAGCAGACGACAATCTACGTTTCATCATAAATAGTCCATTTGAAAATACAAAATATGCTTCGAGTTTGAAAATACATGTACTTTTTAGACACAATGCTTATTTGTCGTCTGCTGTTTAATTTTATTTTTAATTTTTCTCATCAAAATATGTTTTGACAACATTTTAGAATCATTTCCAATGGAAATGATTCTAAAGTGCTGTAAAATCATGTTTTTATTGAGAAAGAAAACGGAATATAAAACAAGAGCAGACGACAGTTGGCAGCCACACCCACCTCCTGTGTAGCTATTGATGGTGTCTGCGAGGGCGTCTATCGACTCCAGATCCAGGTTGTTGGTCGGTTCATCCTGCAACAGACGCACGGCAAGGTCATTGGGGTCGTGATCTCCCATACTGATTGTTTAAACATATTTTACTGAATAAAATTGACTTATGCAGTGTATTAAAAATCATACTTGTTTTAATAAATATGTAAATAAGACTGCTCCATACAATTGGCACGCTCACAGGGTCGTGATGTAATAAACTGATTGGCTGGTTTAAACATACATGTATTTTATTGCATACAAGAATTCTGCCACGGAAGTGGTGTCGCGTCTGTCGAGGCATTTGACCGTAACATGATCATGGGCATGTGCTAAAGTAAGAATTACAAAAACAGTCAGAGAAGTGCATGCTTAACACACAAAAAAGGTTAAGGTTGAAGAAACTTTTTGATTTAAAACCATGTGAAGGTAAAAAAGGTCAAGGTCATGTTTCTAAATATTGAAGCAATCCATCAAGTAATATTAATGTTATACGAAGATGAAGAAGAAACTTGTACAAACTTTTTGATGCAAAAAAATGGCTGTGTGTTTCCGAAAAAATGTGAAGTTACAAAAGGTCAAGGTTATTTTAATGGGGACATGAGTGTGTTTCAAATGCTCACATGTATCAAGTGTCCAAATATTGAAGCAATCCGTTAAGTAATATTAAAGCTATATCATGATGAAGAAGCTTGTACAAACTTTTTGACGCAAAAAAAATGGCAATGTTTCTGCAAAAATGTGAAGGCAAAAAAGGTCAAGGTCATGTTAATGGTGGCATTAGTGTATTCCAAATGCTCATATGTATCAAGTGTCCAAATATTGAAGCGATCTGTCAAGTAATATTAAAGTTATACCATGATAACATAGCTTGTACAAACGTTTTGACATTTCGGACGGCGACGACGGAAAAAGCAGGCGTGACAATAAGACACCAGTGAGTGTAATAGCTAGACTTGTTGGTAAGCGAGTGCTTACGGAATACGCCCCACCCCCAAACATGTGCACCAATATGAAACAAGAAACGAGGCAAAGCCACGAAGGCCAGGTTTTTTCCAAGCATAGACACTTGGATAACATAATTATACCCACTTTTTGTAGACTAGATGGCCGTGGCCTGCATGTCGCGCCTTGGGGCGAGGCATGGACACTAAAAAAATAGATATAGTAGATGGAAAAAGTTTAACCAAAAAACTTTAACCGGACACACGGACGAACGGACAGACGTATGCCAAAATGCCGACGATATCGCGCGTTCCGCAAGCAGGTGTGACAATGATGATAAACACCCATGTGAAGTATCAAGGTATTGGGTGAAGCAGTTGCAGAGATATAGTACACGAAAAAACTTTAACAAAAAAATTTAAAGTAATTTGAACTTGACATAGGGCACAGGATCGCGCTTTCCGCAAGCAGGTGTGACAATGATGATAAACACCCATGTGAAGTATGAAGGTATTGTGTGAAGCAGTTGCAGAGATATAGTACACGAACAAACTTTAACAAAAAAATTCAAAGTAATTTGACCTTGACATTGGGCACAGGATCGCGCTTTCCGCAAGCAGGTGCAACAATGATGATAAACACCCATGTGAAGTATGAAGGTATTGGATGAAGCAGTTGCAGAGATATAGTACACGAAAAAACTTTAACAAAAAAATTCAAAGTAATTTGACCTTGACATTGGGCACAGGATCGCGCTTTCCGCAAGCAGGTGTGACAATGATGATAAACACCCATGTGAAGTATCAAGGTATTGGGTGAAGCAGTTGCAGAGATATAGTACACAAAAAAACTTTAACAAAAAAATTTCAAAAGTTTAATTTGACCTTGACATTGGGCACAGGATCGCGCTTTCCGCAAGCAGGTGTGACAATGATGATAAACACCCATGTGAAGTATCAAGGTATTGGGTGAAGCAGTTTCAGAGATATAGTACACGAAAAAACTTTAATAAAAAAAAGTAATTTGACCTTGACATTGGGCACAGGGGCCGCACGGTTGGGGGTTAGAATGAAAATATGGATGATGATAAACACCCATGTGAAGTTTCAAGGTAATGGGGGAGCAGTTGCAGAGATATAGTATAATGAAAAAGTTTTAACCAAAAAACTTTAACCAGACGTACGTTAAAAAGTTAACGTTGAAAAAGTCAATTACGTAGAAATAATAGGTGAAGGTAAAAAAATGGTCACATGTTGGATAGTTGTATGTGGTAGGCACCCCTTGGTTATGAAGCTGTGAAAGTTTGTGGTCCTAGGTGGTACAGTACCAAAGAAATGGACTTAAACAAGAAAACTTAACATTGTAAACGCGAAAACTTAACATTGAAAATGGCTAAGTCGACTGCTGCGCGGAAAAAATGGGTGAAGTTAAAAAATAAAAAAGTAACATGTTGGATAGTGATATGTGGTGGGCACCCCTTGATTATGAAGCTGTGAAAGTTTGGTGGTCCTAGGTGGTACAGTACCAAAGAAATGGACTTAAACACGAAAACTTAACATTGTAAACGCGAAAAGAAAACTTAACATTGAAAATGGCTAAGTCGACTACGCGGAAAAAATGGGTCAAGATAAAAAAAAAGTAACATGTTGGATAGTGATATGTGGTGGGCACCCCTTGATTATGAAGCTGTGAAAGTTTGGTGGTCCTAGGTGGTACAGTAACAAAGAAATGGACTCAAACACGAAAACTTAACATTGATTGTGGACGCCGCCCGCCCGCCCGGCTTTCGCCAATCCAATAGCCTGGATTTTTTTTCAAAAAACCTGGCTAAAAATGTGAAGGTACAAAAGGTCAAGGTTATGTTGTTGGGGGCATGAGTGTGTTTGTGTTTAATGCTCACATGTATCAAGTGTACACATATTGAAGCAATCTGTCAAGTAATATTAATGTTATATCATGACAAAGAAACTTGTACAAACTTTTTGACACCAAAAAATGGCAATGTTTCCGCGAAAAAATGTGAGGGTAAAAAAGGTCAAGGTCATGTTAATGGCGGCATGAGTGTGTTCCAAATGCTCACATGTATCAAGTGTCCAAATATTGAAGCAATCCATCAGGTAATATTAAAGTTATACCATGATAACGAAGCTTGTACAAACTTTTTGACATTTCGGACGATGACGACGGAAAAAGCAGGCGTGACAATAACACACCAGTGAGTGTAATAGCTAGACTTGTCGGTAATTGAGTGCTTACAGAATACGCCCCACCCCCAAACATGTGCACCAATGTATGTGTAACTTTTGAGAACGCACTGTGTCTGTGTCAGGAGTCGGAGGATCATTGACTTGTCACAGCATGACATACCAAAATACATTTACCACTATCAGATGAATGTATCAAGAAGTTCCATGAAGGAAAACAGGTTACAAGACATTTATCCGCCACGCTACGTTTTGGGAACGCACTAAGTCTGTAATCTTGACCTTGGGACTAACGGGGATTGGAGGGTCATGGACTTGTCACAGCATGACATACCAAAAGACATTTACCAGTACGTTAAGTTTTGTGAAGCACGGACAGACATTCTGACTCAGTATACCCTCCAGACAATTGCCTGCAGGGGGAATAATAAGCAAGTTAAATGGTAACTTCGCACAAACAGTTGAATTGTAAATTTTGCCAGACCAAGACAATAAAACATTGAAAGTGAAAGGTAATTTCTTTGTTTGAGGTGTTTAACGGCCTATCAACAGCTAGGGTCATTTAAGGCCGGGCCAATGGTTATAATGTCCCAGAAACAGCTAAGGTCATATAAAATCGAAACCTTGGTTTAAAGTCTCATCTGACAGACGAGTGGGATGGAAATACAATACAAATATTGTTCACACCTACAGCGGGGATTGAACCAACGTCTGGTATTGCAGTTCAGTGCTCTAACCTCTAGGCCACAACCCATCCCAGACAATAAACAGTTTATTGTGTGGGAAGGGCGGGTGAGAAGGGGATATCATTGACAGCTTACCAGTACAAGTACGTCCGGCTGTCTACAAAAAAGGTCCGGGAGGGCAACTCAAAACTTTTGACACCCAGAAAGGTTGTGGTTCTTGATCGTGTGGGCGTGGCTCGCGAACCCAAACCTCCCCAGCATTTTATGGCTGTCCTGGTATTCCAGGTTAAACACACGCTGAAAATTTGAAATAATTTCTTTATTTCACATCAAAACTATATATTGTGACCACCATTTGAACCGTCCATTCAACAGCAAGGTTATATACCGACAGGAATGTACCTGTAATGGAATGTAACCGGTACCTGTATGGGGGATTGATGGATTGGGGTTTTAGGGGGTTTTACATCCATTCAACAGCAAGGTCATATACAGACTGGAATGCACGGGTATGGGGGGTTGATGGATTGGGGTTTTACATCCATTCAACAGCAAGGTCATATACAGACAGGAATATACCTGTATGGGGGATTGATGGATTGGGTTGTTTTACATCCATTCAACCGCAAAGGTCCATATACAGACTGGAATGCCACCGGGTATGGGGGTTGATGGATTGGGTTTTACATCCATCCATTCAACAGCAAGGTCCATATACAGACAGAATACTGTATGTGGGGGATTGATGGATTGCGGTTTTACAATCCATTCAACAGCAAGGTCATATACAGACAGGAATGACCATATGGGGTTTGATAGGGTGTACATTCCATTCAACAGCAAGGTCATATACAGACAGGAATGTCACCAAGTATGGGGGTATGGGGTTGATGGATTGGGGTTTTACATCCATTCAACAGCAAGGTCAATACAGACAGGAATGTACATGTATGGGGTTATTGGATGGATTGGGGTAACATCCATTCACCATCAGGTTCAATATACAAGGACAAGGAATGTACCCTGTATGAGGGATTGATGGATTGGGGTTTTACATCCATTCAACAGCAAGGTCATATACAGACAGGAATGTACCTGTATTGATGGATTGGGGTTTTACATTCATTCAACAGCAAGGTCATATACATACAGGAATGCACCTGTATGGGGGATTGATGGATTGGGGTTTTAAATCCATTCAACAGCAAGGTCATATACAGTTGACAATTGAGAATTTATTGAGGCCTACTATATTGGCACATCAAGATAAAACAAGGATTCCTTCATTTAACTAGATTTGTCAGTAAGTGAGGTTTTTGTGCGGCTCAGGTACCTCTAAATATGTAGTTATAACATATTTCTCTGATGTTAAGTTTAGTGACAGACGGACGGACAACCCGACTCCAGTATACCCCACCACAACTCGTTGCGGGGGGTATAAATATAATATGAAATCGACCTTACAACCCGAGAACAGTGTAGATCCAGATTACATTGTAGACCCGGTTCATCAATCAATCAAATGTGGGAAACACTAACAGCAAGGTATCAGTGGACACACTCCACATCAATAGATTTGATTGATTATTGGTGCTTAACAGCCTATCAACAGCTAAGGTTATTTATGGCCGGGCCAACGGGTTGAACTATCCCATAGTTAACCAGTCCATAATGAGGGAAATTCCAAAACTCAGAACTGAATATTTACAGAAAAATAGATATTCAGCCCTGAAATTAGAATATCCCGACATGGTTCCAGGTCCATTTCACAACCGAGTCACTTAGCTTCAACCCCAAAAGTAATATGATCAGCACTAATTGTATTACCTTTTAGTGAGGTATAGCAGGATCAATAGAAAAGTACCGGTTGTAGAACACCAACAAACAGGTTGAGGAAGGTACTTTTGTCCACTCCATTCGGACCCACTATCGCCACTGGAAACAGAAAAGGTGAAATGGTTTAACTCGCACGTATCAGAAAGCCGAAAATGTACAAGAGGACCAAACCAGGGATATCAGGATTTGTGTTAAGGATGTATCTCATTGTTAGCTTTACCCATCGCATGCTCCCAACCAACTGCCTGTGTGAAATGGTTCAACCCTTACAATGACAAAGGTCGAAGTACTGGGTGGTGGAGTGTGTAGGGCATGTTCATATGTATCATGTGTATATATATTTAAGCGATTGGCAAAAGTATTGAGAAGTTAGTGTAGGATTGAGAAACGTGCACGTAGATTTGTCGCAAAGTGCTAAGTAAACATTTAAAGTAGAAAAGGTCAAAGCCAAAGGTCAAGGTCGAAGTACTGGGTGGTGGAGTGTGTAGGGCATGTTCATATGTATCATGTGTATAAATATTTAAGCGATTGGCAAAAGTATTGAGAAGTTAGTGTAGGATTGAGAAACGTGCACGTAGATTTGTCCCAAAGTGCCAAGCAAACATTTAAAGTGGAAAAGGTCAAGGTCGAAGTACTGGGGGTGGAGTGTGTAAGGCATGTTCTATGTATCTAGTGTAAATATTGACAATATGTGAAGCCATGTAGAAGTTACTAAAGAATATGGTATCGGGATGTACAGGGACGGACTAGGAGGACGCCGTAACACTATGGAGTGTGTAGGGCATGTTCATATGTATGTGTATAAATATTTAAGCGATTGGCAAAAGTATTGAGAAGTTAGTAGATTGAGAACGGGCGAATTTGTCCAAAGTGGCAAGCAAACATTTTTAAAGTGGAAGTCAAGGCCATTAGTCAAGTACGGGTGGTGGAGTGTGTAGCCATGTTCTATGTCTATGTAAATATAAGCGATTGGCAAAAGTATTGAGAGTTAGTGTAGATTGAGAAACGTGCACGTAGATTTGTCCCAAAGTGCCAAGCAAACATTTAAAGTGGAAAAGGTCAAGGCCAAAGGTCAAGGTCGAAATACTGGGGGGTGGAGTGTGTAAGGCATGTTCATATGTATCACGTGTATAAATATTGACATAATATGTGAAGCCATGTAGAAGTTACTAAAGAATATGGTAATATCGGGACGTACGGACAGACACCGGTAGCACTATATGCCCCCGTACCTTTCGGTAGCGGGGGCATAAAAACAATAACTTTAACGCATTTCTGTTACAAAACCGGTGAACATTACAAGGAAATAAATGACCTTGACCTTTAAAAATTTGGATGTGGGGGTGTGCGTAATGAAGCATCATCCCTAGAAAAACAGGACGACGACGACACAAAAAACACCGACTATAGTCGCTCCTCTGCTAAAGCAGGCGCGACAAAAATGGTATTTCAGACCATCTGTATTTCACAATTGTCTGGGAGAGCATGGGTTGGAGCTGCCTCTGGCATAAATGTCTGGTTACGGGTCTGTTGCATACATCGAAACCATGAGATACTGGTACATTCCATGCGGATGCGGCTACTGTGTCATTTTACATTATAACGAAGCCTACTATCTATCTATGAAAAATGATAATCAATGTATTAATGCTACAGCGATTGACATATAAAAGGGAAGTTGATGAATTCTGAACTTGACTGGCTACGTAGCAACTACCATTATTCATTTCCCACATAATGAAAGCAGCGTTTTTTCATAGCGAAGAAGTATGCTTAGGTTTTTGGATATGAAAATGAAAACCACGCCATCGCATCTTGAGCTATATAAGTATTATGCTAATGTCCACATTAGTGCGCTATAGAGGACACTGAATTGCATTTGCATACGTTATATTCCAACCATTTATACCTGAAAAGTATTTATTGACACATTTATTATTTTAACAAAGTCGTAATATTGACGTCAGTAACATGAACATGGAATACCAATAACTTGGAAACACTGCACATGGACACTGTGAGTGTGCTTGTCGGTGTAGCAAGAGACATAATCAATTACTTGAAATTGGTGAATTATATAAAATATACATATCCAATGTATGTAGAGTCAATGGTGTGATCATTGTCATCGAATCTCTTTTTATATACGACATATGATGTTGTTATTGCCCAAAATAAAATAAACTTTTGGATGACGTATCATTTAAGTAGTCATATGATGGTAGCCAGGTGCTAGGCCATGTAAGTATATGCATGAATAAATAACCAGTATTTGCGAGCCATATTCACATTACTCTCTATTCTACAAATTCAATGCAAGGTGTCATCCAGACCATTACATCTCAGTTCATAAATGGCATATACTGTGTTTATTAACAATAAAATCGCGTTTGGATGACCTATGATATCAAGAAGTCATATACAGGTAGGCATGTACTATGTACATTGGAAGGATTTAATGAGTCAGTATTTGTGAGTCACATAAGTATGGATATTAAACTATAATGCAATCGAGATCAAAATGTTGTGAATTCATGATGGAACATATGTTGAGGTCATTCATGAGATTGTTTGGTACATAGAAAGAATAAAAGTTATAAAAATGTATTATGCGGTCATAATACAATCTATATTGAATGCATATGTATGTATATGTATCACAGTTATGAAGGGCAATGTTTCTGGGGAATACCATACACTGTAATCATATATGTTGTAGTCATATAATGTCCTTACATGTTATGTGTAACTGTCATAACTGTGTATTGTAATATCACAACCATATGAACAATATAAAATATAATACTTTAAATGCATTAAAATGAACATGGTTGATTATTCTATGCTAATCTAGAACTATATCAGAAAGTTCCCACCGTCCGTGTCTATACATGTACACACCAACATACAACATATACTTAATATCGTAAGAGACCAAACAGAGACACTTATTTTCACATGCACGTATTTGGGTAATTGCAATTGCGATTCATGGATAAATAATGTACACAAATCAACCAAACAACCACTTTTCAGTACAACACCACAATTCCCATTACTGGATTTTCAACTAACCGGGTTTGAGCTAACCTGGAAGCGAAACGTATAAAGCTAAACAGTGACGCATAGCCTCTAAATCATGAGCATTCGTTACAGCATATTATATTTTATATATGTCACACGCATAGACGCTGTCAATATGGATTTCAGTGCAGGAGACGGGACTTTTGTTGATGAGAATATATGTTAATTGAGAATATATTTCCATTTATCAGCGATGATTATACAAGCAGTCATGCGGAAAGTTTTGCTGAAATAGAATATGCTGATCTGCCTTATACAGACGTATGTTTATATGGGACAATTATTAAATACTTAAACTTGAGAATGTATGGATATTCACGGAAATAGAAACTGTAATACATACTATTTAATTTTATTAGTGTTGTATTTTACATGAATTGTTTTATCTTGGTTATAATTAAGTCTAAAGTGATTGAAATGTCATGGTACTTAGCCGCACACCAGCATATAACAATTTGATATCCGACTGTAATGTGAACATGGCCGAACTATAGCATATGTACCAATCGCAATACGTAGTGTATAAATATATGGCATTATAGTGCAATTTACAATGTATATGATAACGTAATACTCAATAAAATATTTAAAACAAACAGTACATATATTTTAATATTCTGACTCTACAACGAGCATCACCAAGTGTATTATGGGGCATATACAATCTACTAGTATATATATAGCGATCTACTAGTCTGAACACATGTGAATCTGTCCTATAAAGAAATTTAAAAGTAAATGAAAAGACAAGCGCAATTGCCAGTACCACACTATATTAAAATAGCCTAAATGAGGCGACCATTTTGAATAAACACAATTACAAATGACTTCAAAATCAAGTGTGTCCAACTTACTGATTTCACTGCCTAACAGAATGCAGTAGTATACATAAGTAAAGCAAAAGTAAACATTATATTCAATAACTTTTGAGTTTTTGGAAAATATGGCGGCCATTTTTAATTAAAAACGCTCTTTAAGAGGAGCATAAATATTTATCTATATTTTTAATATCGTATCTCAGATGAAAATCAAACTAATATGTTCATATCTAGCTTAGTACCAAGATATGGTCCACCACAGTGTAGATAATGCTGCCTTATCTTGATGAATATTTGGCGTCTATCTTGGCTTCATATGAATTTCATAGCCTCCATCTATGTTTAAAATTAATGCATCGTATCAAAAGGGTTTTCTGCGTCCGTCCGATCAAGATCCAAGTGCCTATTTGTTTTCATTCATCAAATAAGTACACATTTCAGGATAATTATTGATGCTTGGCGGCCATCTTGAATATGTTGATACTCTCAACGATAGAGACGTCTGAGCAAACCGAATTGCTTTGTATATGCCCCATAAAACAATAATCACCAATAAAACATACTTTATCATATTGTTCTGTAATGTTATGCAAGTACATATTGTATTATCAAAATAGAGTGAGCTTTGCACTCATTTGACCCGTGTGCACTTAATGACCCCAAAAATGACTTTGTCCCACCTGATTTGATTGACCGACACCGGATTCGTGTTCAGGATGATATAATGCATTGATTTAAAGTAGTCGTTGCTTTTGCTCTCTCGGGTTGAACAGAATTCATTTTTATGGGTGCTTGCCCCCCTACTAAAAGTGAGTGAATGGGAAGATTCCTGCAACAGCTAGGGTCATATCGAAAGGTGATCTCGGTTTCGAGTCTCATCCGAAAGACCAGTGGGATGGAAATACCGGTACTTTCCATGCCTAGGGCGGGGATTGAACCCACAACCTCTGGAATTGAAGTCTAGTGCTCTAAACTCTAGGCCACACCCCATCCCTAGCTGAACAACACATCAAAATTCCTGATTTAGATATTAATGAGAAGTGCTCAAAATTAGGCAGTTTTACTGGTAGAGACTGACGACAGTTCAGCCTCAGCCAATCAAACTTTCTTATTTGCAGAAAAAACTAATCAAAATCAGCCCAATCAATCTTTCTGATTTTGTGATTAAGAACTACTCAAAGTCTTTATTTGTACTTGAAGTCAGGCGCAGCCCAGCTTCGACCAATCAACCTTCCTGATTTCGAGCACAAGCACATGTTCAGGAAGCTATACTATGACCTCACCTAGTCTCACGGGTACAGCTGGGACCGTGGATGGTTTTTCTTGCCTATACACTCCTTATGTACGCTCCCTTTGGTCACTGGAATTAGAAACTAGAGCAAGTGAGAAGAGGCTCACGCATACCCCAAATACTTTAACGCAAATAGTATGGACACAAATTTCTAAGTAAATTGACCTTGACCATGGATATGAAGGCCGCATGGGTGTGTTATGGAATGAAAATATGGATGATGATGGGCAAGGGTTAAAGTATATAAAGTTTGAAGTCAATCCAACTTACAATTGCAGAGATAATTGGTACCCGAAAACTTGAATGCAAATGAGACAGACGAATGGTTGGAATGATAAAAACTATATACCCCTCGACATACTTCGTATGTCGGGGGTATAGCTAGAGCTATCACAGGAGTGATCATAATACCCCCACAAATATTGCTTTGACACATAAACAGATTTAATATCAGAATTAGGAAACTGAGAGAAACTAACACTTCTAAAGTAGTTTTGCAGAATATCCAGGGAATAAAATTTTGTCTATTTAGAAACTGGGGTCCAACAAAAATATTTCATGTGAGTTTTGGCTGGTAATGATTTGGTCTCTAGTAGATTCTAGCTTAAATTTACTTAGTAGGTCATGTGCGTTGGTAAATTTTAATAATTACTGTAATATGTTAGTTTCACAAGAATTCCGCGGAATCAAATGTCTTGCCTTGTCCCGCTGCCTTGACCTCGAGCCTGGGCCAGAAAGCAATTTTCACTGGCCCGAACATATTATACAATTATTGACTAGTGAGCCATAGAATATCAGATTATATTCTATGGCTCACTAGTCAATAATTGTTTTATTATATGATAATAGTCTGTATATAGCACTTACGACCTTATGCTACTAGACAACACGAGTTTTCAGAAGACAACGAAGCTCGCCTGTTGGCAGCCTTCACTCAAACTTGGCACAGTTGCATAAAAAAACATGAATATTATACATAATTGACCTTGGGTTAAGGGGCGTGCGGTGGACCTTGACATTGGGGTCAGTGGTGGAAGGTGGGTCGTGGGTTTGCTATAGCATAATATAGCATATTAAGATGAATGCATGTATGAAATATCAATGCGCTCCCTGAAAACAGAAGTAAAACAAAATTTAACTCAACGTTAAGTTTATGAACGCACTAAGTTGGTGATTTTCTACAGCATGATAGCTATTCACATGAGGAATGCATGTATGAATGTGCTAAGTTTGTGACCTTGGGGAAAGGGGTTGGGGGGGGGTCGGTCATGGATTTGCTGTAGCACAATAGAGGATCATCAGATGAATGCATGTATGAAATATCAAAGCATTCCCTGTAAAGAAACCGAAGTTAAACAACATTTACCCCAACTTTTAAGTTTATGAACATGCTAAGTTTGTGACCTTGACCTTGGGGTAAGGGTTGGGTGATGGGTTGTGGATTTGCTACAGCATTATAGAGGGTCATCTAAGGAATGCATGTATGAAATATCAAGGTGTTCCATGAAAGGAAACAGATGTTATAAGACATTTGGGGTGGGCGGTGGGTCATGAATTTGCTATAGCATGCTAGAGTATCATCAGATGAATGCATGTATGAAATATCAAAGCTTTCCCTGTAAGAAACAAAAGTTACACAACATTTACCCCAACGTTAAGTTTATGAACAAACTAAGTTTGTGACCTTGACCTTGGAGCAAGGGTTGGGTGGTGGGTTGTGGATTTGCTACAGCATGATAGAGGGTTATCTGAGGAATGCATGTATGAAATATCAAGAGGTGGGTCATGGATTTGCTATAGCACGATAGAGTATCATCAGATGAATGCATGTTGAAATATTAAAGCGTTCCCTGTAAGAAACAGAAGTTACACAACATTTACCCCAACGTTAAGTTTATGAACATGCGTAAGTTTGATGACGCTAAGTTTGTGACTTGGATTTGGAGCAAGGGTTGAGGGTGGTGGGTTGTGGCTTTGCTACAGCATGATAGAGGGTCATCTGAGGAATGCATGTATGAAATATCAAGGCGTTCCATGAAAGGAAACAGATGTTATAAGACATTTACCCCAACGTTAAGTTTATGAATGTGCTAAGTTTGTGACCTTGACCTTGGGGTAAGGGGTGGGTCATGCATTTGCTATAGCACAATAGAGTATCATCAGATGAATGCATTTATGAAATATCAAGGCGTTCCATGAAAGGAAACAGATGTTATAAGACATTTACCCAAACGTTATTTTTAAGTTTATGAATGTGCTAAGTTTGTGACTATTGACCTTGGGGAAAGGGGTGGGAGGTGGGTCATGGATTTGCTATAGTACGATAGAGGATCATCAGATGAATGCATGTATGAAGGTATTTTCTGTGAATAAACAGAAGTTACACAACATTTACCCCAACGCTAAGTTTATGAATGTCATAGGTTTGTGACCTTGACCTTGGGGTAAGGGTTGGGTTGTGATTCGTGGATTTGATACAGCATGACAGAGGGTCATCTGAGGAATGCATGTATGAAATATCAAGGTGTTCCATGAAAGAAAACAGATGTTATAAGACATTTACCCCAACGTTAAATTATGAATGTGCTAAGTTTGTGACCTTGACCTTGGGGTAAGGAATGGGCGGTGGGTCATGGATTTGCAATAGCACGATAGAGTATCATCAGATGAATCCATGTATGAAATATGAAGGCGTTCCCTGTAAATAAACAGAAGTCACACAACATTTACCCCAACGTTTAGTTTATGAACATGCTAAGTTTGTGACCTTGACCTTGGGGTAAGGGTTGGGTGGTGGATCATGGATTTGCTACAGCATGATAGAGAGTCAGCAGATGAATGCATGTATGAAATATGAAGGCATTCCCTGTAAATAAACAGAAGTTACACAACATTTACCCCAACGTTAAGTTTATGAACATGCTAAGTTTGTGACATTGACTTTTGAGTAAGGGTTGGGTGGTGGGTTGTGGATTTGCTACAGCATGATAGAGGGTCATCAGAAGAATGCATGTATGAAATATCAAGGCGTTCCATGAAAGGAAACAGATGTTATAAGAAATTTACCCCAACGTTAAGTTTATGAATGTGCTAAGTTTGTGACCTTGGGGTAAGGGTTGGGTGGTGGGTCATGGATTTGCTACAACATGATAGAGGGTCATCTGAGGAATGCATGTATGAAATATCAAGGCGTTCCATGAAAGGGCGAGACAATAATACAGACATTTACTTCATATAAAAAATAGACAAAATTGCTCATAATTAACATTTTAAGTGCGAATCAGATCCGATTTGTTACTCTGCAGGGAAATGCTTTGGTAGGAACTGAAACAGAGTTACATGCTGCAACTATTTGATCAAGATCCTGCGAGGTGATTTAAATTATGAATATGAAGCCCACTAAAAAATGTAAGCTCAAGGCATACAACATTAGAGTGCGTAACATAAAGTGGGCTACTTCGTCGCACGTAATACGCTAGTATTCATAATACCGACATTTACTTCATATAAAAAATAGATAAACTTGCTCATAATTAACATTTGAAGTGCGAATCAGATCCGATTCGTTACTCTGCAGGGAAATGCTATGGGAGGAACTGTAACAGAGTTAGAATTCAGGAGGTTCCGTCAACTGGAGGTTTCGTCAATTAGGCAAAATAGAGTGAAAAGTCGAGTGGTTCCGTCAACTGGTTACCGGTTCGTCAATTAGGCGATTATAGTTGAATGGTATTGATCACACCTCGGCTAATTGAATTTCGCATTTTCACCAAGTAGTTGACCTTTGAGCGTTTAGTAATTATTACCGTCAAATGTTATTCGTGATGATTAATCATGATTCAAATAGTTAATTCGTGATGATTATTTATGATTCACTCCGATTCAAATAGTTAATTCGTGATGATTATTTATGATTCACTCAAGCTAATTGTCAATTGACGGCTTTTTGCCTGATCCATGGCAACTGCACAAGCGCTAAAACATATAAATGGGTGGACGCGGGACCAACTTCGCCAACTCGCTCAACAAATATCTGTCATTATTATCCACTTTAATGACCATCAATTATCTGATCAATTGTATGGCACGTGCCGGTCATTAACGAGTTTTACTCTAAATTGCCTAATTGACGAACCGGACGCATAGTTGACGAAACCTCTCAGTTGACGAAACCTCCAGTTGACGGAACCTCGGACACCCACAGTTACATGCTGCAACTATTCGATCAGGATCCTACGAGGTGATTTATGAATATGAAGCCTATAGCCCACTAAAAAATTTAAGCTCAATGCATACAACATTAGAGTGTGCTGTTGTACTTTATGTATGCATAGAAAACTGCATGTATGTGCCCACTACCCGACTCCGTGCATCCGAAACGTTGGCAAAAAAAATGATACCCACGAAAACCAATTACATTGCGAAAAAGAACCTTTACCTTTAAAATGTTGCAAAAAGTACCTGTTTCACTGAGTCAGGAAAGATATATGCTTCATTCCTAATTGGTTTTTATATCGTAATTTCACATTCAAACACTTCTATTTTGACTAATTTACTATCGGAAATAAAAATTTGGATGTTGTTGTTGTTGTTGTTGTCGTTGAGCTTCCCGCGCTGATTTTTCGCGGCACCGTATTAAAATACGTTGTACAATGTCATGTAGTTGTGGTCTTAAAAGTATTAAAAACGTATTAAGAATATATTTAAAGTTTGTAAGATATTGTGCACGTAATTCTAAACAACTGTACATATATACACACATTTGCACTGGCTATGAGTTTTATCACAACTTTTTATATTTAAAATATTTAATTTCTCATATCTGTAGAACTGTAGGCATAGTAGGTATCATCATGTAGCTTGTAGGTATCATCATGTAGCTTATAGTGGTGGGTGAGCTGGTTTCCGTGGAGACGATTTATTCTTTCAGCGGATGTATCCTTTGGTCGCTCCATATATATTGGAAAGTTCGATGTTGCAGTCACTGGTCCCACATTTGTTACTACAGCATTTTATCTTGTTTATTTATCAATTAACCACTACAATTTAGATACCTAGCCTCTGTGTGCCTATAGTCTAAAGGATATGAACAGTTAAAAGCAATTAAGATATTTAGTTTAAGAGTAAAATACAATGTATGTTACATTGCAGTCGTTAGTCACTTGTACATATTCACAGTGTTCCAGGCTTTACTGTAAAGTGATATAATACGTAGTGTTAAAATATTGATAAAAAGCACCACAAGGTATTCTAGATCCTTGAATATCACATATTCCACCGCACATATCCGACCCATTAACCCCATTAAGATTAAAATACGACGTATGTCACAGTGCAAGCAATTGTCACTAGTAACCATTCACCGCCATCCAGGCTTCATGATAAGTATGAGTCTACGATGTTAAGATATATATATTTAAGATCCCAGTATCGTATGTAGCATTTTCCATCACGTATATGCAACCAACTATCCCCGTTTCATTTACATTAAAACTCAATATAAGATATTTGTAGTTTATCCACTTAAATGTGCAGAGGCACAAGGTCGTCTATAATTAGGAGATATTTAAAACTAAAATAATTATGAATAACAAAATAAAAGAAACCCATCTTACATGAATATGGAGATGAATATTCATCTATGTAGATAGCGCTGCATTATAATGCTGCTACCATAAGTGTTGCACTGTTGTTGACGTTCCCACGCTGGCTTATCGTGGCACCGTATAAAATACGTAAGGCATGTTTTAAAATCACAGTAAAATCGTATTTAAAGTTTGTAATAAAATGTCCACATAAATAAAAACTACTGTACATACATACACATTGGCACTGGGTTTCTGTCTACATTTTATTTCCTGGTATTAGTATGTGCTTGTAGCGGTGGGTGAGATTCTTTCCGTGCAGTCGGCCGATGCATCATCTGACAGGAATTGTTTTAGGGGGGGGGGGGGGGGTGCGTTATCGACGGCGCGAAGGGCTAAACATTGTTTTTTTCGCACATTCACGGACATACCTAGACAGATTAACCATTTCAACCCTAAATAACTGGAATGGATTTTGATATGTTAATTTTGAAACCCATTCCAATCATCACAAAATTATTTTGAGACCAGTCCATTTATGAACATGAGGTGTTTTTGTTCTCAAAATTATGAAAATTACTGCAAAAAGTGCAGATCCTGATGAGACGGCTCGTCACGAGCCGGCTCATCTGCAGGATCTACACTTGTTGCCAATACCACTATACAGGCATGTGCTGTTGAACTAGTTTTATCGGCTAGCAAGTTTCAATAACATGTGCTTACATGGACGTAACTCTTGCTAATTATGTACACGGGAGTAATCCAGAGTTACGTTACCGCAGCTATGAATAGTCTTTTATGGGACTGGTGTCCGTGAGGGATCTGTGATGATGATTCGTTCATGAAACATGTGAAAGGGGATACGTGGTTACGATTCGTCTGTCGGAGTGCGGGGGTAGGATCGACTTGAGGGTGAGGAAATTCCTGATGATGTGTGGTGGATTCGTGGACGTGGTGATGATTTGCCCGTGGGTGAGTGGTGACGAGGTCGCCGTTAAGATTCGTCCGTCGGGCGATCGTGGTGAGCTGGGTTGTGGTGGGAGAGGGAGGGTACACGAGCGAACATAACATGACAGCACAACACGAACTCCGTCCATCACCATTACACGGATGAGTTCAGTCACGTGTGTTTGACACTCACTGATTCACCGACGTTACAGGCGCGACCACTTTATCATTGACGTGTACGTCACCTGTCACATCGTGTGTTGTCTTGGTGACGGGATAATTAATCGGGGCGGTTCAGCAATTGCATCCCTTACCCGATAGCCGTACCGCGCCGATTCTCATTTCGAAAATTCGCCATATTTTTCATAAAAAACGTCGAAAATTGACAAAAACTTCAAAGCCCATGCGGAATTCCGCATGGGCTCCGAAGTATTTGTCAACTTTCGAAGTTATTTACGAAAACTGTTGTATTGTCTCAAAATCAATTCCGGCGAATTACGGAAATGCGATTTTTGTAATAATAACAGCGCCGGATGCAATCACAGGCAGTTGGCGTGTTTCGGCTTTCATCGGTATAACTCTGTATATATGAACAAGGCTTCTAACTTTGGTCGGATACAACCTCGTATCATAACACAATAACATGTTTAAAATTGTAATTTTCTATGCATTCTATGTATTTCTGCAGGATATCGATACTTCTCAAATTATCATATGAATTTGCCACTACAATATTCACGTTAGAGACTTAACACATTACTTCATTTGTTATGATACGAGGTTGTGTCCGACCTAGGAAAAGGAGCTGTAATTCGATATTATTTGAATAAATATGTTCTAACTATGTTATTTTAGCCAGACAACAATAATTCTCAAGTGAACATGCATGTGCACTTTCCGCCAAAATATTCACATTAGCGTTAATAACATCGCGGAATGTGTTGTGATACGAGGTCGGGTCCGACCAAAGTTGCCTTGTTCATATATATAGAGTTATACCGAAGAAAGCCGAGACACGCCGAATGCCTGTGGACGCACTATTATAACGTTAATGTAATAACCGTGTTCCCGATTGGTTGGTTCAAGCGAAAGGTACGTATGAGTGGCGATTCATGTCATAAGTGCCGTTTCTAACGCGTTACAGAAGTAACGCGTTACTTGTGAGAAGTAACGCGTTACTAATGTATGTACTATATAGTGAAACACATATTTGTAACGCGTTACTGCTCAAAGTTACTGCTTAGAAATTGGCTGTAACGCGTTACAAATCCTCTATATTGGCGGATCGTGTCATAAGTACAGCTTCTAACGTGTTATATTTCTAACGCGTTATACTCTTGGTAAGTAACGCGTTACTTCTTACAAATGTATGATGTATATAATAAAATATCAATATCTAACGCGTTAGTGAAGCAGGAGTAACGCGTTACTTATTTTTGGTAACGCGTGACTGCTTGACCAATCAGAGCTCATGTTACAATACCCGCCATTTCTCCAGTAGACCGGGAATGTGTAAAGTACGGACTGGACGCAAGCTTATTTTACGAACTGTACATAGAGTGATGTCAACAGCGGCCCACTGAGAGTGTCAGATAAATTGTCTAATTTGTATAATACAGTGCAACCTCTCTACAACAGCCACCCATTGAAAGACGCAAAACTGGCTGTTGTAGAGAGGTGGCTGTTGTAGGGAGGTTAACGCTGAATTAAATGTTGTCGTCTGCTGTTTATTTATTTTGTTCGATAATTCTCATCAAATACATGTTTGACAGCGTTTTAGAATCATTTCAAATGGAAATGATTCCAAAGTGCTGTCAAAACATATTTTTATTGAGAAAGTAGGCAAAAGCAACAGCAGGCGACACTTTTCGTGCTCAGCAGTCTAAGGGTTAGATACAAAGGAAACTATCCATTTGAGTTATAAAATAGCGGCTGTTACAGAGAGGGTGTTGTTGTAGAGCGGTGGCCGTTCGGGGAGGATCGACTATATTGAAAATGTGCACCTCCCATTCTATGCCGAAAACAAATAGTTTTCGACAACTTTCGCCTTTTTAACTTGAAACCATTTTTGCCCTATATATCTGAGTTCCAGTTCGTGGTTTATATCTACCCCAAAGGACCGCGAAAACAACAACAATAGTGTTCTGCTGTTCTGCACCGTTTTCCGATCAATCATTATCTTATGGCGCTATCACGGTACGAGCAACTGCCCAGAATATCCCTGAAGCGTATGGTGGAAGTAGACACCGGCCACGATGACACGGCTCGAGATTCGGACGAAGACGACTTTATACAGGGGTAACACGAGTCGTATAGCACTGCTTTCCTGTTGTCATTAGCTACCATTATCCGTAAAAATTCAGGGGCGGATCCAGGATTTTGGTATATTCAGTATTGGGGGCGTGACATGACCGAATCCGCGCCTGAAATTTACTTTCAGTTAGAAAATATTCGTTGCAGCATGGTATACGGACATAATCCCCCCCCCCCCCGCCCCGGACAAAACCCTCCCGTGATTTATGTCACAGGTGGACAAAACCCCTCCCGCTCCAGTTGGACAGTACAAAATCCCCCTCGGTCAAAACCCCTCCCGCTTTCGTTGCATGTCTGACTGTTATCTAATAATATAAACTATCTGATCAAACCAAAGGAGTAGCCCAGGAGAAAGTTGTCAAAAACTATTTGTTTTCGGCATAGAATGGGAGGTGCACATTTTCAATATTATACAAATTAGGAAATTTATCTAACACTGTCAGTGGGCCGCTGTTGACATCACTCTATGTACAGTTCGTAAGCTTGCGTCCAGTCCGTACTTTACACATTCCCGTTCTTCTGAAGAAATGGCGGGTATTGTAACATGAGCTCTGATTGGTCAAGCAGTAACTCGTACCCAAAAATAAGTAACGCGTTACTCCTGTTTCACTAACGCTTTATATATTGATATTTTATTATATATACATATTACACTTGTAACGCGTTACTTCTAAGAAGTAACGCGTTACTTACCAAAAGTAACGCGTTAGAACTCTAACACGTTAGAAGCTGTACTTATGACACGATCCGCCAATATAGAGGATTTGTAACGCGTTACAGCCAATTTCTAACGCGTTACTCACTGTTAGTCTTGTAACGCGTTACTGTTGAGCAGTAACGCGTTACACATATGTGTTTCACTATATAGTACATACATTAGTAACGCGTTACTTCTCACAAGTAACGCGTTACATCTCTAACGCGTTAGAAACGGCACTTATGACATGAATCGCCACTCATAGGTACACGACGTGTGACCATGGTGACTATTGTATGGTGATGAGGTCACGTATGCGTGAAAACTGGCCGGACACCAACCTTTGATACATACAGCACGTTGTTGTTGACAATACAATTTGGTATATTTATACATGTACTGTTGGTTTCCGATAAATTGGCAAGGGCACGTGACGTCACGGGGTCAGCGGACTATGTCTATTATAGCTTTCTAGGGATGTAGTTGTTTGCAGCCATTTTAGCTGGCCGCCTTATCGCCGAATCGACGCCTTATCTAGAGCAATTTATAGCTTGAAAATGCATGCTCCCGATAGCTTGGGAGATCATTTAAAATACCAACTGGTGAAACAGGCCATTGAAAACCACAACAAATGCCGTATTTGTATTTTTACGTAAAACGTTTCGATAGTTGATTCACTGTGATTATCTAGTCGTCCGCAAGCATAAGCATTATTGTCCCCACAGTTCAGATGGTAGAGCGCTCGGTAAATGCATTCGACCTGCCTTCCTTTTGTGCGAGTTCGGGCCTCGGATAAATTATTTTGTTTTAAACAAAATTATTCATATAACAGATGCAACGTTTTCTCACTTTTAGGAAAATGTCTTATATAGAGTTTGACAAAAGGGTCCGTGTTCCGTGTGACATGTGTACTGGGTTTGCAACATCACAGATCATGATGCACATCTCACAGTCAGATCTACTCAGGGCTTACAGTGTTTACAATTCATTTACTGAATACATATTTCACTATCAAACAACGTGAAACAAAATCGGGATGTAGACTCATTCTAAAAGTATCACCAGTAAGTATTTCATGGAAATGACAGTACCGGGAGGGGGGGGGGGGGGGGGGGGGGGGGGGGGGGGGGGGGGGGGGGGGGGGGGGGGGGGGGGGGGGGGGGGGGGGGGGGGGGGGGGGGGGGACTCTTGGGGACGTCAAATATATACATCCTCGGGGTTCTTGGCCTCCTAATTCTCGGCCCCTGGAAATGTTTGACTGTAAATACACCCCAACTATTGTATGTCCGCCGCCCCAAATTTGGTCCAGACAGACATATGGATGGAACTATAACGATTTAAATGACATTATGCAATATACGTCTTTATCAGTTTTTGAACCAATACAAAAAATGTTTCTGTAAGTTACATTAAATAATGTTAATAAAGTAAACGTATTAACGACGGCAGATATCTGAGAGATATCTGAGAGTAGGAAGTGATGGACACAATTCAATAACAAAAAAGATAACACAGTGTTGGTTTCGAACCCACAACCCACAACATTGGTTAATTAAATAAAACAAATAACTGTAACCACTCCGCTATATGCATCAGATACGAAATGTTTGCATTGGTCACAGGATGATATAGGTGCACGTATGTATAACAATGCTTGTGTGTTCTAAAGTTAGATAACGAAACACAGGTGCATTGTTATCGATTAATATTGACTTGCTCATGCATGCATTTCCAATGAACGCTTGATGTATTTTGGTGTGATACATATACGATTCGAGTGCCTGTGCTGACTATTTTCTTTTTCAGCAAATACGAAACAACTGACAGCTTGATTCAGAATATGCCTGAACGTTGCTTGAATAAATTTCGGCCAACATTGGTGACATGCATGCTACATGCATGCTAATGTCAGTTTTGCATTTTAACACACCTACTTTACCTATTATGGTTCAATATGGAATCTCCTGTGACCTTTACCCTTGCCACTTTATCGGAAATCAACAGTATGCACTCGTATACCACTGCGTGATCTGAGATTGATGCCAAATAAGGAAAGGTTCTGTTCTGTTACGATAAAACACGAATACACATTCGTTCTTAAACAATAGCTAATATAGCATATTTTTCTTATTTTTCCATGAAAACACATCTTGGTCTTTCTTTAGAATTGTCTCCAAGGAGACAATTCTAATGAAATGCCAAGACATGTTTTCATTTAGAAGCAAACTTTTCAATAATTGCCGTCTGCTGATGTGTCAACAGTAGTGTGATTTTATTTTACCCAATTCAAATTTTGAAATAATACCTAATTGCTTCAGAAATGATGGAGTGACAATACTCAATTACTAATTCCTTTTCTGGAGCGCTGCTTAAACAATAGCTAATAAGCAGCAGATGGGTGGTAGGGTGGAGTGGTGTGAACTGTTGAATGTACTTTTGATGAAAGCGTGATGAAAACGGGAACACACAATTAACATTAACGACTTCAAAACGAATTCATCACTTATCATTAACTTACAAACTAACGAACCAGATCGAATGCGGAACGAATGTCAACGATCTCTAAACGAACGGCTAACGAGCTGTGCGTACTCTCTGCGTATGGTCTGCGAATTCAAATCGATCATGTGACGTCTGTACGCATGTATAAAGCAACTGGAGATGCTGCAAGGCCGCCTGAAGAAGTCCAGTCAAGTCATCCAGTCCCTTGCTGCCCAGGCGGAGCCAATCGCCAATCCAAAAGCGCTCCTCCTTTGCCAACTACGTGAAGGACACCCTCGTGCACTTCTCCGAGCGGAAGTACAAGAAGGTCAAGTCTACCATCACCAAACTGATCATGGACATGGAAGAAGACGACTCTGAAGATGAGAACCCTCTGCCAGTCGGTTTTGGTCGGGAAGACAGACCAGCCGGCAGTAGTATTCAGCCCCAGCCTGCTCACTCTGGGAGAAGTTATGGTTCGTCGCCATCGTCGTCATTACAGTTCCAGCCTCCTCCCAACCAGTGGAGACAACCTCCTCCAGTTCAGAGGTCACCATGACACTCCCAGTCCATTGAGTATGCACAGATCTACAACAAGCAGCCTTATCTCCGCCAGCCGACTTCTCCATTGTTGCAGCAGCAGCCAGTTCCAGTTTAATTTACTGCAGTTCCAGTTCAGCAGGAGCAGCAGCTGCCCGTCCAGTGGTCCTCCATGCCGCCACCATCTCCTGCAGCCATTCCTGTCACCGTAATGGCATCCTCACCGGTAACCACGGCAACCTCATCAGCCCTGTCTACATCATCTCCATCCCTGTATTTGCTTGGTTGGCATACTCAGTTCCTCAAACAGACTGACCATCTGCCTGGATATTGCAACATGATGAATGTGAGCCTCGGCTCTTTGGCCAACACCTCTGGAACTGGTAACATTCAGAACCCAAATATGGACACTACTCCTTCCAAGGGTTCGGATACATATTAAGTGACTATATTATATTGTCATGTGTGATTATATTGTCACCTGAATTACTATTGGTTGATCATTATGATCTATAGTAAATAATAACAAATAATTCTTACTCTTTCAAAATTGAATTTTGTGTCGTATCATAATTTTTACTTGTAATAGTAAGTAAGTAAAGTTTGTTTATTATAGTGTCACCCCTATTGCAAGGGACAGCCAACTTTGACTTATGAGATGCACAAAATGTGTGGACGTGTGCCAACGAACTGCCCGTACGCAGAGGGTCAGCTCGGTAAACACAATGTGAACGTTTTGTACGTCCGCAGTAAGGTAGCGGTTAGTCACCTGCACGGTCTCATTCGTCACCCCAAGCGAGGTCATTTCTTGGCATTAAGGATAGGAATTGGGAAGTACAGCTTCTGGATTAGTCTGTCTCTCACAAAATCTTTCGACGCACGGAACGAACAACAACGTACGGGAACATATTACAACGAATAACAAGAGTGCCGAAGGTCACAATATACGCCCTGTCGAGGCAAGGCCAGTCAGCAAGGGGAGATAACTCATCTTGACGTGATAAACATATGAACCAAATTTGGTTAGGATCGGTCAAGTAGAACTTAAGTTATTGCGTGTACAAGGATACAGAGTGCGAAAATTAAAAATGGCTGCCAAGTGGAGATAAGTATCGGAACATTTTCAAAATCAATAGGCTTCTTCGTCTTGTCGTGATAAACATGTATGCCGAATTTGGTTACGATCGGTGAAGTCGAACTTGAGTTATTGCGTGGACAAGGATACAGAGTGCGAAAAATAAAAATGGCCTCCAAGGGGAGATAAGTAGTTGGAAATGTTTGAAAATAAATAGGCTTCTTCGCCTTGCCGTGATAAACCTGTATACAACATTTGGTTACGAGCGGTGAAGTAGAACTTGAGTTATTGCGTGGATAAGGATACAGAGTGCGAACATTAAAAATGGCTGCCAAGGGGAGATAAGTATCGGAAATTTCTCAAAATCAATTGGATTCTTCGTCTTGCCGTGATAAACCTGTATACCGTATTCGGTTACGATCGGTGAAGTAGAACTTGAGTTATAGCGTGGACAAGGATACAGATTGTGAACATTAAAACTGGCCGCCAAGGGGAGATAAGTCATCGGAAATTTTTCAAAATCAATAGGCTTCTTCATCTTGCCATGATAAACATGCCGAATTCGGTTAAAATCCGTCAAGTAGCATTCTAGTTATTGCGTGGACAAGCTGTGCCCGCACGCACACCTGCCCGCCCAAGCTGAATACGTCCCGTTTTTTTCAAACGGGCGTATAAACACGAATTCAAAACGATGTCCAGACGAACTTCAGCGTATGGCAGCGAATTAAAAAAAATCCCGTGTAAAAATCCCACCACCTTTCATTTCCAATAACTTAAGGGACCTTCACACTATAACGAATTGGCACAGCATAGGCCAGCGTAGGCTGGCCTATGCTGTGCCAATTCGCTATAGTGTGAAGGTCCCTTAAGTTATTGGAAATGAAAGGTGGTGGTACTAACGTACGCACGCACCTGTACTAACGCTATATCCCTTTTTTTCTATCGTCGGTGGGATAACGAGAAACCTATCACACATTCAGTATACCGAAGTTTTTGATGGAGCATCAGATCCACAATTAAACAGAGAATAACTACCATATATTGTGGCACATATATGTCATCTACATAAAGGTACATGCCCATGTGCCAGGTTATAGGGAGGCATATTTTGTTCGTCCATTCGTTAGATCTGACATTGTTCGGGTATAATAAACAGTCATTAATCATTTCCCGACGAAATAACTGACATTATTATACTTCGTATATCAAACATGAATTTCTACACTGATATCAGGGCCGATAACCGTGTTTCCTTAACAAATTTAACTGACATTACTATTTATTCTCTGTATTTAGTTTTTGATGTGCAATGATCATACTTTATACTCAATAGAAAATATTATTGGTTCAGGTGACGCATTTAATTAGTATAAATAATTAAGACATACCATGCCTCATTTGCATATAAAAATACCACCGCGCGTCACTACCAGTAAAATAAATATTACTTATTTTACCTTATACACTAATTGGTGAGGACGAGATAAATATCGTCAAAAATATGGTACATTTCAGTAGTTACTTAATACATTTTACCGTATTATGATCAGTTGAAAAGTTGTCTTGATGCGATAGTGTGGGGACGTACTACTTCAAATAGTCATACAGTATACATGCATTTATGTTTCAAAATAACACAAATTTGACTTTTGTGGGGGATGTAATCAGTGTACTTTCCAATACACAAATACAATGTCTGGACCAGGGGGCCGTTTCACTAAACGTCTTACGACTAAAATGTTCGTAAGTGCAAATTTAGGATCGTCTGGAAATTGCAATTAACGGATTCACATTTATTGAACATAGGCTGCATATGCAGCCTATGCTCAATACATGTAAATCCAATAATTGTTTACAAGAAAACAGTGTCATAACTATCATAATGGTGCACTTACGAACATTTTAGTCCTACAAAGTTTAGTGAAAGGGCCTTCAGACATGCGTTTTTCTGATTATATACTTACGATATCGATATCGTATTAAATATCAACAGAGCTCCAGATAAGGTGCGTATTGGCGTATCTTAGGCACTTATTTTAGTAGAATACGCACTGATTATCAATAGTGAGAGTACATAATTCTCACACCAATGTGAAAATACGCATGGAATAACAAATTGAGTAGTGGAAATTCTGTAAGAAAGTTGAATGTACTTTGTTGAGCTGCAAAAAACTGTTTGCTTTTTGCAGCTCAACTAAGTAAATTTTCAACTGTATTACAGTATAAATAAGTGAACTTAAATAATACACTAATAAGTGAATGTTTAAATTTGTTTTGATCATTTGTTCCATATTTAATAAAATAATCCATTTGTAAAACTAAAATACGCATTTAATTTTAAATCAGGGGGTACAATACTCTTTAGACACAAAGCTTATCTGGAGCGCTGTATAAATATTCATGTATTTCTATTACCATTTCCATTAACATGACAAGTTGACCTCCTTCGTCCACAATTAACCCACATGTTTTATATAACCCACACACAAACGCACCAGTAGATGGTTTCATTCATTAGGTAAATCGTGAATCGCACCGCCAAAGACAACTCGCTTTTCGTTGGAAATTGACTCGTGCTTTCAGGAAATCAGGTACATGCCCACTCAGTAGGCACAAAATGTTCTTTGTTTGAATTAAATAAGAATATAAGTATGTCACTGTTCCACCAGTTCTAAAAATTACAAGTGCACGCTATACAGAAATAATAATTTAGTAATATTTATTTTACTGATAGTTACTCGCGATGATATCAGGTTATTTCCATATGCAAATGAAGCATGACATTTTTTTTAATTATGTATACTAATTAAATGAGTCACCTGAAAAAAATAATATTTTCGATCATTGCACATCAAAAAATAAATACAGAGAATAAATAGATATGTCCGTTAACATTTATAGGAAACACGGTTATCCCCCTGATATCAATGTGGAAATTTACGTCTGATATAAAATATATAATAATTCCAATCAATACGTGGGGTAATGGTGAATGAATGTTTTATTTTGCCAGAAAATGTCATATGTAACTTTAAATCCCTGACTTATTTAATTCATATAAAGAAAACGTGTGTGCCTACTGAGTGGGCATGTACCTTTAAGCGTATTTCAAACCAGTCTCCGTACAAAATCCAAATGTTTTGAATGTAATTTTAATCATAGTTCACCCTACTTTCTAAGCCAATCGCTGGACAGTATTGTGATCCACTTCTTTTCTTTCACTGCACATATTGCAACGTTTAACCCCAATTAGTTGTGTATTATCAGATTTAACCATTAACTGTTATACAGGAAATGGAATTAATTAATACTCGGATGGGGCATTGCATTGTACACTTTGCTGAACTATAAGTCAGTTATTGTTCACATATTGGAGTTTTCAGGAACTAAATGCTGCGGTCCTTATACTTATAACCTACCATATGTTTTAAGTACATATAAACACAACAATGATCGACATTACTACAAGTAATTCATTAGCGAACTACCGTAACGTAACGACTCCATCGTATACCACTGACTGCGCGAGTGAACTGTTTACTATAAAACAACATGTTTATAGCGACCTAATTTGTTCTAATAGCGACCGGGAATTTATTTATATTTTTTTCCTAATGACAGACTAGATTTTACCAGTCGTACAATATGGAACTGCGACGACTGTTCGTGTTGTGTATAAATATATTATTTATACAATGGACAACCTCTCAGGGCACTGGAGGTACGTATCGAGTGGTCAGGGGTTTCTTTCAAATACACGGAGAATATCAGGCTAGTTATTTGATACTGAGTTTATCAGGCAAGGCTAGGAAACGCGTAGCCGATTCCCAGCCGAGCCTGATAAACTTGATATCAAGTCATTGTACATGGTATCAGGGTGTGTGATTACGCACAGGTGGAAGACTCGGACCTAGGACCTGATAAATGGCTCATTTGTAAACCGTTACCCCACCCACCAATTTCCGTACAATAGACACTATAGCGTTTAAGGCTATACTGTATATTGTAAAAAATGGGTGGGAGGGGTAACTTTTTCAAATGAGACATTTATTTTGTCCTATGTCCAAGTCTTCCACCTGTGGGATTACGTGGTTTCCGAACGTTTCCCAACCTGATTTTCCGACGTGAGGTAATCTGTGACGTCATTTTACAGTAGATTTTCTTTAACAACTTCAAACTACAAACTGACGGATTTTGATTGATTTATTTCTTACATGCACGTGCCACGCCAGATATTATATACTGTTCTATTTGTCCCGTCAACACTACAAGTAGCTTTAAAATGCAAAACATAACCACAGCCGCAAAATCGAAGAATCGACTAATATGACAACTGCACATATTCATACGCAGTGATTAGGTCGTATTGACAGGATATAAAAATGTTTCACGGCACATACGCACTGTGTTGCACTAGTACCGTTTATTTCTTACATACACGTGCTCTATGTTTTATTTGCATTTGCAGTAACCGATTCTTGTCAAAACGACATAATTATGAGATTAAAGCAAACTATACAACAAAGGGCAACCTGTTCCGCAATTGCTGCGCTATGTTTCATGAAATAATCGGTCATAGATTCCATTAGACAGATATTAAAGGAAATCATCTGTAAACGCACACACAAAACATGACGTTACGCCGCCGGAAACCAATTGATACCAAACGGATATTCTATGTATCAGTAGCCGATTTCACCAACATTGCAAAGTATACTTTTCTAGCAAAGTATACTTTGAGGGAGTATGTCGCGTGACACGTGCATTCTTGTACATTCTGGAATCCGTATAATTGTATGTTTGTGGTGTGTGGTACTGTGTTGTATTGTTGTGCGTATTATTGGTTTCACATCCCTGTGATTCCACATACCTGTGGTTTCACACACCTGTGGTTTTTGCACACCTGTGGTTTGGCATGTACATTTGCCATGTGCAATGGGCATGTAATAAGGGGGCTTATGTTGTATTGGTGGAAATACGTTTATGTGTGTCATTTTTTGCGGATTTTAATATACGTCTATTTTATGAGCAATGTTTTACTGATGTCACGCCATATTTGCCACAGACTATGCAGGTGTGTGGTAGAGAACTCGTTGACTGCGTGTGCTGTTTCGCTAGGGAAAAGATACTTTTAGTATTACGGATGTCCACTGTCCGTGCCAGCCGAGTTTGTCCGCGTGTCAGTGTTTCACCATATAAGGGACCTTCTGTAGGTGAAGCCAGTATACAGCGCAGACCATACCATGGTCTGCCCTGTTATGTATGCTACCGGTTAGTGTTTCAGCATAGCCTGGTACTGGCCAACACGGATATATCAGATCCCATACTGGTGATGTTTTGTGTCGTGATATTTCCGTAAATGACCACGATATTTGAGTTTAGTATGTGCTACACTCTCATTTGAGTGTATAGCCGTAGGACCGTTATGGAGGGGTTTGGCGGGGCCAAGAAGCGACCTTCGCATTGTCGAGACCAGTCGAGTAGATTTCGGATTATGAGATCTGGGTCTATAGTGTGCAGATTTATGGTAGTGTGGGGTATACCATGTTGGATGGTATTTATTCCACGAGGGCTGTACACTGGTTTAGTTGAATTTAAGGCGTGGGAACATATATTTATGCCAAATATAACCCACGGGTGACATGGCAAAACCATGGTTTTGTAGTATTTATGTTTGAGATGTCCGTACGACGGGGTATGGCATAATCCATTTATTCCGTGCATGGTTTTCACTGGGAGTATTGCGTATATAAGCGATGTCTCGCTATGTTGCGGGACACATATATTCTGGTTACAGAAGACTAGTACTGTATTCACCAGTGACACGGAGGATTTTGGTATGTACCTAGAACATTTTATTTCAGCTGTGATTTGCCGTTGTTCGATTCCCGTTTTAGTCTGTTGTGCATCCTGTCTGTCTGTCTGTGCGTATTCGTCCAGTAATTGGAGATTCATTTCATTTTTGTAGCCTCTTGAGAACGCTCCAGCGAGCCACATTGGACGTTTTGGTCCACTCGTTTGAGGGCAGACCCCAGTCAGTGCAGAGTATCGGGTCGTCCGAGTGTCCGTACGTCTGTCTGGCGCAGTGTGTGTAGCAGCTCCGGGTACAGGCCTGTATAGAGCAGTGTGTGATAGCTACCTCGCGTACAGCAGACAGTCACAGCCATAGATTAGTGAAGTGAAACGCCATACACACATATCATCATTTATACTACACCGAGTTGAATGTCACCTAAGTGAAACTTTTCCCGGCGTCTTAGCCAACGTGATAATCGCCATTTTGGTATTATATCGAAACTTTACATCCGGTCTACCACTTCCGGTATACAACCATTGATTCACCATGGATACTTTAAATCCGGTACCACATCCGGGTTGCTACGTCGAGTGATACCATAGGAACTTTACATCTGGTCCACCATTTCCGGAGATAATACTACCTGTGGAACTTTACTTCCGGGAACCAGCTTCCGGAACATTATCGTTATTGACTATCATGTGATGTAACCACATCCGGCTTTGACTTTGACATTCATACTTTGGAAATATATTGCATAGGCAATACATATGTATACTTTGATAGTGTATGGTAATACTCCTATCATGGCATATCATGGCTAAAGGATTGTAGTAAGACTACATATATTGTTTATGGATTAATCCACTTGAAGTTGGATTATAGCCATATTGTTGACTAGACCTCATATTGCGGGTGAGGCAGACCTTGGGACCGTGATACTCAGAGGTTACACTATCTATTGAGATACGCCAGCACTGGGGTAGCTCAGATGATTGTCATTTTGTCCTCCAATGTTCGTTATGCCATGTTATATCTTGTATGTTATTTCACTTTGATTAGCGATCATCAAAGTACTTGTGCATTCATACTATTGTCCACTACGGGACCATTGAGATACCACATACCGAGTTTATTCGTCTATAGCTTTTAAGTTGCGTTAAAGTATAACAGTCGATTGGCTTACAACCTTGTAGTAATTGAATAGTATCATGCACAGTACAGTGATGTTCGCATATCAATGTATCATGTATTCCTGTGTGTTCCCCATGTAATATAGTGTACATTATAAGTGATTAAGTGACTACGTGTACTTATCTACTCTGGCCTATCCCTTACACTTCAACTGCATTGTTACCACTTTCGTTCGTCAGATCAAGCTATATTGGCCATAACGTCATAACAATTGAAGTATACTTGGTTCTTATGATAATTGGGGGAGACAATTTGTCTCGATCATTCCTGACCTTGGTAATGACCTTGACAGAGTAATCATTTATTTTTCCTGAAATGCATTATTTCATATAGAGATAACGACTGCATATATTTGATGATTAAAAGTATGCATAATTATTATACTGAATATACTGAAATTATTACATTATCACAGCAATTTTGGCTGTGATAATGTAATAATTTCAGTATAATAAAAAATCATAAATTAATCATCAAAAATGAAAATTTCTCCCTCAAAGTATACTTTGCTAGAAAAGTATACTTTGCAATGTTGATGAAATCGGCTACTAATAGTGTTTTATGCTAAAGAATGGGAAATATAACATAACATTCGTGGACTTATTTACGTTGCGTCATTACACTGGTAAACAATAAAGATCGTTTACAACGCTAGTTAATTTGCAATATTTGTAACATTACAATGTATTTGCAATCGATGATTACCAATGTATATTATTTGAGTGAATTCCACTAGATTCTAAAATGGAAACGTGTTTTTAAAGGTACATGCCCACTCAGTAACTGTTCTATATGGGAATTAAATAAGTGTATAATTGTGTCACTATTTCACCAGTTCTAAAAATTACAAGTTCCCGCTATACAGACGATATATTTCAGTAATATTTCAGTAATATTTATTTTACTGATAGTGACGCGCGGTGGTATCAGGCTATTTTCATATGCAAATGAGTAGTATATAAGAGTCACAATGATACCACCACCCTCTGAAAGGCACCGGCTAACGCGCGGTGCCCCCCACCGCATGGTGGTATCATTTGTGACTCTTATATACTACTTGGATTTCCCCCCACTGTTCGGCGGGTATGTATGAGAAGAATGGACCATATTTTTCATCAACCGCGAGACCATATATTTATAACATGAGAAGATACACCCTATTAGAGATAAGAATCCCTATGTTATACTCAGTATATATATATATAACATAATGGTTCTAGTTAAGTGTGCGTGGTTGAAGACAGGTAGTCACGAGAGATGTTTTCGCACCGGTATTTACGAATATTGCAAACATCACCGTGCATGGATGCGAAGAGGTCCCGTTTCGCCTCGCCCATGTCGGCATTGTTGGGTAGGGACCAAAGCCGGGTCATTGCTATGTCCACCATGCGGTGGCACTCAGGCTACTCATCGAATGGTTAACAAGGGATTACGTGCTCGCAAGTATTATCGTTTAGTAATAATTCAAATCGGAAAGTCAGTTAGAAAGATAGAATCGATCTAATAAGTAACGGTGTTTCTACAGCATTAAAACACTGTAAAAAACATTATCAAACTAATTTTATAGAATTGGAAATTGAACAGAAAAAACAACTACCAATATTATTAGAGAAAATGGATAATACAATACAATTGGAATTGAAAGTTTTTAATGACTGTGATGAAGAAGTTTACGAAGCTTACGGGGGTTATGATCCCGTATATAAATTCTATAAAATGAGAACACTAGGCGATATCGAATACATGAAATACCAGCGTAATTTATTACGCTCCGATAAAAACGTTGCATTTACAATATTATACCGGCAATTATGTCAACTATACAAGAGGCAAATACAAACATTAAGACGGATAATGCGTATCGGATATGAAACTAAGGTGTATTATAAATTGTTATTAAAACCCAACGATTCGTTTACGAATGTACATTTCTACGATATCGCTTATAAAGATATGTATATTATTGAACAGAAAAAACACTACTAATTAATTTATGTTGTAATCACAACACCAAGCAGACGACAATGTTCCAATTACACGCGTTATGAAAATGTAAATTAGGTGTCCCACCTTACACGTATATTAAGTGTCCATTTATAGAGAGGTTTACACGATTACGTCTTCCGGGATGGAAAATAAACAAACTGTAATATATATTACACACACGGTTATTTATAGCCTTATCAATGGTATGTAAACGGGCTATCGATTTACACAGGTGGTGTGTACACAGTTTATAAACACTTAGTGGGGGTTATATAATTCACGAATTTCCGGGATGGTTCGTTATTTAATTTTGTAAAAATATTTCTAATTTAAAGCTGAACACCCCCTATCATATAGAAAACATATTAATTAATATAATAATTTATTAATTAATAATAAATAACATTTTTTTTTTATTTCACACATATATACATTGCTGGGACGCTAGCAGTAATCTCAAAAGTGAGGCAGGTTTCGCCACATGTACTTCACTCTGGCCGCTCTACACATTATAGCGGATGGAGGTAATGAAGGGGAGAGGTCCGCGGTATCGGTCCAATGATGGGGTGGAGGAGATGTGAGTGTAACACACCTCGCTAAGCCTAAACAAAATAAATAGAAGAGATTTAAGTGAAGGCTTAGTGGGGGTGGGCCCAGAAGGGTTTTGCTGGCGCGGGTTCGAGCCTCGGTGGGACCTAAAACTTTTTTTCTTTTTTTTTTAAATTGTTATTAATTTTCCTAAAATTAATTAATAAATGTTTGCTGCACCAATATAATTAATTTTATAATTAATTTAAAGAAAATTATAAAATTAATTATTTAATAAAAATATTAATTTCCTCCAACTTTATCTCCAAGTTTTACCCTAAATTTATCCCAATCAGAACACTCAAGCTTGGGCATGGTGGCGCGTGCTTTGATTCTAATATCATTTTTTAATTTTTCATACCTCCCCATTTCTTCCACTACGGATTCAAACTCTAAATTTGATATTTTCTTATCGGCCAACGCTTTGGACACTATAACGTCGATGCTATTTTTCTTAGACCTGGCGAGAACAGATATTCTATCATGTTTTCTACATTTTTTCTCGAGTTTTCCACCCGACGCCCTAATTACCATACAAAGTATTCCAGATAAAACGGTAATTCCACTCAAAACCCCTGCAAGTGGAACCATTACAATTGTAGATAGTGTTGCAGCAGCCCCCGCACCACTCATTACAGATAAACTTGCCAGAACCGTACTAGATGCTTCAGCTATATTCGCCGCGCGCTTATATTTTTTAGCGTGTCTTTTTCTATTTCTATATTCTCTAACTAAAATATCCTGCATAGCGACGATATTATTTAACCTAAAATCTGAACTTCTTTGTTTAATTGGACACAGTGTTGATGGAGTGGTATTGACAACTGGAAGCGGTGATTCGTTCATGATTTTCAATATATTTGTATTTACAAATTAAGTTCAATTAACAATGAGACAATAGTGGAAGAACTCGCTGGGTCAGCGATTTTCGTAACAAAGTTAATAACACTACCTTCGGAAAGTCTAATTAGATCATCACCAGAGAACGAAACCACCGACGAACTATCTCCAGCGGGTTTAGTGACTCCAATTGCCCGTTCTTCGCCATCTACTACGAGATTTATCGTGACCGCGCCCACAGGTTTACCATTAGCATTAACCGAGCAGACCGCCATTCGGAGAAGTGTACCTGGAGCTTTCATGGTGTATCCCCCACATTTATTACTCGCTTTGGCACTGAACGAATATTCAGGGAGCCCCTCAACCAATGAGCCCCGCTTCTCAGCCCAAACTGTTATCACACGTTTTTGCGTTTTCATTGTTTTTAACAATCCGGCAAGCCCCCCGATAGAGGTATGGGCCTCAGCACGAACCTTTTCAGCGGTCTCCTCAAGTGCTTTGGTCGCGGCTCTACGAGCATGTTTCAGTTTATCGGAAACTTCGGTTATTTTACCGTCTATTTCGGTAAGTGCCGCTTCTCTACTGAGAGAGTCCTCTAAGCGCAACGCATCATAAGCCTCCGTAATGGTCGCCTGGTGGCCTTCTAAGGCTTTTTCAACACCCAACCGGGCCTCTTTTTGAAATTCGGTTATTTTCCCGTCAAGTTCGGACACCGCCGCTTCCCTGATGAAAGAGTTCTCTAAGCGCAACACCCCATAAACCTCCGCAAGGGCCGCCTTGTGGTCTTCTCGGACTTTATCAATACCCGTTCGGACCCCCTCAACCCCCAACCGGGCCTCCTTTCGAAATTCGGTTATTTTTTCGTCTAGTTCAGTAAGTGCCGCTTCTCTGTTGAGAGAGTCCTCTGAGCGCAACGCTCCATAAGCCTCCGCAATGGCCTCCTTGTGGTCTTCTCGGACCCCCTCAACCCCCAACCGGGTCTCTTTCAGAAATTCTGCTATTTTCCCGTCTAGTTCAGTAAGTGTCGCTTCTCTGCTGAGAGAGTCCTCTAAGCGCAACACATCATAAGCCTCCGCAATGGCCTCCGCAAGGTTCACCTGGTGGTCTTCTCGGACTTTATCAATACCCGACCGGGTCTCTTTTCGAAATTTGGTTATTTGTTTGTCTAGTTCAGTAAGTGCCGCTTCTCTGATGAGAGAGTCCTCTAAGCGCAACGCATCATAAGCCTCCGTAAGGTCCGCCTGGTGGTCTTCTCGGACTTTATCAATACCCGACCTGGCCTCTTTTCGAAATTTTGTTATTTGTTTTCCTAGTTCGGTAAGTGCCGCTTCTCTCTGAGGAGAGTCCTCTGAGCGCAGCGCATCATAAGCCTCCGTAAGGTCCGCCTGGCGGTCTTCTCGGACTCCCTCAATACCTAACCGGGTCTCTTTTCGAAAATCGATTATTTTCCCGTCTAATTCAGTAAGTGCCGCTTCTCTGATGAGAGAGTCCTCTAAGCGCAACGCATCATAAGCATCCGTAAGGTCCGCCTGGTGGTCTTCTCGGACTTTATCAACCCCAACCGGGCCTCTTTTTGAAATTCGGTTATTTTTTCACCTAGTTCGTTTAGTTCCGTATGCGTTTCTTCACGACTTTGTGTATTCACAGCCAGGGCATATTCTCTAAGTTGTGATAGTAGACTCTTGTGAATCTCGTCCGTGGCCACCGATATAGTTCTATTGATCAAGGCCTTTGTTTTTTGGGTTGTTAAAAAGTCGCCCTCTGTCGGGATGAACCCCCCTTCTGTCGGTTCCAAATTCTTTGAATTTGTCACCCAATCCCGATTGGAATTGGAAGAACTACCTGGTCCGTATATACTCATTTCAATAATGTTGATAATATATATATATATATATATAAATTACGAACATGCGTTTAATTCTAAATAATTTTATTAAAATTAATTAATTTGAAATTTCTAGGACGACCTAAATCGGGTAATCGTTCTTCAACTCTCGCCCTTTATCATCAAGAATAGAAATATTCAACTCGTGGATGTGTCCCGATTCCAAAACTTTCATCTCGGGGTGTGGGAAGTCTAAGGTCAGGGTCTCACCAAAGAAACAGTCGCTGGCGGGCACGGTTTTCAGTAATGTGCTGGGAGTGCCGTCTACCGTGTTGTACGATGTGTTCACCCGATCCAGGTGCACCCCGAGAGTTTTCGTGGAGGTGAAGTCCACCGGATTATCACCCACGTGAATGCCCATTTTAAACTTCTTAAAACCCTCATAGGAAGGGTGATATAAATTAAATCCTAACATTGAGCCCAACCCTGCGGACATCTGTATTTCTTTATCAACATACAATGTCGTAAGCTCCGTGGCTTTTGAGATTGAGAGAGTGGCCAAACGAGGAAGACGCGTCGCGATTAAAGCTTGGACATCTCTGGAACCCCAAAGGCCAGGACGTAATACGGCACTTGCTTCCTGAAGGCGTCTAAGCACTTCTGCATTACTACCGGAGCCCCCTGTAGGTGTAGGCTCTGAGGCTATGATAGTATAGCCCGTTTCAACGTATTTCCACCCAACCGTGAAGGTGATTGATCTAAGGCCTACCCGGCGTTGTCCGCAGCAGTTGTCTATTAATTTTTGAAGTTCACAACTCTCTTTTTGAACATTAGTGATAGTAGCAAACATAATAATATCTTTCAATGGATACCAAAGCATTTAGCTTTAATTCTAATGCAAAGTACGCGGTCGGTGGTAAATACACGCAAAAAGACGTTGTTAACCACCTTGTACACCCAACCGTAACAGTTAGACCGGAAAGTGGCTTTGCCACCAATTTCCCTAACTTCTTTGAACAATATAGGCTGCACAAGATTACTACGATGGAGGTGGTAAACGGGTGGAATGCAACACCGGTGCAGTTTTGGCAGAACCAAATAAATTTCGCTGTATGGTGCGCAACAGCCGGGTGTGGAGTTTCACATAAAGACCATCTGACATCCAAGAATGTCATGCTCCGAAATGTCTACAACTTTCATGCGTATTATACTATTAGGAGGATTCTCAAAGAACTAGGTATTTCACTACCTCAAGACGACGCATGGGATCCCATTTCCAACGCATACGACCGTATGGCGTTTGAAAGACTGTGTAACGAATTTAACGTTTCAAAAGACGCGGACTGGAGACAGAAAGCATTTCCTACCAGCACCGGCCTCGGCGACGTTCTCATTCGGGGCCAGTCCGGGAATTGGACGCAGACTGATTTTAGACACGATCACTCCGGCGACCATATTGTCAGTCGGAACGCCGGGAATTTTGACCCCGCGACTATGACTTTCGGGCCGGAAGTGTCTGGAGGTGGCAGTCGGCACTTTACGTGTCAGGTGTTAGTAGAATGTTACATCCGAAACGACTTTGGGCTCACGTCGAAAGATTACATACAGCAGGCTGCTGAGGTTCAGGACGGTGGGGTACATATGATTTCCGATACGGTCTAGGGTTCACGCACCGCGGTGTGGTATGGTTAGGATACGTACGGGTAGGGTTCGCAGGCCGGGGTTACTCGCGTCAACGACTCCATTCGCACGTACGTCTGGGCCATCCTCGGCGCACAGAAGCAAACTCGCAGTTCTATACTGGGCACGGGAACAGCGTTTGATGCACAAAAACAATTCTTAGCACTTGTGAGGACGCCATCTCAGCTAGGGTGGACATGGAGAAGGCGATCCAGAATTATCAAGACGTTTTGCAGAATGCCAGCACCCCAGTAGACTATGTATTTGGAATAGGTCTTTATATGGCGCCGAGCAATATGATACTACGAGACGACCCGGTTGACGGTTACAATAATCAGATCGTAATCGCCACCGCCAATCAAAAAATCGGCCACAACGGTAACGTGAACACGGATATCATCAAGCGCACCACCAACATGATCGGGCGCGGAGTTTTAAGTGGAACCGATTTCATAAAACCCACAATTCACGAATTGGATACACCCACCCCAATTCGTAAATTGGATGCACCATCGAGTCCCCCTAATCCAATCATCAACAATGTTGAAATTGGAACAGGAGCGGAAACACCAATCGAGATTGGAAGCAAAACACACGAGGAGGAGAAATTAGCGCTCGTCGTTGCCCTCGTGGCGGTCGGACTATTTCCGCTTTGGGTTTAGGAACTCTCTCGAGAGTAAACGTAGGAGACCGGCGATTGCCACGATTAAAGCCCAAGCATTCTCGGCGAGCCATCCGACCGTTTTTGATAATATAGATAACAAGAAGGAGAGGAGACCTCCTATCAAACCAGGCAGCGCGGCAGCCAACTTTCCTGCTAATTTAGCCAGGAGACTTGCGAGGGCTTTTAGTTGTTTTTTTACCCACTCCTTGGCTCCGCCGGATGGCGCGGGTGCTGGTGCGGGTGTTGGTGCGGTTGCTGGTGCGGCACCAGCATTGACAGCTACAAATAGAGACGATATAGATAGAATTAGGGTCGATATAATCATGCTGAAAGCTGCGATGATGGTTACTATCGTGACGCCCTTCTCTCTGAACAGAGTGCGAAGACGCTCACCGAGTGTCGTGTCCTCGTGCAGGACCCTCGAGATTGTTTCGTGGCTCCGACTTAATTGACCGGAAAGTGCCTCACGGTTAGTCGAGACAACCTCCAAGCAAGCTTCTCTTTCGTCCCGCAACGACCGCAGGAGTTTGTTGATCCGCTCGGTAGATTCTCTATCGTCACGGACTTCCCCAAGTTTTCTTTCTTCTAGCGCGATATGTTCGTCCAGCACCGTGAGTTTGGAGAGGTTATTGACCAGTTCGCCGCGGACCGTTTGCAGAACCTTATCGAGTCCCAGGAGTTCGCGAAGAGGTAATGGTGGGTCATACTTAGTGCCGTTTAATTCGTTGACCGTGGTTTCCACTGTGTTAATAGCGTCGGTGGCTATACGAGGGACCTCGTTGATATCGCTCGTTTCTATATCGGCGGCCGTCTTCACCAGCGTTTCGTCGGTAGACTGTAGGGTTTTTACCATTTGTTGAGGCAGCTGCGACCGATCATCGATCACTCCGAGAGCTCTAGCGAAGAGTACTCCACATGTCTCCTCTTTTAGTGCTGCGGAACTCCAACGTGGCATTGATGCTGTGTTTAGACACCTCACTCTCCCACCGTTTCACCCGAGACTCCGTTTCCGTGAGAGGCGCCAGCTCATCCTTGGAGATCCCCGCAGGAATCTCGGCACCGCCCGCCCATGCCGGAGTCTCGGGTGAGGCCTCCCACATAGGGACACCAGCAGATGAAGTTACTGGTGCGTCTAGAACAAACAAAGATGTGCATGGATCAACCAAAGGCGTATTTCGTGGTTCGCCTGGAACAAACAAAGGTGTATTTTTGGGTGCTGGCGTCTCTATGAAGATCGTTTCGTCATAGTTATCGATGTCATCATCGATGTCATCATCGATGTCATCATCGATGTCATCATCGATGTCATCATCGCGGAAATCGTCTCTGCCGATTTCATCCATGTCAATATCGTAATCAGCCATATTTATAATTTTCTTAAAATTAATTATGTATTAAAGACAAAACCATACGGGTTTAATATAGTAACTTAGTTTCACTAAATTATGTCTTCGAGTCAATACGGTCGCAAACTCAATCCATACCGCAGACTGCGTGAGCCCCTCGGGGCAAAAGGCGTGAGACAGAGTGTCGTTATTACGAAAAACCCATCGACGATCGACCAGAACCAGCAGCTCTTAGTCCACTTTCCCAACCTCGGAGCTAACGACGTCATTGTGCCGGGTACTGTTCGCCTCGCTTTCCCTATTTCGCTGACGTCGACGGACGCGGACCGAACCGTCGTTCAGAATCTGGGTCGCGCCATCGTCAAGAAGACCATGATAAAGATTTCTGGTAATGAGGTGATGTCGATCGACGACAGCGATGTCTACCATTGTTATCAGGACCTGTGGAAGACGGCGCAAGAGCGCGAAAACGCGGTCTATCAGTGTATTGACACCAGCCGAAATAAGAACGTAACCAGACTTAGAATCGGGGCTGGTGACAAGTCAGATAACATCGCGAGTGACAACGCGATCGCGGCCGCTTACGGCAACCGCTTCTACATTCCGCTCGACTTTGAGTTGCTGGAGAGTCACATGCCCTACTATCAGAGTGCTTTGGCTGACCGCCTCGAATACGAACTAACGTTCAACGACTACGGCCGAGTTCTCATAGCCACCGACATGTTATCGACGTATACGATCGATAATGTTTCGCTGGAGTACGACATGGTCACGATGCCGAACTCGCGCGATTGATCAGAACCCAGTACGCCGGGCGCGTTGCCATACTTTACGACCGAGTTCTTCGCCACCGCAAGATGACGAAAGACAAAAGCGACACATTGTGGAATATTAACGTCAACGTACCCGCCCGCTCGATGAAAGGTATACTGATGCTGTTCGAGGAGGCTCGGTTAGCGCTCGGTGCTAGAAAAACCGACAGATTCTATAACCCCAAAATCACGAAGGTAGAGGTGACGATCGAGGGAGTCCCCAATCAACTCTACAGCGCGGGTCTTCGCGCGCACCAGCAGTGGGATGAAGTAAGAAAGCAGTTTGCTGCCGGCTCTAAGCGCTCTCCGGAGGTTGCCGCGGTTGCCAAAGACCTGCAGCTCTCGGCCGTCTCCCTCGCGGAGTTCCTGAATACCAAATACGCCTTATGGCTAGACATGCGAGCCAGCGACGACGACCAAATACACGGCAGCGGACGCCAAGTTGAAAACGCTAGTGAGGGTGTGACGATCCAGATAACCAAAGAGGCTGATGGAGATGGGCAATTGAACGTGTACTTATATATAATTACAGACGCACAACTCGACATCGAAGATGGTCGATACGTCTCAGCACTCTACTGATTTAATAAAAAAATCATCTAACGATTTATTAATTAATAATTTTGAAAAAATTAAGAAAATTAGTAATCAATACCAATTCACGATTGGAGATGCTCACTCTGCCATAATATGTGGGCAGACAGGATGTGGAAAAACGGTTTTCATCCTCGACTTGCTCGAGGAGTCCTACCGCGATGCCTTTAGTCACATTGTGATCCTGTGTCCCACTGTGCGGCACAACGATACTTATCAGCGGCGCCCGTGGATATGGAACGACCCTGAGGTATACGTTATTGACACCGGTGATAGGCTTCACGATTGGTTGCGTGGTTTATACCAAATATTCCAGGGTGAGCCCACCCTACACGTGATTGACGATTGCTCGGCCAAGGCGGCGATGACCAAAAAGAAGGACATGCTCTCCGAACTCGCATTTTGTGGCCGCCATGCTAGGCAAAGCGTATGGATATCCACTCAAAAGTACAACGCCGTCCTCAAGGATCTGCGCGAGCAAACGAAATGGGTCGCCCTCTTTCACTGCAAGGACCGAGACTCATTCGATGAGTGTCTTCGAGAGAATGACGTTATCCCAACGCGCGAGGAGCGCCTCGAGGTTCGACAGATGCTTTCGGAAACTAAGCACGCCAAGCTTCTGCTAAAGACTGATCAACCAACTGCTTATAAAGTTATCAATTAATTAATTTTAAGAAAATTGCAAAGTAATAAGCAATTACTTAACGCTCGTTAGTAATTGCCAAGTAACTGCTTAACAATGCTGAACAATGTTTAACAATTGCTGAACAATGCTGAACAAATGCTTAACAAATGTTGAACAAATGCTGAACAATGGTTAACAATGTTAACAATTTGGTGCTCCGCTGCGAGCTTTGTTGCGAGCATAATGGTGATCATAAGTATCGGGTGGTGCACTTGGCAATATGTTAAAGTGATGAGACTTGTTAGAATAGTTAAATTAATTTTAAGAAAATTAGCAATAATGAACTGCGACGAACTTCTCGATCAGCTAATGGAAGAAATCTCAACTCCGACTGCCAACACGGTATCTTTCCTGAAAGATAATGAAACATCAACTCCGACAGAGCAATCGGGATCAACTCCAACTCCAACGGCAGTTGGTATTGGGTTGAGTGCAACGACTCCGAATGAAAATGAAAATGCTGCGCGACGAGAGCGGCTAGCTGCGCTGGTTGCTGGGGGACAATCGGAGCATTATCTCGGTAGGCGTCTCTCAGTTTTTCAGGTGGATAAGATGTCAGATGCAGAGATCGATAAAATGTATGCGTGATACGAATCTAGGTTAGGTGCGGAGATGACAAAAACTCTTGGATCGGCGGCTATTCATTTGTACGCAACCGCCGTTAGTATACTTCTCCCTATACCAAACACCGCGGGATTGATTGACGATCTAGAGACTGACCCTTTTATAGGTCACACTCTTAGAACAGCCTGCTGCTCAATTTATCACAAGTTTGGAATGTACTTAGCTCCGCTGACAACCGCGTTGACCACGGGTAAACACTGTCAATTTGGACATATATGCCCACGAACTATAAGCCCTAATATTAATATCATAAATGATGACACAAGACACACCTGTGAGAGTGACGGAACAGCAATCCCCGATTGCACCTCCAACGGCGTTGAGGATTATTCCAACTCCAATTTCGAACCCGATTGCAGCACTTCCAACTCCGATTGATCCTCCAACCCAATCGCGATTGGAGTTGGGGGTTGCACGACATAAAAACCCAAAAATACAGGCAGCTGGGCGGGCGGCGGCTGCCACCCGAAAAGTTAAACAAGATAAAATACTCGCCGAGCTTCGAGAGGCTAAACAGTCGTTGCAATCGGGGACGGAGACAGCAAAACATCTGAAGACAGAGCAAACAGGTTCAACAGTGTTGAGTGCAACAACACCTCCAATTCACGAATTGGAAGCACACTCAACACCCAATCGAGGTTGGACGAATCCGATTGAACCCCAATTCACGAATTGGAGTTGGGTTGTTGGTGGTGGTCTGGCAGTTGTTGGTGCCCTGTGCGTGTGGAAATACCCCCTATTACACCAATCCTTATCGAGAAAACAACCCCCATCAATTCATCTAAAAACAGTTACGAAACACCTATCGCAATTGGATGCGCCCCATTTAAACATTGATTGCGATCCCTTTTATATGCAATAATTATAATTATCAACAATGGCTGAACAAGATGGTAAAATGTTAGTGAACGCACTTTATAACGGTGTGGTGATATCGGTTTTCAGTATCGGGTATGCTCAACTATTAAAGACGGTCTTATGAAGGTCCACTCCCAAATTGGACTTTACTGTGAAAGACGCCAGGCAAGTGGGCGTAGATGTAGCGGCCGCAGTTACGACTCGAGATTATCTAGTTAAAGCTGGAATTCTACCTGCTAATATATTGAAATAATGGCTTCGATCGGAATAATGATAGGTGGTGCGCTTGTAAACGCATTGGCATTCAGCGGTAGCAACTTTATATTCTCGAAAATGAGAAGCTCGAACGTGGATGAGGAGCGCAAACGTCACGATTTAGCTGTAGAACAACTCAATAGCGCAAAGGAAGCGTGGTCGAAAAAACGAACCGCCCATCTGGACTGGGTCAACGAAGAGCTTTGCCGCGAGAATCAAGCCGCTCAAACTTTCCAGAACGTTGAAGAAGCCAACCGCGAGTACGCGCTGGCATATCCACAGAAAAGGCTCGCGCCGCTGGATCGCGAGCCCCAACTTTCAGATTTCTATATACCGTCAGAGCCCCAAAAAGACCGCGAGATCGCATTCATCGTCGTGGGAATGGGTGTGGTGGGTATCGTCACCTACTATATCCAATCGAGATTTTAAATTAATTAATAATTTTTGCAAAATTAATAATTATTTAAATTATTTTTTTTATAAATATATATATATATAGAACGATGTCAGTTGACGAACTTTATTTTGCTATGATTGATGTAGGCTACACTGCCCTTAAACACCGTATAGCTGGTGCAAAGGGTATGATTCGTCTGGCCCGAAATTCTCTCGAGACGTGGCGCGAGGACGAAAAAGCGGCCACCATTTTCGCAAAGCGGATGTTAGATTCCTCCACCAATCACGGGGTATTTGGATGAATTAGATTTTCCTAAGTTCATTCAGAACTTAACCCCCAATCGCGATTGTACCAACAAAGGTTTATTATTAACGACGCAGTTACCGGACGATCTGGCGAGGGCATGTTGGAGATTGTCCGATATATTAGAATACAACACATACGATGAACACGCACAAACTTTATAAAAAACTATCGGTTCGCCTAACGCGCAAGCTGGCGAACACGTACTACAGCCCCCGCTGCTACTGGAAGGGACTCGCTGCCATCAAGAACCTCGCGGCGGCGACCAAGGTTTCAGAAAACGCTGTCAAGGAATGGCTCAAGAAGATCTATTTACCTGCGCCTCACAATATTCCGCGCCCGAAATTCGACGTGCAGGTGCCGAACCAAGTTCACCAAGCGGATCTTCTGTTTCTCCCTCACGATCGCGTCGGTCGCAAGACGTACAAGTACGCACTGACAATCTTTGACGTAGCGAGTCGTTATAAGGGGGCTGAGCCGTTGGCCACTAAAGAGTCTAAGGAGGTGGCCGAGGCTCTTTCCCGAATATATAAAAGGAGTCCTCTCAAATGGCCGAATCTTCTCCAGGTCGATCCCGGCCGCGAGTTCATGGGCGCGGTCTCTCATCTATTGTCTAAGCACAACGTTTCTGTCAGACGCGGCCGCGTCAACATCCACCGGGACCAGGGGATCGTGGGGCGCTTCAATCGAACCCTGGCTGAGAGACTGTTCGGACACCAATACGCCAAAGAACTTGTAGACCCTCATTCGCGATCGACCGAGTGGGTGGCCAGACTGCCCGCCGTGGTCTCCGCACTGAACGGAGAGGTGACCAGATTGATAGGTAAGAAGCCCGTAGATGCTATCAAGTTTAAAAGGGTTACGAGCAAGCCCTCTGCCGTCTCGCGCGGGCGACCCGTTGGTTTAGAGGAGCAACGGCTTCCATCAGATATTGACGTCCGGTACCTCTATCAACCGGGAGAGCTCGAAGGTGGCAGCCGCCGCGCGACTGATCCCGTGTGGTCTCTCAATGTATATCATCTAGATCGATCTATTACCAAACCTGATGAGCCCGTGCTCTACTATTTGGATGATGAGCCATCTCGAGGGTTTGTTCGCGAAGAACTTCTTATGGTGCCTTCTGACACCCAGCTACCCCCGGATCGTCAGCGTCTTTAGTATTCTCTCCTTTTTTCAGAGTTCTTTTTTTTTTCTTTTTTTTTTTTACCGATCCTATAGGCTCGGTGTGTAACCCGTCTTCCATCACTCTCCTCTTGTCGTAGTACGCCGACAACCCCAACTTCTCCTGCTTGTACGTCTTCATCACCCCGTTAATCATTCGGAATCCCCTGTTCTCCGCCATATCCCTACCCCCTTCGAGAGCACTCTTGTACCTTCCCCAAGTCAGATCGTTAGATCTCTTCGACATCCCCTTGGCCGAGTGCTTAGATTTTCCATCACCACTCACGTAGTAACACTTGCTACACAGAGCGATGGCTCTATCCCCTTCGAATTCCAGCTTGAACAGTCCTGGAGTTCTGTTGCTCCACATGTCCCACGCCAACCTCTCGGTCTTCTCCTTATTGAACTTTCTCTTCATATTCTTTCTCACCACCGCCGCCAGCGTCTTCTCCGACAGCGCGAAGTACATGCTGTCAGTGTCCATCTGTATCAGCTCGAAATCTCCGCGATCCACGTACTTGTCCAAGAAGTCGTAGTAGAACTCCAGCATCCGGAGCTTGGCCAACTGTTAGACTGCTATACCACACTGAAACGGTCTGTTGATCACCACTCGAGTCTTCCTGCTCGATATCTCGTAAGCCTCCCCAATCTCCTCCAGGTCTTCGAACCACGCCGACCTCAGTGCCCGGTCGACAGTCTTCTCATCCTTCGTATATGTGGTGTTCAGGTGTCTCTCTTGTGCCTCTATCAGCTTGCCACAACACGCGTTGCCAACCAGTTTGAATATCTCCGCCAACACCGCCTTGCTCTTGTCGACGTTCCCCGTCCGTCTAGCAGCGGTGACCTCTTTAGCGAACCATTGAAACGGTTTGCCGGGCGTGTAGTCTATCACCCTATGCACCACCTTGACGATCAGACCGTGCTCCAGATACCACTTTAGCAGCGGGGAGTATATGATCATCTTCTTGGCAGACATTGCCCCCACGAGCTTTCTCTGTCCTTCGACTCTTTTCTTCCTGGTCCCGGCCAGGTAGTCCTTCATGTGCTGTGGAACCTCGTTCTCATCGACTTCTCGATTAACAAACAGCGGTGACATTCCCGAGAACTTGTCTCTCAATGTTTCCGGGACCTCTATATCCAACTCCGCAAATCCGAACCACTTTTCACTCCCGACCTTCCTCACGAAACAGTCTATATACGACTGTCTTTCCGGGTCGTCACACGTCCATATCGTCTCCTCCCAGCACGGCATGTCTTTCGACAGGGTAGACAGGTACAGCGCATTGGCGTCGTACCCCATCACCGCCTTGCACATCTTCTCCTCCCGACTACCTACCTGACCCCTGATTGTCGACCTGCCAGCCTCTGCGTATCTGGAGAACACTATGGACGGACCACCGACCAATCCCTGCTTCATCATCTCGTAAGTTTCAGACTTCGGTGACCACAGCTCGGGCGTGTCCGCCTTCCCATCGATCGACCCGCGGAGTAGGTACTGAAGGGAAACACCGGGCAGAGACACAGCATCCTTGAGTATGTCCACGCCTCTTCCCCTGTATAACTCAGTCATTTTAGCCAGAGCCTCCAGGAACGGTCCTACATCTAAGTCGTTGTAGTGTTGCAACCATTCATTGAACGTCTTCATCCCAAGTTCTCGGAATACCTTCTTACACTCTTTCCACTCGGACAACGACTCACCCTTCAACTTCGAGTACCACTCGGGATAGTCTGGCAGCCCCGGATGGTCGAGCTTGTCCGCGCTATCGAACCACTCGTACGGAAAGTGAGACTTTACCGCTTTACAGTCGTACGCCTTAACCCACCGGTCGTACGTGGTACCGGGTCCCAGATACTGGATGATGTCGAGAAATCTAAACTCCGGGGTAAACAGAAACATCGTCGTGCTGGCTCTCTTTCCGACCATCACCTTATTCACGGTGGCAGCCAACTTCTCTACAAAGTACTGCTTGATGAGGTTCAGGTCGTACCTGCTACAGTTGAACCCCACCACCGGGACTTGGTCAAACCAAGAGATAATCTTTGCTTGCTGAGACTTCGATAACATATCTATGTCGGCCGGCAGATACTTCTTCCTAACCCCCTCCCTGATTGCCTTGCCTCTCATCTGCAGCTCGGTCACGAACTTCTCGACTAGCGTGTCGGGATCTCGTTCGCATATGTGTGTGATAATCACCCCTTCATGCATCGTATCCCCCAACGACACCTATATAGGAACGTGCTCGACCTCGAAGGTCAGGTCTTTGGTGGGTCGGGTGGTTTTTGACTTGTCGAGATACGCCTCGAAGTCGTAGACTATCTGGTGAGGGTACAGAGTCGTCGCCTCCTCGCGCGGTGGTGGTGGATAGTGGGGATTCCCCTCATTCAACCACTCGCACTCCCACATCACCACCAGCTCGTAACCCGCCTTCCTTATCTTGGCGTCTTGAATTTTCGTCCTCCTGTACAGCGATCTCGCGTTACCTCTCATGCAATGCCTCGGACACCCGTGCCAGTAGCATCCGTGAAACTGAAACACTGTCTCGGTCTCGTGACAGTAACCGTCGACCGGATCGCCGGCCACCCACCTCTCACCACCGTGACCGCATCTCGCGTGATGTATGTGCTTTCCCACCCTCTCTTCTTCTCTATTCAACCATTGAATCGACCTCTCGCTCGCTGACCCCTTGGGATAGAACGCTTTCTCGTAGGCCGACTGTGATCTCTCTACCCTCTTACCTGGACATGTCACCACGGTCTTCCCACCCATGCAGGTGGTCGCGTGCCTGTGCATGTTACACGACTTTGTGAACCGTTGTTGACATCCGGTGCACCCGTACTCGTTCGTCATCTTGCGGAGGTTCGTTATGAGGAAAGAGTGACCTCCAAACATTCCTATCGTCATGATCTTCTCCCCAACCACGTCGTAATTTGTCGGAACCTTCATGAGGTACCACACTCCTTCGTCGGTGGGCTCGTAAACGCGAATGCCCATCTTGAAGTGCTCTTCGACCTTCTTAATATCTTCCAGGGGAATTCCCTTACTATCCGGTCTGTTATCGTGACCGAGATATTCGCGAGCCATAGCTCGTGCCTTCTCACAACATCGGTCTGGTCTCCCTCCACGGTGGATTGCTATGCACCTAAACAGACACAAGTAGTCGTCGTACGTGTCGACGGAATACATTCCCTTTTTCTGTCTTAACCAGTCTGGGAGTTTTCCCGCTCCCATGAGAAGTTGTTGAGCGTCGATGATCATCTTCACCTCGACCGATATCCAACGAACGAAGGTCCATTTTGTGTTTGGTCTATCAACTTTGTCGATGTCCATTCGATCTTTCTCTCTATCGGTTATCCAACTCTCCGCTTTGGAAATCTCGTTTATCCACGGACTGCTCTTTGATTGTTTGTGATAGATCATCGTTTCGTCGTTCTCGATGTTCCTAATACGATACGAGCACGAATACCTCAGATAACACGCCATGGTCATCTCTGGGCGAATTTTATTCATCATGCGATTAGCGATCTCCCCATCTACCCCCCTCTCGAAAGTCCATACTATCTTCCTCCTACCCCTATCAACAGTTTCCCTAACTTCGGCTTCTTCGGCGAGAATCCTGGGACCCTCCTCCGCTTAAGCTCTGGCGATATCTCTTCTCCTCTTAGGAAGTCTCCCCACCAACCCTTGATAAATCTTATTGTAGTACGCCTTGTATAGGGGTTTTCTACGTGCGCTGGGATCTTCTTTTACACGCTGCGCGTAAGCGGTGGCACGCAGACTGGCCGTCGTCTCGTTCTCCAATTTCTCGGAGCGTTTTTCGGGGTCGGCGGGAAGTCGTGCGGTCGAAACCGCACGCCGCAGCCTCTCCTCGTAGACGATGACTCGCGCGTCACTTATCCTATCTGCTATATCTTTCTTGACTCTCAAACCTCTTATGGAAACTCTTAGCTTGCTCTCTCATTTGCTTTATGGTAGACATTATACTGAGTATAACCAATAGATTTTTATCTTCAATAGGGTGTAAGTTTATATTTTATTTGTAATAAATGTATGAGAGATTGTTGTAATATACTTAGTATAACTTATGGATAACTTGTCTTTAATAGGGTGTCAGTTTATATTTGTGACAGATTGCTGTAATATACTGAGTATAACTTATGGATTTCTTATCTTTAATAGGGTGTCAGTTGTTATTTTATTCGTAATAAATGTATGACAGATATATATATATATACTGAGTATAACATAAGGATTCTTATCTCTAATAGGGTGTATCTTCTCATGTCATAAATATATGGTCTCGCGGTTGATGAAAAATATGGTCCATTCTTCTCATACATACCCGCCGAACAGTGGGGGGAAATCCAAGTAGTATATAAGAGTCACAAATAATACCACCATGCGGTGGGGGGCACCGCGCGTTAGCCGGTGCCTTTCAGAGGGTGGTGGTATCATTGTGACTCTTATATACTACTAAATGAGACATGATATCTTTTAATTATTTATACTATTAAATGCGTCATCTAAACAAAAAAATGTTTTTGACGGATTATAAAGTATGATTATTGCACATCAAAAAATAAATACAGAGATTAAATAGTAATGCCCGTTAGTAGTTTAATGAAACACGGTTATCAGTGTGAAAATTTACGTCTGATATAAAATGTATAATAATGCCAATTAATACGTGGGGTAACGGTGAATAACTGTTTAGTTTGCCAGAAAATGTCTCAGATGATGTCTGTGATATTAAATAACAGTTTGTGCCTACTGAGTGGGCATGTACCTTTAATGTGATATAGTATGATTATTTCACAACCAAACATAAAGCCATTACACAATATTTCATTACTGATACATGTATAGGGAAAACAGAGAATTTCGATAAAATTTAATATTATCGAAAGAAATATTGTTTTTGCATTGTTTATATGGCCGTAACAGTTGGGCAGGTTTCGTGAAACACAGTAGTCGTCGTGCCCGGCGATTACCATGGTTATTCCCTCGCCGATGTGCAAGAGGGGATATAGAGAATAGTAGGTTAGTGCCGTGAATGGGAAAACATATCTGGCAAGGCTTAGGAAACGGGATGGGCGAGGTTTGCCGAGCCCATCCCGTTTCCGTGCCGTGCCATATATTATATACTATTCTATTTATCCCGTCAACACTACAAGTAGCTTTAAAATGCAAAGCATAACAACAGCCGCAAAATCAAAGAATCGACTAGTATGACAACCGCAAATATTCATACGCAGTGATTAGGTCGTATTGACAGGATATAAAAATTGTTTCACGGCACCGTGTTTCACGGCATATACGCACTGTGTTGACGGGATAAATACTAAATGACGCCAAACCGAATTATCTCCCTTGTGTATCACAGATTCTGATATAATGTATTTGAATATAACGCGTGCTTTTTGCACATTTAGTCAACTACAATTGTGCAATTGCGTGTGAAGTAGACCCTATCTAAACCGGACACCCATACAATCTTTGTTATTATTATTAAAGGTACATGCCCACTCAGTAGACATAAAATATTATTTATATCAGAGACATCATCTGATACATTTTCTGGCAAAAAAAACATTCATTCACCATTACCCCACGTATTGATTGGCATTATTATACATTTTATATCAGACATAAATGTCCACACTGATATCAGGGGCGATAACCGTGTTTCCTTAAAATTGTTAACGGACATTACTATTTATTCTCTGTATTTATTTTTTGATGTGCAATGATCATACTTTAGAATATGTCGAAAATATTGTTTTTTCAGGAGACGCATTTAATTAGTATAAATCATTAAAAAATATCATGCCTCATGTGCATATGAACATAGCCTGATACCACCGCGCGTCACTATCAGTAACATGAACATTACTAAATGAGTATATCTGTATTGCGGGCACTCGTATTTTTTTCTAGAACTGGTGGAACAATACCGACACAATTATACACTTATTTAATTCCTATAAAGAACATTTTGTGCCTACTGAGTGGGCATGTACCTTTGATTTGTATTATTCTTAATGTATTACACTATCACAGCCATTTTGGCTTTTGATTATAAAAGCTGCAGATTTTTTTTCAGGTGACGAATTTTATTAGCATATTTAATTTAAATAAATACCATGCCTCATTTGCATTTGAAAATAGCCTGATACCACCGCGAGTCGCTATCAGTAAAATAAATATTACTAAATGAATATATCTGTATAGCGGGCACTTGCAATCTTTAGAACTCGTGGAATAGTGACACAATTGTACACTTATTTAATTCCTATAAAGAACTCGCTGTGCCTACTGAGTGGGAATGTACCTTTAAAGGGTCTCGAATAATAACGTCTGGTTTGGTCAGGATTACACACACGAACATCCGACTGTGTGAGTGAATTTCCCCAATATAATTACAGAATACAAATGTAAAAGTGAGAGACTATCTTATCATGAAAAGTGTATCAGTGCATCTGTGAAAAGTATATTTAACGTATATTTGAGTACGAGAATGTAATACTATTTTCCCAAAGTCGTCAAAGTAACCAATATCGCGGATAGTGAAGCAAAACAAACTTTACTATACGTCGCAAGACCCAACACAAATGCAACACGCCACTCTAAACAACCTTAACCCGAAAGCCCGCTATAGCGGGGTTTGCAAACAGTGCAGATCCAGATGAGTCGGCTCGTAACGAGCCGCCTCATCAGGATCTGCACTGTTCGCAAGTAATTTTCATATTTTTTTAGAACAAAAACACCCCCCTTTTCATAAATGGATTAATCTGAAAATCATTTTGTGACGGTTGGATTGTGAAGATTAGCATATCACAGCCCATTCAAGTTACTTGAAATTGTTAACACGCCACCATTCGTATAGCAGTTAGAGTGTATGTACCGCCTGGGAATCGCCCACTGCGGCTTTTGCATTGGGTTAGGGATTGCTTGATAAGTCATGTGACATTGGACCCATGACATTGGACTTAAATATCAAGGTGCGTGATCACGTGGTTTCCGAACCCGATTTTCCGACGTGACGTAATCTGTGACGTCATTTTTACAGTAGATTTTTATTTTTTTACAAATGAAGCGCACCAAATACGATGACATATGTGTTTTATGGGTGCTCTGAAAGTTCTTTACAATAACATAGATTTCACAAAGAATCGAGTACCGTTTATTTCTTACATTCACGTGCTCTAGTTTTTATTTACATTTACGGTAACCGATTCTTCGTCAAAACGACATAATTATGAGATTAAAGCAGCCTGCACAATAAAGGGCAACGTGTACCGCATTTTCTGCGGTATATTTCATAAAAAAATATGTCATTCCATTACCAAGATATCAAAAGAAATCTACTGTAAACACATCTAAAAAGCACGACGTCATCAGGGGCGGCGGAAGCAATTGATTATTGGGGGGGCGAACTTTGTGAGGGCCCGAAGGGGCCGAATTCGCTAGGGGGGTCCGGGGGCATGCCCCCCCGGAAATTTTTTGAAATCCAAGTGGTGTGAAACACAATTTCCTGCATTCTCAGCAATGTTTGAACAATGTTTGATTAAACTCCGTGGATGGACGGTTAGGCCGGATCGGCAGGTCCCAACTGCTCCTCCCTCTCTTAAATGAGTTGGCTCAGTCAGAGTCGGGTTCCCAGTAATCATGATTACACAAATATATTACAGTAAAAAATATTTTTTTTACAGAATTATTGGGGGGGCTACGCCCCCCCAACCAAATTATTGGGGGGGCGACCGCCCCCCCCTGCCCCCCCGCTTCCGCCGCCCCTGGTCATGCCATTCGGAAACCACGTCATCCCCCACCTTGAATATCAAACGTTGTGAATTTAATCGACGCCATAGGCATGAACAAATACCATATGTATATCCCACTAGTAAATCGGATGCGACTTGAAACCGACACCATGTCTCTATATGACCCAGGCGCGGATACAGAAATAATTGCAGGGGGAGGGGGTCTGTAATTATAAGTCGGCATAGCCGACCTCCGCGAGCGCGAAATCGTAAAGTAGGGGGGTCTGGGGGTCCTCCCTCATGAAATATTTAGATGCCAGATCGCCGCAGATGCGATTTCCTGACACCTAGGCCACGAAAAAAGTCACCCAACTATTCGAGTATTGTAGATTTTCGTATTTTCTTTGCCGGGAGAGGGGGAGGGGGAGGGGGGGGGGGGGTCCGGACCCCCTGTATCCGCGCCTGTGACCTTATAAGACATTGTAGCGAACAGCCAGCCATAACAGAATTCAAAACGACGGGTGTAGTCACGAGCTACATAATACGGAGCCCCACAGGGGACATTAATTTTTTTATTAGCCGATCTATTTATAGATCGGCTATATGTTGGTTATCCATCGGTTTGTGAAAAAGTTTGTAACCACACTTTTCTCCTATATTCGGTCATCTACAAACGCGAAATGTGTTGTATCACTTCCAAACTACATCAACCGGATAATTTTTCATTTTTGGCTATTATCTCTGTTTAAAACTTTAAATAAGCGAAATAACACAATTTGGGAATAAATTAACGTAAATAACTACAAGAGTTCGGCGGTTTGAAAATTGGCTATGAATAAAGTTTTGACGTCACAAACCGGAAGCTCCGCCATGTTCCAATATCTCGCTACACAAATCAAAACACCTCGAAGTTTGACCTAAATTCAGTTAGTTAGTGGTTGTGAAGTGTTCCATATACGGATATAGTCATCGTAAAGATCGCGAAAGGACACTGGAATATTATAGATTGCCTGCAGTAATCACAAATCAAGGTGTGGAATGCGAGAAACTGAGTTCGGACACGTGAATTTCTGGCTAGAAATTATTGGACAAGAATTTCGGCACAAGAATATCCAAAATGTTCGGGTGTCAATGGTAAGTCCTTGATATTATAAATAATCCGATAGTTCTACTTGTCAGCTGGTGAGACAATGTAAGCTGGTGTAATCATGTGAACCCCACCCAGAGCTCCAGATAAGCTGCTTATTTGCGTAAATACCCAATTAAAATTGCCAAAAAACCAATTGAAATCAGAAGTAGTGACTGTGAGTATCAAAAAGCAATGAGAACACTTGTGGTACCTTTATCATGCTGCAGAAAACAATAAACATTAGAATTGTCTCCAAGGAGACAATTCTAATGAAATGCCAAGATATGTTTTCATTTCGAAGCAAACTATTCAATAATTGCTGTCTGTTAATGTGTAAACAGTAGTGTTATTTAAGTTTACACCATTAACATTTTGAAATACCCAATTACTTCAGAAATGATGGAGTAACAATCAGCGCTCCAGATAAGCTGCGTATTTGCGTAAATACCCAATTAAAATTGCCAAAAACCCAATTGAAATCAGAAGTAGTGAGTATCAAAAAGCAATGAGCACAGTTGTGGTACCTTTATCATGCTGCAGACAATAATAAACAGACCACAATATAGCATATTTTTCCATGAAAACACATCCAATGAGACAATTCTAATGAAATGCCAAGATATGTTTTCATTTCGAAACAAACTATTCAATAATTCCTGTCTGTTGATGTGCAAACAGTAGTGTGATTTAATTTTACCCAATTAAAATTTTGAAATACCCAATTGCTTCAGTACTGATGGAGTAACAATACTCAATTACTAATTCCTTATCTGGAGCCCTGCGGCCACCCACTGAATTATACTGTTTGACAACCGTGCTGTCACTGTACTTAACATGCTTAAAACGTGCGAGATGGTGTATTTTGATGGATCTCAGACAATAAAAAATTGCAGTTTGTGTGGAATTTCATGAATTTTTTTTACAGATTTTGCGATATTTACTGTAAATCATGCCAAACGTTGATGCAATTCTCAGAGCAAATGCAGAATGTCACCATGTTGTCACCATTCAATGTTATTTATGAAAGATATTGTAAATATTTTTCATCAAAGTGTGCACATGTTTGTACATGCAAAATCACATGGCGCATGTCATATGTATACAATTTGTCATAAATTGTCAATATTTCAGTGATATTTCATATGACTTAGAGTACACCTTTTATTTTTTATTTCTCCTCAAAAGTGTATGTAAATGTTGTGACCACTCATCTGAACCGTCTCCGCAAGAATGTTCAGATGGTGTATGCAACATATACTTCCAAGAAGAAATAATAAATATAAGTTATTATATTGTAACTAAATGTGAAAAGTTACAATATCCGACAAGTACATTTATTTATTTGTTTTTAATATATATCATGTATATGTTTCAGGAAAGAAGGCAGAGTTGTATGACCATCTTAACCCAAACTGGGCACCATCAGTTAATCTGGGCGGACAAAAGCGAGCACCATCTACATCAAGATATGATCGGCAGCAGGAAAAGAAGAGAAGGGAGCCAGCTGAATCCACAACTATTGTTGGACCTGATCACACTGAGTATGGGTATGGATATGGGTGACAGCGTTGATGAAGACGGCGTTCAGTCACAGAATGATGTTGATGGTCCACTCATGGAGGCTATGTCGCTGGAGCTGCAGGAACTGCGTACAGAGAATGGGGAGCTTAAGGAAAAAGTGGCCCATTTGGAAACTAAATTCACTGCAAGTTAGTTTAAGGGTAGTGACGAGAAGGTGAAACATCTAACAGGATTACCATCATTCACAGTTCTATCTATATTGTTTAATTTTCTGGAGCCTCACCTGCCATCCAGTCTGGTCATGCCCAAATTCAAGGTAATGATATTGACATTAGTGAAATTGCGACTAAATTTGTCAAATCTCTTTCTTACGTATGAATTTGACACTACTCAATCAACAATATCTAGACTTTTTTACACGGACAATTGACTGTATGTACAAGCGGCTAAAGAAACTCATAAGATGGCCAGAGCGCGAGACATTGTGAAAAACCATGCCAATGGAATTTAGGAAGTACTTCGGCCACAGGTGTGCAGTGATAATTGATTGTTTTGAGATATTTATTGAGAAACAAAGTGGTTTGAAAGTCAAAGCAGAAACCTGGTCTTCATACAAACACCAACACACTGTGAAATTTCTAATTAGAATTACTCCTCAGGGCAGTGTGTCCTTCATATCGAAAGCATGGGGTGGTCGTGTGAGTGACAAGTTTGTGACAGAGAACAGTGACTTCCTGTCCAAGTTATTACCTGGAGATTTAGTGTTGGCGGACAGAGGATTTGATGTCAAGGACAGTGTTGGCTCGGTAGCTGCAGAAGTGAAGATTTCAGCATTTACGAAAGGTCGTGATCAGCTATCCCCTCTGGACGTGGAATCAACGCGTAAACTTGCCCATTGTCGACTATACCGACCGACAGCCGACCTGTTTATCTGTACCATGCCAGCAGCCGACCGAAATCGCTGAAATGGTATTCCTGGGCCATGGGTGTGGAATTTATTCATCAGATTTGCTGGCACCTTTTGAAATTAAAATCATATACATATCCCAATTCAAAACCATTTTTAATACAAGCTAAACATGTATACTTTATCATTTATTCCATTATCATGATTATCACATAAAGCATGTAATAATAAAGTATAAACACTCATAGTAAGCATGATATTACTTCCCTTAAATGGTAATATGACCAGTGTAGGCACGTATCAGCCTGCACATTCACATACAGGAGTGTGCTAGCAGATTAATATTCAGATTGATCAAACCCCATAAGGCCTTTTTCTCAAGCCACGGTCACATATACTTTTCTATATTTGTGATGCACCGTTAGAGAAACAGTCCACTTACTTCGCTGGTGCTGCACTCCGTGCCGATGGAAATATTTCAAGACAATCCACTTGAAAGATACAATAGGCGACATTAATTGTACAAAAAATGTTTCAAGACGAGTAGTAATTTTATTGATTTTTTAACACTCATCTAGAAACATTTTATAATTTTAACAATTCGTTCCCATGATATAACAATTCGTTCCCCGTGTGAACGAATTGTTATTTCGTGGGAACGAATTGTTCAATTGAGGGAACGAATTGTTAATTCGTGGGAACGAATTAATAAAGAAACGAATTCTACGTCACATGCGGGGCTCCGTAACATAAGGCAATACGTAAGAAAGACATATGCACATTAAGGACATAGGAGACCCCCGATCATCAGATGATTCAAACATAATTGCTTAGTAAATGTGATGGAGTATATGTACATTTGTATAACATATAATTATGTCAACACTGTCTCGTTATTTTATCCTATAATACGGCACTAGGAGTGGCCAACTCGATCATCTTTGTGTATTCCAGTCATAAGCCAGTTTCACCCCTTTTGGCGTTTGACAAGAAACTGATAATGCGAAGTAGAACAAATTATATAATGTAGCTAATCATACATAGAAAAGCCAGGACGAATTTATGCAACAATCTTTACTAAGACCCATGATTGCTAGTCATCGCGCAATGAACTAGGTATGAACAACCGATCTGTCGATGATGACGAACTCGGTAGTCAGTTATAAATGTCTATCCCATTTTGAATGCATGTGTTTTCTTTACACACAGGGCCCGCTGCTGTGAGAATGCGGGGACCAATGCTTCGAGGCCCGAGAGTATTCACACAATCCAGGACAGTTTCCGAAGTAGGACGTGCGACAGTGACGGACCAATTAGGAGCACATATGAGATCACGGGGTGTCGTACACAGACAGCCAATGGGCACACCCGGAATGAGCGGGTTGCCGGGCAGCCTTCCTGTTGGGGCGCACATGGATCTGCCAGGACAGCACGGCAATAGGGGGCCCGTTGCCATTATTCACCATCAAGCTGCCATTTCTCCTGCAGTTGCAGGCTCTACACGCGGTTTAATGACGGATCTGATGCCGGGCCTACTTGGAAATAGCATATTCCACGGACTATCGGTACACATGAATGGTAAAAGACCGGGGACAAACTTTCGCGAAATTGGGCATTTTGATCTGAACAAACAACGCGTGATAGAGGGTCAATATGGAGTGCCGACTCCGCCACATTCCACGATCGGTAGCCAACAACCGCTAGGTAACTCTCACGTGGACTGGCCTGGCCAGCACGGAAACCGCGGTAACCAACCCGTGCTGCACCAACAGGCACCCGTCACGCTAGGTGGCGCCACGATCGTCGACATCTCGCGTCTAATTGGGACGGTGCCATCGGGTTCAACGCCGTTCGTAGATATCCCAGCTGGTGCCCATGTAGACATGCCTAGAGAACACGGTAACACAGAGAATGTACCAGCACTGCATGTACCGGACATCGCGGTAGTCGCACCGAACACTCACATTGATCTACCGAGAGAACACGGCAACATGGCACCGGTACCGATGATCCACTCCACCGGGGGTCATGTGATCACGCCCGACGTAGGCGGGATACCCGGCGTTTTTGGAGGTGGCCCCGCCTCTGGTGGTGCACATATAGACCGTCCCCGAGAACATGGCAACCCGGAATCAGTTCCTGCATTCCATATTCCCGACAGTGGAATTCCGTCGGCGGGTATATCTGCTCTAATCGACTATCCAGGACAGCTGGAAAACATAGCTTCCGTCCCTGTATTACCCATACCACAATCCGTAGATACCTTCACCGGGACATCCGGCTTCACACACGGTCAACCGGATCCGCGTGTGCATCCTCCTCATGGAACGCATGTTGATTTCCCGGGCGAGCACGGTAACCGATCACCTGCACCAGTAATTCACCGAACAGACCATTCCACTCCTCCAGGTGACATGTTAAATGGATCACCTGTTCAATCTTTGGAACCAACATCTGGCATCCACGTAGACCTCCCTCGGGAACATGGAAACTTGGCATCCGTCCCGGTGGTACATATACCTGACCATGTGACCGCGCAGTTCGGTAATCCCGACTTCCATCCCGGATCACCGGACGCACCTGTAGGACATGCAGGCGGCGCGCACATTGACCTTTCGGGTGAACATGGTAACACAAGCCCCGAACCCGTGTTACACATACCCGAGCCGGCCGCTACACAGTTTGACACTGCAGGCGGCTTCAACCCTGTAGATACACCGACCTTCACTGACTCTGTGGTAGGAACACATGTTGATATGCCAAATGAGCATGGAAACACAGCGTCGGTACCGGTATTGCACATACCGGACCCCGGAACCACACATATGGGTCCTCCCGATTTCATTCCCGGCCATGCGGCCACCCTTGTAGACACCGGTACCACCGCACACGTCGATTTACAGGGTGAACACGGGAACCGACTTCCGGAACCAGTTGTGCACATACCTGAGCCGGGAATCACACATGGGGGTCCTCCTGCTTTATTTCCCGGCCATGCGGCCTTCCCTGTAGACACCGGTCCCACAGCACACGTCGATTTACAGGGTGAACATGGGAACCCATTTTCGGAACCAGTCATGCACATACCTGACCCGGGAATCACATCTGTGGTTCCTCCTGATTTATTTCCCGGCCATGCGGCCACCCCTGTAGACACCGGTCCCACCGCACACGTAGATTTACAGGGTGAACACGGGAACCGACTTTCGCAACCAGTTGTGCACATACCTGACCCGGGAATCACACCTGGGGGTCCTCTCGATTTCTTTCCCGGCCATGCGGCCACCCCTGTAGACACCGGTCCCACAGGACACGTCGATTTACAGGGTGAACATGGGAACCCATTTTCGGAACCAGTCATGCACATACCTGATCCGGGAATCACACCTGGGGGTCCTCCCGATTTCTTTCCCGGCCATGCGGCCACCCCTGTAGACACCGGTCCCACCGTACACGTCGATTTACAGGGTGAACACGGGAACCGACTTTCGCAACCAGTTGTGCACATACCTGACCCGGGAATCACACCTGGGGGTCCTCCCGATTTCTTTCCCGGCCATGCGGCCACCCTTGTAGACACCGGTCCCACAGCACACGTCGATTTACAGGGTGAACATGGGAACCCATTTTCGGAACCAGTCATGCACATACCTGACCCGGGAATCACACCTGGGGGTCCTCCCGATTTCTTTCCCGGCCATGCGGCCACCCATGTAGACACCGGTCCCACCGCACACGTCGATTTACAGGGTGAACACGGGAACCGACTTTCGCAACCAGTTGTGCACATACCTGACCCGGGAATAACACCTGGGGGTCCTCCCAATTTCTTTCCCGGCCATGCGGCCACCGCTGTAGATACCGGTCCGACCGCACACGTTGACTTAATGGGTGAACATTGGAACCCATCGACGGTACCAGTCGTGCATATACCAGGCGCGGATCCCAACGCTATACCAGTTCCGAGTTTCTCCAATATATTAACTTGGCAGCCGGGAACTATCAATATTCCTCAAACAGTTGTACCAGTTGTAGTCCCACAACCAGGAATCATCACACCATTTCGTGGTATCGTATCTCCGATAGACCGCACTGTTGGCACCATTGGGTTGGACGTTGGAGGCATAGTGGACTTCGCAATGCCAGGTCGTCGGTTGAGGTTGCCAGGACTCCGGGCAAGAGACAGATTGCCAGCGGGAGGTTCTCGGCGAATTGATCGATTTGTGGATTTCCTACCGGCTGGTGGTTCGCTAACCATTCCGCGTTTCCTTCCAACTGGCCATCGTGTTCCGGTGACTGACGTGGGAATTTCAAGACCAGGACGTATTGCCATGCTTCCACAATTTGTTCCTGAGACAGGACAACCTAGAGGTCAGGGAATATTTGTCGGTGGCGATCGTCCGGGACGTCACAGTCCAGCTATCGTGCGAGGAATTGATCGATTAGCTAATATTATACCAGTTGTTACATCACCGGTGATCACACGACCCCGCGGTTCGGCCTTCATGCTTGAGCAAAGCCCGGTACGTGGTCGGAGTTCGCAATTCAGAATACAGGGTGCTGGGCAACCAGGAGGCGTGCGGCGTATGGGAAGGGGGCCTCCTGCCTTCGCTGGCGGTCGTGGCAGGGGGCTGGGTCGACGTGGCCGAGCCAGACAGGGACGACGAAGGCTTCCACTCATAAATAGTGTATTCAGGGAAGTTCGGAGAATTTTGTCACCTAATCGCCCCAGACGTACAGGCCTCCGTATTTGAAGATATTCGTTATATGGAAACAATTGCATAAAAAAGAAACAGAAATGTGACTCATCATTTCTGAACGTTTGTTTAATGATCACCGTAAAGCAGTGAGGCTTGTTTTCGAAACCTACCACAACCTCAATGTATATATTATGGTCAAAGTACCTATTGTCAAACCCCACCTACTTTCGGAACTCTTCGATAAAAGTCATGTATTATTCTTATATACATTGTTTTAAAGTCACTCTTTTTATTAAATTTTCGACCACATGGTCTTTATCAAAATAGTATGAAAATGTATCGGCAGTCCTAGGTGACGTTCATAGTGTAGCAGTAAACCGGATATATATATATATGCACTACACTGTAGAAAAATATGCACTACACTGGATAGTAACAGTTTATATTCGGTCGAAGCCCATTCTATGGTCTGACTTCTGAAACTCATTGAACACTTATTTATCCACCGTTTACTGCACCCTATACGACAATCAATTAAATTGTAAATTCCGTTCACTAGGTGCTTCATAGTATTATGTCAGAAAATTGCGCATGACATTTATCTTGCTGTAAAACATCAAACAAACTGAATCTTATATCATTTTTCTGCAGGTGTTAAGGTTTCGGAAATAGGTATGACAATGTTGTACACAAAAATCACCCGACACAATTGGTTTGTGTAAGTAAAGTTTATAGATAAAAACATAAATAAGAATGTGATGTCATTTTGAGATAATGTGTCACTACAGGAATACTTAAAGCTTCAGATGGTGAAGAAATAAGAATATCCATTTAGTTTCTTGCGCTCTCGCGAAAGTCAAAGTAGAAAGAGCACTAGGGGCTTGAACACTAGTATTCCCAAACATAATTACCAAGATACTTTTAAACCGAAACAGTAAAACATGATATATGTGTGATTAAAACGAGTTTCTATCAGTTTAAGTGTTGTATACGTTCCATGAATATACGTGCATGTTGGCTCATTTATATTGGGAATATAAACTTCTGCTACAATGACCAAGTTAATAAGTAACATAATATAAAAGCACAGTGGTAGATTGGCCGTAGGCTGAGAAACAGTGACCTCGGGTAATTTGCAACAAAGTAGATACTGATAAACAGCGCTCCAGATAAGCTGCGTATTTTCTTAAATACCCAATTAAAATTGCCAACAAAAACCAATTGAAAACAGAAGTAGCGAGTATCAAAAACAAATCACAATAACAAATTTGTGATACCTTCCTTTATCATGCTGCAGAAAACAATAAACAGACCACAAATATAGCATATTTATTCTTATTTTCCATGAAAACAAATCTTGGTATTTCATTAGAATTGTCTCCAATGAGACAATTCTAATGAAATGCCAAGACATGTTTTTATTTCGAAGCAAACCATTTAATAATTGCTGTCTGTTGATGTGTAAACAATAGTGTGATTTCATTTTACTCAATTAAAATGTTGAAATACCCAATTTATTCAGAAATGTTGGAGTGACAATACTCGGTTGAAAATTCCTTATCTGGAGCCCTGGATGAACTCGTATGTTGTCACATTGGAATTAGAATCTACATGCACCTATTTCCTGACGACAATAAGTGACTGAATGGCATATGATATGTCCAGATTAAACGTCGTATGTTCCCTATATTCAGCCAACGACATGTATACATGTATATAAGTACTCTCACATAATGATGGCGAATTTCATGATGACGAAGTCGTTTTACACGCGTATCCGTCTTCGTAAACCTATATGTAGTTTGACAATGATGTTAAAATAATGGTCTAAGCACCTAGCAGTTATATAGTGCTGCATCAGACATAAGTATCACCAATGACACATTTCTCGGAAATGAAGCCGCGCTGAAGTTGATCCCATGTGTTATCGAAATTGACAATATTATGTTTTCGTGGAAATCATTCATACTTGTGGTAGTGCCTGGAAAAATTGGGCTTATTGGATTTGTGACCAGTGTAGCTCCTGATAAAGTAGCACACTCACGCTGGTTTACGTATCTTGTTTGTTAGAAGCGTGGCGGTGTATACTGGTGGAATGGCGAACAATGCAGGTATTGACCAGATAGTGTTTATCTGGATCTACACTGGTCACAACACTCATAGGAGCCATCTCTCCAGTCGCAGCCACATTAAGTTAACACCGATGTCACCAAAACAAAAACAGGTTCCGGTTGTTTTTGAGTTATTCCAGTTGCTCAAAATAATCAATCTATGACGAAGGTCACTATGAACATTTCCTAATCTGCTGGCGCTCAAAATAATAATCTTTCCGCAATAAGCAAGGTGTATGATCACGTGGTACTAACAACAACAGCAAGTATTGAAACTTCCAGAATCCATCTGATTCAAAGTATGTATTCTTTTATATTGTCCTTATTACGTAACGGATTTTGATTAAATATGGCGCACCCGTCTTGTTAAGCTGCATTTGGTGGTCTTTGTATGTTCGCCCAAACTTCTGTCGTTTTTGCGAAGAATCGATTTCCGTGTCGGGTATCGATTTCAGTGTCTACCGACACGGAAATCGATTCATCGCAAAAACGACATAAGTCTGTGCCGAACTCCCTGGACCACCAAATGCAGCTCATGAAGATGCGTTTGCTGCGCCATATTTCATCAAAATCCGTTGCATATTAAGGAAAATATAAAATAATACTTTCTTTGGAGTTGGCGATGTTGTTGTTGTTGTAACCACGTGCTCATGCACCTTCATAATACAATAATTATGTTCAACAATTCTGCAAAAACCAGGAACCCACTTTGGAAAGTGGGTTCCTGGTTTTTGCAGAATTGCTAAAAATAATGCAAGCAGTCTCAATTTTGTAGTTGACGGTTGAGTCGTGTATTTGTGAAAATATTCATAAGATTGGATTGGCCTGTATGAAATGTCATTTTATTGATAAAACTCGATCTGGGGCTTTGCATGTACCACATTTTTGTAAGTGTTTGATTTCAACTGCCTATCAGTACTTTGAGCAACTGGAATAGGTCAGAATAAACTGGAACCTGTTTATCAACGTATGTGGACATGTAATCGAAGCAGGTCCGACATGGACTGTCCTAGCAAATATTACAATGTCATGGCAATTACTAGTACTAGATCTAATAGATAGATGTAAAGAAAAAAATTGTTTTCAACACATAATTATAAATATGTCCTGGCTTGCTACATTTCAAGACCGGATGCCAGATAATTGGCTTCTAATAATAAACAACAACAATTTTAAAACAAAATGACAGTTTATAATAAATTATCTGTAGATATGATTAACATAATCACCTACATACATCTTCAATAAACGGTTCTTCATATTTTCGGAGTGTTTTATCACGATCTCATTCACTAGGCAAGATAGAAGAACAAGTTGTTAACATCTTGTCTGGTGTAATGTCATCTTGATACATAGCTATTATAAAGAGTCATGTAATTGGCAGAGCAATAAGACTCGTTCACCCAATAACATATATTATTACACCAATCAACCATATGTGTTGTGATAAAATAAGCAAACACGTAAAAACACATGACAACCAACAGCATTCGTATGCTACACAACTATTACAATGTTACAATTGAATGTATCAGTGGAAGTAGGAGTCATGGGGTTAACCGCATACTTCCACTGACACATACAATTATTGTGGCCAGTATCTCAGTCAGAAAACATTAATTCTCACAGCTTCCGCTCTCTGCGCGCTATCACATAATTCGACAGAATGCCTGGAATCACTCCACTTGTAGAGGGCGAAACAGTCGCAGAGATCACGGGCGATTGATCCATCACGGCGTTTGTCTTCTATATCACAAACTATATGTTAGCACATATCACTTGAATGTGTGCATGTATTATGATCGGGATCAAGTGTTGCATTTTCAGTCCCTTTAGTTCAGCGGTATTACAATTACATATAGAACAATGGCACTTGTTACAATGTATATATGTACACAGTATTGTATTGTAGCACCCGGCGTCATATATATCTCGTATTTCCAGTCCTGGCGCAAAATATGATATTTCAATAAAACACTCAATCGCTTTCACATAACCTTTCAAATTCATTGATATTTGAATTGCAAACGCATTACGATGACAATCAAATTCACTATGGTAGCATTGAAACATGGCTGCTCGCCACGATTGATATTGATCCAATCACAAACATAAGTATGTCCACCAATGTATCATATACGGTATACAAATGCACTGTTAAATATTCACTTACTCTTATGCATACAACATGTAATAAACATTACAAATTTGCAAATGCTCTCATGGTACATCCATTAACATGTCTGTGCGTTGAATATGCTCCATATATGCATACTAGTGTAAGGACATAATGCATGGTTGCTTGTATTTTAAACATTGCGTAAATAATTCTAAAACGCTAACGTGGTGGTCATAGAAACGCGATTATCACGTGTTGGTGCCAATTTATTGCAACTGAGTGCAAGACTGATAGCCAACATCATTGATAACTGACATGGACGTTGAACTCAGCTCTGACATTACATAAATGTATTTAACATGACTACCAGGTGCTTTACGCGATGCAATTTATAACGAATGGAAGCAAAGTCATGCCAATATACATATATCACAATATGTGATAGCCCAATTGACAGAACAGCCGAAACTGACGTCAACATCGAATTTAAATGTCACGAAATCCAGAATATATTTAAAATATGTTTTCTTAAACATGCACTGGGCCTCAATATAAACAGAAAATATAAATGGAACCTAGTATGTTTTTCATCACTTCCTGTTGAAAATGATTGACATTTACCAGAAGCTTCTTCAAAATTCTCTTTTTAAAATATGTTATGTACTTAACATGGGGTGTCAATTTCCAAAACTTTTCGTTTTTTGATCCTTCAGGATTAAAAAACGATTATTTTTGGAAATTGACTCCGAAACCTGGCGAGATAGCTTGAAAATGATGTTACTAAGAAAACAAAAGTTAGATTTTGAAAATCGGTCCACAAATAAAAAAAAATATTAAAAAAAAATATGTTTTTAGCCCCCATATTAAATTCCTATATAAAAATCGTTTTTTCTCTATAAAATCAATATTTGATGGAATTTCATCAAATATTTTTATTTTTGGGGAGGGTGACTTTTTTGTTATTGATAAAAAGGTACTTTTAAATACTTTTTAGATTTAATGTGTTTAATAGCCAAAAGTTCGTCGGCAGCAGACAGTAGTTAGATTTACTTTTTAACTGACACACACCTCAATGCATGAAACTTTAAAAAGCGTCTACTTGTTACACAAATCATGATTTTTGAAAAATAACATACGACCGTCGCTTCTCTTGCAATATGAATACTTCCAAAGTATGATGCTCATGCAGTATGCGTTTAATATGTGCAGGTACTTGAGATTTTAAAAGCATAAGCTCCCATCAGTGGATACTGCTATAAAATAGTTTACCGTGGATGTACCTAGCTATAACTCGCTGGCTGCATGTCTTTGAGGACATAGATAATACCAGTATATATATATATATCAGGCGAAGATATGAAATGTACAGGAATTCCGAAGCTCGCCGGGGTATTCATACCGTTTCCGAGCAGAACCTAATAAACTTGATATAAAAACACTAGCATGGTATTCTATTTACCAGTAGCCTATTTCATCAACATTGCAAAGTATACTTTACTTGCAAAGTATACTTTGAGGGAGTAATCATTTATTTTTCCTGAAATGCATTATTTCATATAGAACTAACAAATGCATATATTTCATGATTAAAATTATGCAGAATTATTATACTGAATTTATTACATTATCACAGCCAAATTGGCTGTGATAAAGTAATAAATTCAGTATAATAAAAATTAATAAATTTCTCATAAAATTGAAAATTTCTCCCTCAAAGTATACTTTGCTACTAAAGTATACTTTGCAATGTTGATGAAATAGGCTACAGGTAACGTTTTATGTTACATAAGAAACGAGGCAAAGCCACGAAGGCCAGGTTTTTTCCAAGCATAGACACTTGGATAACATAATTATACCCACTTGTTGTAGACTAGATGGCCGTGGCCTGCATGTCGTAGATATAGTACATGGAAAACATTTAACCAAACAACTTTAACCGGACACACGGACGTACGGACGGACGGACGGATGTATGCCAAAATGCCGACTATATCGCGGTTTCCGCAATTACGTGGAAAAAATAAGTCAACATAAACAAAAAGTCACTTGTTGGATAGTGGTATGAGGTGGGCACAACTTGGTTATGAAGCTGTTAAAGTTTGTTGGTCCTAGGTTGTACAGTAACGGAGAAATGGAATTAAACACAAACAGTTAACGTTGAAAATGGCTAAGTCAATTACGTAGAAATAATAGGTCAAGGAAAAAAAAAAGGTCACATGTTGGATAGTTGTATGTGGTAGGCACCCCTTGGTTATGAAGCTGTGAAAGCTTGGTGGTCCTAGGTGGTACAGTACCAAAGAAATGGACTTAAACACGAAAATTTAACATTGTAAACGCGAAAAGTTAACATTGAAAATGGCTAAGTCGACTGCGCTGAAAAAATGGGTCAAGTTCAAAAAAAGGTAACATGTTGGATAGTGATATGTGGTGGGCACCCCTTGGTTATGAAGCTGTGAAAGTTTGTTGGTCCTATGTGGTACATGTAGTAACAAAGAAATGGACTCAAACCCGAAAACTTAACATTGATTGTGGACGCCGCCCGCCGCCCGCCGCCCGCCCGCCCGGCTTTCGCCAATCCAATAGCCTCGATTTAAAAAAAAACAACAAGAAATACGTCTGTCGAACGCTGATGCCACCTGCAGCATATTTGAGAAACTGTGACAAAGTGGTTAACCGAAAAGTGTGACGGACGGACGGACAGACGGACAGACGGACAGACGGACAGACGGACGGTCCAAACACTATATGCCACCCGTTTCTTCGAAACCCGGTGGCATAAAAATCTGGCTAATAATGGACAAATAAGACATCGTTCTCGTTGAAACGAACGATGACTTGATTAAGTTGCGTCATTAGATTTATGTCATTGGGTAACGTCATGTAGCTCAGTTTGGCCAAGGAAACGTTAGTTTTGAATCCTTTGTTATCCCGTTATGCGTATATCTATGCAGAAGACGACACTTGGCTATCGGTCAGCGTCAGAGCTCCAGATAAGTTTTGTATCTAAAGAGTATTATATCCCATATTTCAAAATTCAATGCGTATTTTACTTTTACAAATGTATTATTGATTTTCTTTCTTATTAAATAGGGAACAAATAATACAAAATAAAACAAATTTAAAAATTCACTTATATGAGCAGAATAAAGCAAACAATGTTTACTTTTTGCAGCTTAACTAAGTAAATGTTCAACTTTATTACAGTATTTTCACTATTCAATTTGAAAATCAATGCGTATTTTCATTCCCACTTTTGAAAATCAAAGTGTATTCTGCTAAAACATGTGCTTAAACTACGCCAATATGCACCTTATCCGGAGCTCTGCAGCGTGTATTCGGTGAATGCATAGCAAGTTAGCTGATACTTTTAATGTATGAATTGCTCAAAGTCTTTAGGTAAAATCAGTGCTCCGTGTAAATTCGCCTGGTCCGACAATAGATCATCCACAGAGAGAATCAGCATCGCATTAAGTCCATCAGTGTCATCGAACCAAGTGTTGCCACCCGGTGCTTTTGCAGGCGGATTAATCACGGGTGGGGCCATTGTAGCCATATTTTGTGGAAAAGGATAGGGAAGATCATCGTCCATGATTCTGGCCCAAAATATTGGCCTTGCATGCGGAATATATGGCTTACTGGTGCCGAGTGTCGGTTTAGGTAATATCGAGTTTAACGTGAGTTTTCTTTCTCGGATCCGTACCTTTGTCCTATAGGGGAATGGCGTTGTGGACATTACTTTATTAATTAATAGTGGTCTATACGGTACACGATTCCTATGGCCGCGTATCAAGCCTTGTGTTAGTTCTGAATTGTGTTTCCATGCGGATTGTGCTATTACTGAATGTTCCCGTCTCTGTGAAATTCTACTTTGTGACTTCAACTCTATGTTCGAACTAAGTGCCATATTCGTCGTCTCAGCCTGTGTCAGACCTGATATTCGATTTGCGTCTGGTGGCCACGTCTTTGGCAAAACGGCTCCTGGATCTGCGATCTCCGACTTCGGTTTCGCCAATGCGCGTGTTCGTGGCGAAGTGCCTCCCAGTTCTTCCGCCGTATTTGAGACACCTCTCATGTTACTGATCTTTACTGTTTGTAGTATGCCCTGTACATTGCGAGTACGAACGTTTTCTGACAATTGGCCTGTACCTTGTATTGATTGTTCAGTTTGAACAGTATCAATTTTATTTGGTACACTTAGCTGCCCTGTGTCTTTTCCATCTAGTTGTGTTCTAGCTGTACCTGGTGTCAGGTCGGACGTATCAGACCGTTGTATACTTGTAACAACATATGCATTTTTCGTTTCGTTCCTATAACGATGCGTAATCGCATATTCCAGGTTCTGTGAATCCCTGGTGCTTGAATCAGTCAAACTAGGAAACTGTTGTTTCTGTGATTCTATTATATCTGAAGTTGGTGTAATAGGCGATTGTGGCTTGTTCGTTCCTGTATCCCCTAGATCCATAGCGACTGAAGAGTTTAGTTTATGTGCATTACTGGCCCGAATAACTGGCGACACTGAAGACAGTGGTGCATGTGAACCAATATTCTCTGGACCTGTTGTGGCTAGCAATTGTGGTTTGTATGAATTATCAATCAATGCACCTGGTGTAACGATAAACTGCGGCTTGCCCATGACCTCTGAACCTGGTTCGACCATAGAGTGTGGTCTTCGTGAGTATATGATCCCCGGACCTAGTTTTACTATTTTATTATTAGAGTGTGTGCGTGAGTCCCTGGCCCATGCACCTGGTTCGACAATAGCGTGTAGTTTGTGCGAGTCACTGGTCCCTGAAGCTTGTGTGGCTGAGAAATTTGGTTTGTGCGAGGATTGTAGTTTGTACGAATTAATCGACTCTGAACCTGGTGTGCGTGAGGATTCCGGTTTGTGTGTGACTGCCAATTGTGATTTGTATGAATTCATAGACCCCAAAGTATGCGTGTCAGAGGATGTATGTCTGTGTGATTCACTTTGCTTTGATCCTGGTATCAATGAGGATAGTGTATGTTGCACGTTCATTGTATCGGAACCTGGTATGACATTGGTATGTGCTTTTGTTGTGTTTATCAGTATTGATACCGTCGTGACTGAATATAACGGTGTGTGTGATAAACTAGCTCCAGAATCTGGTGTGACTGCATATGGTTCTGTATGCGGTGCACTGTGTCGTGAACCTGGCGTGAATGATAATTGAGGCCTGTGTGCGTTTATTGTTACCGAACCTGGTGTGACTATATATTGTGGCCTGTGTGTGTTCATGATTCCAGAAACTAGCGTGGGAGACGAACCTGTTCTCACTACAGAGTGTAGTTTACGTGAGTCCATAACCGTTGAATCCGGCATCACCATCAGGTGTGGTTTATGTATGTGTTCTAACCCTGGCGTGACTGTAGTGTGTGGTTTGTGTGAGACGAAGGCCCGTGCATATGCTGTTTGTGTGGATAGTGGTTCGTTGGAGGATGTAGACCATGTAACAGCTGACGCTGACGTAATTGGGGACTGTGATTTATGTGGGTCAATGGCCACCGTACGATGTGAGCTTGATGATTTGGTAGTATGTGAGACTGTGGTACCTATACCTGGCGAGGATAACAATGTGGGTCTATGTGCGGCTATGGCGCGTGCAGAATGTGAAACTGGCTTCTGTGGTGTGCGTGGATTACTTGTACCTTTCATGTATGCTGATTTGTTTTTTAGTGTATGCATGGTCCCTGATCCTAGAGCGACTGATGCTTGCGTTTTCGGTGAGTCTATTCGCTCTGTAATTGACGTTAATGGTGAGTGTGTTTTTTCCGTGTGGCTGACCCCTACCGCTGCTGTAACTGAAGGATATTGTTTACTTGAGTCACTTTCCAGGACACCTGATGTGAATGAAGATTGAGGTTTGTGTGTGTAGCTGGTACCATAACCGGGCGTGACTGAAGATTGTGTTGTGTTTGTTGCAATGGCTCCGGAACCTTGTGTGAATGAATATTGAAATGTGTTTGTGTAACTGGTCCCATAACCTGGCGTGACTGAAGAGTGTGATGTTCGTGAATCAATGGCTCCGAAACCTGGCGTAAATGAAGAGTTTGATTTGTGTGTCTTTATCGCCTTGGGGTCAGGTGATAATCGTGACTTCTCCGAGTTAATGGTTCCTTCTTCTGACACATCACCGGTCTGTGAATTGGATGTCTGCGTGGATACTGAACCAAGCGTGATTCCATATCCCTGTCTCTTCGCATATGTGGCCTTGACATTCGGTGTGACTGTAGCTCGTGGTTTCTGCGTGTACATGATCCATGAACGAGGTCTCTTTAGATACTGCTCATACGCCGCCAATATTGTCATTTGAAAAGCACGTAGACTATGTGACTCGTCTGACTCTTTATTCCGTCCTATCGCCGGTGTTGTAGGTTTAGTTTCTATTGACAAAGGTCTCAAAGGGCTATTATTTCTAATAGTGAGCCAGTTGCCTGACCCTGGTCTAACTGTACTTGACTCAGTTATCCCACGTGAAGGAGCTTCTGTATATATAGCAGAGACAGTCTGGCTGGCTGCTGTTACTATGGGCCGTTCCAGACTTTTAGACACTTTCCCATTGTGTATCATTGTGTTTTTTGTATAAGGATTTGTTTTCAGTGACTCTGTTGCTTTTGTATAATAATAGTTATTGTGTAACATCGGTGGCGTTATGGTGGAAGGTTTGCGTGTGACCTGGTCTGTTTTTATGATACTTGATATATGTGATTGCTTTTGTGAGATATCTTCTGGCCTACCCTCTGCATTTGCAAGTGATGTCGATGTTGTGATAATATGTTGTATTCTATTTGTTACTGGCTGTTTCTGTTCTGTGAAATAAATATCACCTAACTGTTGCAAATGGTTCATGCTTTCGTCTGCTACTGGTGTTGCCAGTGATTCGGAATGTTTGCGTGCCGCTCTTATTCCATTAATATTAATAGTCGTAGAATAGGTCTTGCTAGGGACGCCAATTGTGGGTTTGTAGAATCGCGGGGTAGATGCCGATCTGCCGCCACTGTGATGGTTCACGGATGGTTGGCTCCAAGGCAGTGTTCCATGGTTTGGTGTAACTAAACGTACATAATGGCTATGAATGTTTTGCGCGGCTGTGGTTTCATCTTTAGCATGTAAACAAGTTGTACTTGTTTCAAGTGATGCATGTTCGGGTATGGCAGTAGTACGTTCAATTCTATTCGTTGCATGCTCACTGTCGTGGTGAGCGGTTAGGGTCACGATATTTGTTTGTGTTGGCAAAAATGTGTCTCTTGTTGTTGCTAGAACATATTGTCTCCCGCTTCCATTCCCCAGCCCGTTCCCATGTGCATTTGTAGATGTTTCTGTTGTTTTATTATTTTCAAATGCTTTATATTGTTCGTCAGTTCTCAGTGCATCTTCATGAATTGTCACTCGTGTTTTATTGTGAACCCCATCGGTTTTAAAGCGCTCACTGTTCTCGGTGCTGTGTACTGAAGGCAAAGTACGTGCCGGGTAGGATACTCCGTCAACTACCACTGCATCTTGTTTCAATTTCACAAGTTTCTCTTTATCATGGATAGTATGTTGTTTCTTAGTGTCTTTCGATGACTTTAGTACGTCGATGTTTTCAATTTCCAGTTCAAAATTGAATGAACTATTTACATTCATTTTAGTAGAGGGCAGTAGACTACTAATACCATTGAACGACTGTTCCTGGCTTTCTGTATCGTTATCTGCTAGGGCCGCCACAAGTTTCTTAATGTTTTCAAATGGATCAGTTGCTTTGGCAATGAAAGAATATATTTTGTACATATCGTCATCACTGTCTATATGCCGCAGCATTGTGGCAATGGGAGCAGGAAATACAGCAGAAAAATTAAAACCTGCCCACGGCGATTTTGTTCTGTCTATCTGTAACTCTAGTTGTCTGGATAATTGTTTAATCACTGTTCTATTATTGCCTTGTCTGTGTTTTGTTACGGTTACGTGACCAGTATGCTGATGGGCGGCACCTGTGGAACGATTGTGATGTACCATACTGCGTCCTATCATATCGGTAGCTTGCTGGTCCATTCGAGAATCGGACATAAATTTATTCCCCGTTTTATTTAATTCGAGTTCAGTCTCGCTCGTGTTAAAATCTATTTTACTTACACCGTGGCTATTATGTGCATTATGTATTGCAGATTCTGTATTATGTTCATCATGAGCATGTAAATGATGGAATGAAGCATCGGCTTCTAACCGTGTTTTCCCGGAGGTCATACCACTACTAGACACAGTTTTATCTTGTACCTGAATCGAGGTGTCTGCAAACATAGGTGTAGAGGTGGAAACCTGTGACGCTGAATTGTTCTGAGTATCACGTGGGTCTACTGTATGCGAGACTGGAGGAGGTGAAGAAGTAGCATTCCCGTAACCTGCAGGATACGCTCCAGTCACTAAGCTTTGATATATAGCCTTTCGTATATTAGTGTTGCGTTTATCTGTGCTGGAGATATGGTTCACAGGCAGATGTACCATGAGGTACAAATGACCGCTCTTTACAATGGCTTTTCCAACAAGTTTGCCCTTCTCAAAATGTTCAAATTTAACAGGCATTCCGTTGGACTTAGCGACAGGCTGCGACGACTTACTGGCTTCTGTTCCAATATCATTATTCATAATATGTTTCTTGTCACCATGTTCAACAGTAGCATTGCCAGCACTATTCTTTGTTTCTGATACGCTCGCGGTCATGTGAAGTGTTCGAAGATCTGTATTTTCATCAAAGGAAAATTTATCGGCAAATACGATATGAATGCCTCGTAAATACAAATGATATTCATCCGGACCTTTCTGAAATACACCGGTTGGGATCATGCGAGTGTGTTCAGTAGAGTTCTTGTTACTGATATGACTGACATGTGTGCTCACTGGACTATTGCTCAATGTAGTATCAGTGTTTACAACTGGAGTTGTAATGGCAGAGTTACTACCGCTAATACTCGTGTTTGGTTCTAACGGCACAGTGTTAACACCAGAACTAGTAGGGTGAACACGCATACCGTTGTGATGATTAACCTTCTCATGATGGTTCGATTGTCCTTTTGTATGCAATGGAAGTAATGTATTGTGTTCGTATATATGTGAATTGGCTATGTCGTTTGAATGAATCTCTGTGTTTCTTTGATTGGGAATTTCATGTTGTTTTGACATATTTGACAGCTGTCTTGTTGGCAATACCGTCGTCGGCATCTGATCAACAGGCATTGTGTGTCTTATATTGTGATATACTTTAGTTCGATAGTTCTGTCGCAGAAAGAACGTATTGTCAGTAGGACGTTTTGTAATTTGATTTGAACGCTTCTTCAATGCTAATTTCGAGGTATGTCCATTCATTATTTGTTGTTCACCTCTCAATGCTCTTCTTGACTGCTGTGTTGATCTCAGTTTCATATTTTTTCTCTTTCTACGTTGGTACCATGCATTTAATTTAGTTCTTGACACCTTGCCTTTAACGGCATTTTCTATAGACCATTTATTCCGACGTCGTTTCTTTTTACGCAGCAATTCCACGTGTCTCAGTATTTCCTTGGTGCTCTTAGTGCGTGCATGGTTTACTCTTTTCTGTGGTTTCACTTTTGGTCGTTTTCCTATACGTGATGTTTTACGATGTGATATTATATTACCAATGTCACCATTGTGAAGTCGATTATTTGTTGGCAAAAATAATTTTGGCTGACGACGTAGTTTATCAAGTGCATTAGTATATGGACGGTTCGCAGTTTGTTCTCGTTTCAGTAAAGCTTGCTTACGGCGTAAATTGTTCAATAGTTGTCGGATGTTGTTTCGCGTATTTGTGTTTCCATTTTGCATTGTCTGCCCGTGTCTGTTCGATGAGTTTGATTTCGGCAAGCGCTTGAGCAATATCCGGCGCACCATTGCGAGTTCATTCTTTCGTCTGTAGTCAGTCTGCAATTGTTTGTTGGTACTAACGGTTGCATATGGGCTGCTGGAGGGACGCACGGTCCTTTGCTGATTGGGCTGAGTTACTTGTAGTGTGGTTGTCAATGGAACACCTACAACGATAATATAAGATTAAGAGTGGACTATTGGATTAATCAAATAAGGGGTACACGTATTCAGTTTAAACTATCTGAAAAACATTAACAAACACTGCAAATGCTAATGTGACGGCGTGTTGCAAGCCGGTTCATCTGGATCTACAGGTTTTCTTTATGATGTATATGGTTGAAATTGTTGAAATGGTTATAATTAACTTTGCATCGTGCATTAAACAAGTAGCTACGTTGTACGCAATTCAAACGCCAATTCAGCACGTGACTGGCAGTATCATTAATTAAACATGTCACTTACTGTAGATAGCAAAGTTATTACTATAATTTTTTTCCAAAAGGTCATTCCATGCATCTCAAAAGATTGTGTCAATGAACACAACATATTTAGCCCAAAGTACTTGTCAGTGCGAATCATTAATTAATTAATTAATTAATTAATTAATTCCCTTCATTCATTAATTAATTTATTAATTCATTCATTCATTCCCTTCATTCATTCATTAATTAATTAATTAATTAATTAATTAATTAATGTTAATTAATTCATTCATTCATTCATTCATTCCCTTCATTCATTAATTAATTCCCTTCATTAATTAATTAATTAATTCATTCATTCCCTTCATTAATTAATTAATTAATTCATTCATTCATTCCCTTCATTCATTCCCTTCATTCATTCATTCATTCATTCATTCATTCATTCATTCATTCATTCATTCATTCTCATTCATTCATTCATTCATACCACGTGATAATTTCTGATAGATATGAACATTTCGGCCACATTTTGGCTCCTTTGTGAAACCAACTGTTGATGTTTAAACCTGTTTAGCGACTCCGATAAAGATGAACTAGATGTACATGTAGTTCACTATCCCAAGGTTAGATGTTCAGAAAGAAACGTTGTTTTACAATTTGAAATACTACTCATATGCGATCATGCCAAATTAATGGAAAGTTTGAGTTAAATGTGGTTTAAAATCGCCCAGTAGATAGTTTTCGTACCAGTTTTACCGCTGTACCTTTACTGGGGTCAGCAAAACGGATACATCTCCAGTGTCTTTTGATATCAAGTTTATCAAGAAAGGATAGGAAACGCGTATGAATTCCGAGACACGCCGATGAATTCCTACCGTTTCCGAGCGGAGGCCGAGCCTGATAAACTTGATATCACAAGACACTGGCATGGTATTCTGTTTATCAGGTAATATTTTAGGCTACAGAATAAACAATTATAACGAAGTTTTCGTTGAAAAGATCGTGGATTTGTTTCTGTGACGTAAGTTCACTGACGTCATTCGGTAACGTCATGTGACGCCATTCGACCAATGCCTGATACATGTACAGCATTATGTTCTCAGTCATTGCGTATTCGGTCAATACAAAGTTCGTCGCCTGATAAGTAACCATACACACGGTGTACATGTCATCTTGATTATAATTTATGGCAGGGTTGAGTTTAGGCCACGGACCAAATATATGTACGTCAGTAGCCTATTTCATCAACATTGCAAAGTATACTTTACTAGCAAAGTATACTTTGAGGGAGTAATCATTTATTTTTCCTGAAATGCATTATTTCATATAGAACTAACAAATGCATATATTTCATGATTAAAAGTATGCAGAATTATTATACTGAATTTATTACATTATCACAGCCAAATTGGCTGTGATAATGTAATAAATTCAGTATAATAAAAATTAATAAATTTATCATAAAATTGAAAATTTCTCCCTCAAAGTATACTTTGCTAGAAAAGTATACTTTGCAATGTTGATGAAATCGGCTACAGGTCATCGGAGTACAGTTTTTGCATGTTGTGTCAAACGCTTGAGAATGACGGATAGTAGTTAGTTATTTCCCTTTGCAAATCTATTTATAGTAATCCGGTCCTATGGTTTATTTTAGCGTTTATTTCTTACTGAATAGTGAAAAAATTAAGACTGCGAACAGAGTAGACCCCGATCAGACTGCACATCTGTTTGTCATAAAACTTGAGTTAAAATATGAATCTGGCAAATAATGAAGTTTCAGATCAGACTGTGCAAGTATATAGGATGACCTGGATCTACACTAGTCGAAAACACTATAATGGATCCTGTACACAACAAACCGTGCGACAATCGCCCATTTTACAAGCAATAAGACCCTAAAATATACAATCAAAATCTACCAATAACATCTATCTTTAATTATTTATCTTTTCAGCATATTGCCTGAAGGGAAACGGTCGACATGTTGTGTTTACTGGTCACATGATCCGCACTAATATACCCGGTTGTAAGACAGCTTTTGATTGGTTATCTGGTAACATCTGCTTGCCAACCAACCAATCAGAAAACGCATAGCAGCCGGTGATATTCCGCAAGTCATGTGATCAAGAAATGTAAACAAACGTGTTGCAAGTCTTCGAGATCAGATGCTGATTAGAGAATAAATAAAGATAGCTGGTGTAGGTCGATTTTGATTGTATTTCCGCATTTCACATTGATGACTAGTAATACGTTATTGAAAAATCTTGAGGATTCTTGAAATCCCGATCTAGTTTGTTCTATTTAGTCTTGAGAATTTGAGTGAAATCACGATACGAACTCGTGTCCGACCTAACATAGTCGGGTGACTTAACTGTGTTAGGTTTTTGTGCTGGTACGGCTTCTCGTGCAAAATGCTGGTTATGTGTCGGCTCTATTAGGCGCGGGTGGGCCTTAGCTCTGTGAATAATGTGCTTTTATGAGAAATAGATAATATATTACGTCTTGAAACTGGTGATGGTGAAATGTATGCACATTTAGTTGTAAGCCTTCATTATATACATTGACAAGAGAATTAATACATTTCTACACGTCTAACAAAGTATAATACACTATCCAATCAACATGCCGATCGCCTGTGTGTGCATCATGCCATTGCAAAGCTCGTTACCAGATAAACTGTAATAACGTGACGTACAATGACCACTGGGCGGACTTACCATAGCAGCAGACAAACAGTGTGAACCATATGAGTATGTTCATCGTACCGAGTGTGGGAGAGGCAATGTGTGTCTTCTCGCATCGAAAATCACTCGTAAACTATTATTTCGTTCCACCAGCTTTGCTCTTAAATAGACTACATTTCCACCAGCCTTCGCCCGATCCACGAACGTTATTCCTTTTGAAACAATAGTTCACAAATTCGCTGATGGTCTGTGGTTTTGGCAGGGTTCTTCATCAGCATAAACCACGTTAGTCCTTGTTTCACACTAGTTGTTGCGTGTTGCCTGCGTTATTCTCAGTTTCACTCGCGTTATTCCGTGTTTCACCTACGGTATTTCTGTTACCCGCGTTATTCACGAGTTTTCGCCAGCGTTATTATCCACAAAATGTTATCCAGAGTTAATCATTATGAAAAATCATAGCATTTTGCTAGCATAATTTAAAGTTCGTTTAAATTATTTCGAAATCGAAAGAGAACGCTGTTCAAAATACACACGCATCTTGACGTTGCAAATATTTGGCAGCAGCTCGGCGTTATGTCGTCTGCTGTCGCTCAGGAATTATGAGGTCATTGTCACATGCTCACGAGTAAATAAACAACACCTTAATTTGGTGATACCAGTCTATACTTCTTCCGCATCTACACGATCTTACAAAACCGGGCTATTTCCCTGCTGACCCGTGTAGATCTTGATCAGTTCGCACTAATGCAGCAATATATATTAACCCTTTCACCCCTAAATAACTGGAATGTATTTTGATATGTTAATTTTGCAACCAATCCAATCGTAACAAAATGATTTTAAGACTAGTCCATTTATGCAAAATATGAAAATTACTTGCAAAAAGGGCAGATCCTGATGAGACGGCTCGTCACGAGCCGGCTCATCTGGATCTATACTGTTTGCCAATACCACAATACATGCCTGTGGTGTTGAAAGGGTTAGACAACTTTCTTGGCTTGATAGCAGATAGTACATTGATCGAATGGCGGATTATGAAGACTCAGATCCGACTGCGCGACATATGTCGGAAATGTCTTGGACCTGGTTCTGTCAGATTGATTCCTATTTAATCAAGTTCTGTACCAGCCGATACACTGTATTGGAGAAATGCGTGCCCTAGTTACGAGTCTACATTGGCCACAAACACCGCGTCCCGATGTCTCTCGTGAACGCCGAGTGATGTTAGACAAGATGACAGTTCCGTCGTATTAAATCAGCGCATGCGCAAGTGTACCATGTTCTATTTGTGACCAGTCTATGCGATGCGATCACGGCTTGCTTCGGCCGGTCATCGGTAATGCTTTACAAACTATAAGTGTTTCAAGTTCATGTCGGTCACAAGGTCGTATCATAACACATCCATTACTTATATTAGCACTGTCAGATGTAAATCTTTTGGTTGACATTTTTACATGTTCATTTGAGAATCATCGTTATTTTGTTGAAGTACATAGAATACATATGTAATACAAAATGTGTTGATTTAGGCATGATATTTATTGCCATACACAATGTGTCCGACCCGAGTGAGAATCATTAATTATAGTTTACATACTTAGTACTACATACTGCAGCAAATACCTAGATACAACGAGATGGCCGTGGCCCGCAAGTCGCGCCCGCCGAGGCTTTGATACTACACCGACAATCTTTAATAACAAACAACTTTAACCCGGACGCCCATACGTACGGACGTACGCCAATGTGCAAACTATATCGCGCTGCCAGCAAGCGGGCACGCAGGGATTCCGCTGGGGAAAATAAAAAAATCGCCACTTAAAAAAACAAAAAAACAATTGGCGATAAAAAAATACAATTTTCGAAAAGAAATCGCCAGCGGAATCACTGGGCACGATAACAAAAACCAGGCTGTATGTGCGATCAGCCTAGACTCCAATCAATCTGGACATTCGTGATAATGGTCTACACTCTTTCAATGACAATTTGCATCCACAGTGAATACGGTGTGTATTGGTGTATTTTACGCACTTCATTTACCTGAATACGCATTGATTATCAAAATTGGGAGTACGGAATACTCACAGCAATGTGAAAATACGTATTGATTTTCATAAATACTGTGATAAAGTTGAAAATTGATTGCAGCTCAATAAGTGAATTTTGAATTTGTTTTATTGTTGTATCATTTCTTCCTAGTTAATAAGGAACAAATCAATAATACCTTTGTAAAAGTAAAATACGCATGGATTTTGAAATCTGGGGTATACTACTCTTTAGATACAAAACTTATCTGGAGCTCTGTCCACAGTATTCAACTGTCAATATAAAAATTACTTGCAAAAAATGCAGATCCTGATGAGACGGCTCGTTACGAGCCGGCTCATCTGGATCTGCACTGTTTGCATAAACCGCTATAGCGGGCTTTCGTGTTCAAAGCATAGTGACATTGTTTGAGTGTTTTTCCTGTGAAGAATATAGTTTGCTTTACGTATTCCGTAATCAGCCGTCATAACACATGAGCTGGAGATAAACTGGTCGCTGTGGCATTTGGGACAATGTTGTCGTGGTGATGTAGCATATCTCTACCAATAATATGGGTCATATTAAAATGAACAATGTCATGTAAATTAGCCATCTTCGTGGTTAGGATGACATTTGGACGTGACTTAGAGGTTCGTCGTTCGTTCCCAGTTCTCACAGGCTTGCTTTGTCCATTGTCTTAATTTGGAAAAGCCCTCCAAATTTGCCTATGTCAGTCATAGAAAATAAATATGTAATAAACCAACGGACGTACGGACGAGCGGGCATGTAGACGGACGGACATTCCAACATGTTGCATGTATGAATAATAACGAATAAAACCTAAACAGAAATATAATTTAGGAGCTTATGGAACAAGTCAAAGGAATATTTTATGTTAGGCCACGTCCATAACCTCTTAAACCACGTTGACCCACACGGACGGACGGACGGAGGACGGACCCTGAAGGGCAAAGCAGTATTCCACCCCCCCCCCCCACCACCAACGAAAGCCAATGAAATAGTGTCACATACTCCCAACAACTCGACGGCTAATCAGAGCTCCAGATAAGGTGCGTATTGGCGTATTTTACGCAATTATTTTAGCTGAATACGCATTGATTATCAAAAGTGGGAGTACATAATATGCACAGCAATGTGAAAATACGCATTGACTTTCAAATTGAGTAGTGAAAATACTGTCATAAAGTTAAAAAAATCACTTAATTGAGCTGCAAAAAGCAAACATTGTTTGCTTTTTGCAGCTCAAATAAGTGAATGTTTAAATTTGCTATATTTTTTATCATTTGTTCCCTATTTAGTAATGAAGAAAATCAATAACCCATTTTTAAAGGTAAAATACGCAATGATTTTGAATTCAGGGGGTATAGTACGCTTTGGACACAAAGCTTATCTGGAGCTCTGGGCTAATGCAACAATGGCATTTAAACATTGGTTGTCAAATCCATTTATCAGTATTCAATATCATTATACACAGTCATGTACGGACAGAAATTAACATGTCATTCTTGTAGTGCAATCTACTAATCCTCTGTCAATGATGTGTCATGTTGTTATACCCGTGACATAATTAATGTTCTCCTTACATGTATCAGTGCTCGTCTGACATTGTGTGTATAACCGTTATCATATTATTAACCAATTCAGATACTATGCATATACAGATGGATAAAGCGTTGCAGTAAAGTGGTTAAAAATTGCCTAATTATGTTCAGAAACCGGCCGAAATTCCGATAAAAATTGGCATGAAATAAAAAAGATCGTCTCTATCAGAAGACCAATTAATTTAGAGGGGATTTTGTTTTCATGGAAATTTTTATTTTTGCTGGCTTCTAAACATAAGTATAATTGTTTACCATGCTATCATCCCTGCCACGCTTTATCCACCTGAATATATATATTCAGGTGGATAAAGCGTTTTATATAGATATATATATATTTGCATCTTTGACTACGACAGCCAGTGGAACATACTCATGAAATAATCTCCAAAATGCATCCGGGATTGGTGATGGTAGGCTCATCAACTCTGGCACTAGTTGGTCGCTAACGAGTTTCCAGGCATTAAGAAGCGATTCTTCCATAGTCGGCGTAGCAATATTCTTTGTGACTGTTTCTCACATAGCGTTTTATGTGGTCATACATACTCTCAAGTATTGTAGAAATGCGACGAATTTGCTCTGATCTTAGGACATCTCTCTGCATCAATGTGACGCTGCTGGATTCAATGAGACTGTAATCAGTTTCATGCTCACACATAATATAGAGAATAGTAGGTTAGTGCCGTGAATGGGAAAACATATCTGGTAAGGCTTAGTAAACGGGATGGACGAGGCTCTGCAGAGCACATCCCGTTTCCGTGCCGCGCCAGATATGTTTTCCCATTCACGGCACTAACCTACTATTCTATTTATCCCGTCAACACCTACAAATGGCTTTACAATTCAAAAGGGCGTATGTGCCGTGAAACATGGTGCCGTGAAACATTTTTGATATCCTGTCAATACGACCCAATCACTGCGTATGAATATGTGCGGTGGCTGGGGTTATTCTTATTGCCATTTTAAAGCTATTTGTAGGTGTTGACCGAATAAATAGAATAGTAGGTTAGTGCCGTGCATGGGAAAAAATATCTGGCGCGGCACGGAAACGGGATGTGCTCGGTAGAGCCTCACTCATCCCGTTTCCTAAGCCTTGCCAGATATGTATCCCATTCACGGCACTAACCTACTATTCTCTATATGCAAAGTCAATCACAGGAAAGCCTGCCAGCTACCACGGATGTTGCACAGTGAGTTGGATATTCAGCGTGTCCATTATCAGACCTTGGTATGGATCCTAGCCGCTACATCTACACAGGTATTATCAGATACATCTACGACCAGCTGGACATTTGTTGGCGACCAATTAATGTCAGAGTTGATGGTGCTATCACCAATCCCTGATGCATGTTTGGAGGTTATTTCATGCGTATATTTCACAGGCTGCCTTAGTCACAGATGCAAATAGACAAAGGAGTGAACGATATGTACGATATGAAGATGCTCCAGCCGTACCGTCCTATGCAGAAAGATTGGATGGTAAAGACTTATTGCTACATGACTGCCGTTGTTTGACACCGCTCACAGCCGTGTTCAATCGTACAGCGCGTGCTGTTTGACCATGCTGTTGACAAAAATGGTCATTCCGGGGCCAAGCCAACACCTACGTAATGCATGTGTCTCATGACGGTACTATAATGCGCCATTACGTCACCAGACCAGTTCACAACGGTCTCACTGAAATTTTGAAATTGATGCAGCTGCATCACGAGACGTGTACTGCGGCTCCGGATTATGTATGTGTAAATCAGCTGTTTGAATGAAGAGTTTATCAAAGTACCGAAAGTACTGCATAAATGCAGCATGATATTTCCGACGGAAGTGTAACAATAACGTTTGACCATGTCCAGCCGTGGGTAAACAGTTCCTGTGGCACGGCCTTAGGGTTCAAACAGTTCCCTCGTGCCACGGAAAACGTTTACCTACGAATGAATACTTGTTGGGTTTTTACAGTATAAAAATACCCGACAAGAGTACCCAACACTATCCTAACCCTACCCAATAAGATCCCCGTACGCTTACAACAAGTACCCATTCGTGTGTGCGGACGGACGGACGGACAAGGGTAACACTAAATTCCCCCTCCACTATCGTGGTGGGGCATAAAAATATTCCAAAGGGTGTTCGAGTTATGCTCTGGATACAAAATCAGAGCACGAAACAACAAAGGGAGATAAGTAAACAAGAATTCCGCGGAATCAGATGCCTCGCCTTGTCCCGCCTTGACCTCGAGACTGGGCCCGAAAGCAATTTTCACTGGCCCGAACATATTATACAATTATTGACTAGTGAACCAAAGAATATCAGATTATATTCTATGGCTCACTAGTCAATAATTGTTTTATTATATGATAATAGTCTGTATATAGCACTTACGACCTTATGCTACTAGACAAAAATTGAAAAAGAATTTGAAAAAAAAAATGAAAAAAAAAAATGGAAAAAAAAAGTTTAAAAATTAAAAATAATAATGCTTGCTACTGGAGCCCAGAATTTTTTTTAATAGTCCTATTTTTATCTACATATATCTGCACAGGTCCACATAATGCCACAATATTTTCAACACAGTTTACGGAAATGCAATATACAAAAAAAATAAAATAATAATGCTCGCTAATGGAGCCCAGAATTTTTGTTAATAGTCCTATATTTATCTACATATATCTGCACAGGTCCACATACTGCCACAATATTGTCAACACAGTTTACGGAAATGTAATAATGTACCTGTATAAATTACCTGTAATAAGTTAGTGGTCAGTTAAAAAATTTGAAAAAGAATGTAAAAAAAGAAATGGAAAAGAAAATTAAATTTAAAAAAAATAAAAGAATAATGCTCCCTACTGGAGCCCAGAATGTTTTTTAATAGTCCTATATTTATCTACATATCATATATACACAGGTCCACATATTGCCACAATATTTTCAACACAGTTTACGGAAATGTAATATAATCATTTACCTGTATAAATTACCTGTAAGTGGTCAGTGGTCACTTGCACATGCTAGCACATGCACAGGTGAATAGTCTGTATATAGCACTTACGACCTTATGCTACTAGACAAATATTGAAAAATAATTTAAAAAAAGAAATGAAAAAAAATGAAAAAAAAAAAAAAAAAGTTTAAAATTAATAATGCTTGCTACTGGAGCCCAGAATTTTTTTTTAATAGTCCTATATTTATCTACATATATCTGCACAGGTCCACATAATGCCACAATATTTTCAACACAGTTTACGGAAATGTAATATCCAATGTAGTAATTTACCTGTATAAATTACCTGTGGTCAACAGTGGTCAAGCACTGGACATTTGCACATGCTAGCCCATGCTAGCACATGGTTCTCCCAGGCTCTATTGTTCTCTCTACAGGTAAGGTGTATAGAGCACACGAGAAAAAGTGTACAGAGCAGACGAGAAAACGGGTCTTCATGCATTATTGTCCAGTTTGTAGAGTGCGCAAAACAAAAAAGGGAGATAACTACGCAAGAGTTGTCATTCTTGTGCGCGACACACCTCCGGGTCGTGGTCTATGCATGTGTGAAGTTTCATGAAAATATTCCAAAGGGTGGTAGAGTTATGCTCCGGGCAGGAAATCAGTGCGAGAAAACAAAAAATGGAGATAACTAAAAAATTAGCTATGCAAGAGTTGTCATTCTTGTGCACGACACACCTTCGGTTCGTGGTCTAATTGAATGTGTTAAGTTTCATAAAAATATTCCAAAGGGTGGTCGAGTTATGGTCAATCAGTGCGCGAAACAAAAAAGGGAGATAACTCAAAAATTAGCTATGCAAGAGTTGTCATTCTTGTGCGCGACACACCTTCGGGTCGTGGTCTATGCATGTGTGAAGTTTCATGAAAATATTCCAAAGGGTGGTGGAGTTATGCTCCGGCCACGAAATCAGTGCGAGAAACAAAAAAGGGAGATAACTAAAAAATTAGCTATGCAAGAGTTGTCATTCTTGTGCGCGACACACCTTCGGGTCGTGGTCTATGCATGTGTGAAGTTTCATGAAAATATTCCAAAGGGTGTTCGAGTTATGCTCCGGACAAGAAGTGTCTGCGGCGGACGCGGACGCGGACGCGGACGCGGACGCGGACGCGGACGCGGCGCGCTGTCAAATCCATAGTATCCCCCGACGGAGTCCGGGGGATACAATTATGAATCTTATAACAAGCATATTAATATGTTTGATTCAGATGCATACATAGGGAAAACCCGTAGTTAGTGATAAATCAAAATTGTTCATAGCGGCCATTTTGTTTTTCACAACTCAATACATGTAGCTTGGTAACCGGTTGATTCGGATTCAGCATTCTCCAATTATGTTAAAACAGTCATTGACCGTACATTATCCCAATTTTCCTCCAGGACTATTTTAAGCACGCATTCTGGATTTAAAACTAGTCTATTAGCTTGTTACTGCATACTACACAGCGCATGGAGTTGCTATGTCGGCCATCTTAGTGGGTACAAGCCATCATCCAGTTTTACCTCTGGTGGCGTTTGATACATACCACACATAATATGACATATACATACATATAATTTGGTGCAATACCTTCGAAAGACGTTAAACAACAATGTCATGTGGGTTGTTTTCGTCACACTTATATACAAAGTCTGATTTCTGAAGAGTCTGTTGACCCGTTGTTATTTTTTTTTTGAGAATCCAGCAACTACTGTGTAACAGAAAGATAAATACACAGTGCTGTCGATATATACCTGTATTACCATACACACTGTATCGAGTCCAGTCATATGTAAGCAGCTATCTGAGTGTATTGTCACTGGTCAGTTCCTCGTGTATATTTTGAGATGTATAGGTGAAATACTCCGTATATCTCGTATTTTATATAGTTTGTTGGCATAATATTTATAGCACGATGTTGTCATATCTGTCTACGCTGCATTGCACCAATTTGTATATGTTTACTGTCATAGTATTTGCAGTATGTGTCAAACGTTCGAAGTGGTGAAAATATACGATGGCCGTGATGGTAACTCAGCGTACCAGTCGAACCTTCGATAACGGCCACCTCCCTACAACGATCACCTCTCAATAACGGACAGTTCAAATCCTCCCCCCCCCCGTATTATGTTAACGGTTAGATCTCTACTCCGGGCAACGGCCATACAATTTTGAACACAATCGTAAAAAATACTCTGAACAACCAGTAAAATTTGTCCCTGAAAGTTACAAGTTCACAAACGGTCACAAATCATGCATTATAAAGCTGGCTGTCTTTAAGTATGATGTTCACACAGTGTATTTTTAAGAAACTATATGCTGCGTTCCCTCGCATTTAATTCCTTAAAAATCCAATATGTGATCAATAACTTATATTTAAGACGAATTAGTTATCATGTTAGCACTTTATGTGAATGGCAGAAATGTGTCATTATACAAGGGCGTCCGTCAGGGGAGGTTCGATGTGTTCGTACGCCCCCCCCCCCCCCCCCCCCCCCCCCCCCCCCTCCTCCTTTTGGACCCAGCATGATTTTGTTCTTTAAATTAGGTCCGCGATAGCTATTTTCAGTGCATGAATGAGCAGACATTATAGTAGTCAACTGTTCAAACGCTCGACTAACAAAATACAGTTAAGCGGTGCCAAACATATTGCAATAATTATGCTAATTGTTTGAAATATGTTACTTACATGGACCCACACCTCTTTGCCCAGGAGCTATTTGTTGTACCAACATACCCGATTGCAGAATTTGACTTCCAGAAATCAGAATCTCTCCGGGACAGTGAAGCGACCGAAATCTGTCAGGGGTCCACCCTGGACCCCTTATAGATTTCGGTTGCTTCACAGTTGAAAGTCGAACCCCCCTTTTTCAAATAAGCTGGTGACGGCCATGCTATAAGTTATAACTGGCGATCTGATAGAGCGTCGTTGTTAAATTTAGCACACAGCCCGTGACGGTGTTTACATGAATAATGCATAGCATCCGCAGAATGTTAATATTAAATCTAACGACACGTTTTAATTGATGTGCGTCAGTTGTCGTCAATAAAAGTAGGGCATCGCTTCACTAAGCTAATCTTCGTTTATTCAATTCGTTTATTGGCATTAAACAGCAAGAAGCACATTTATAGCCATATAACGAACATGTATTATAGTTTCATGGAAATGTATAACCACTAGACATATTAGCCAAGATATATGATTAGGCTAAATCATTTCACAATCAGTGTGTTGCTAGTTCACTGCATTCTTTCTGTCCTCATTAAATTTCATATACTATTTGCATCTTGCTCACCCTAGTCCAGGCTCCAGCCTATACCCCCGCTTACAATCAGAGGCAAAATTTCTGACAACTGAAATCAGTTACATGTTCCATTCCCACCAAATTTTTCACAGGTGATAGTCTGGATTTTGAGGTGACAATGCACGGCGGCCATATTTCAAAATGGCCGCCATCAAAAAGTGCTTTAATCCTATCTTGGTCAGTGAGTCAACTAAAAGTATATAATATGATGCATATAGCTGTATGTATAAGTTCACGTTACAATAGGAGCACCTTATTGATAATAGTAGATGCTTTGGTAGAGAAAACCAACTTGCAAATCAAAATGACCGCTAAAAAAATGCTGTTTTTGTCCAAATTACGCTATTTTATACACATGGAGGCTTCATTTTGGTGCCTATGTCTTCATGTTAATGGTTGTAATTAGAACATCAGTCAGAAAATGTAAGGGCTTGGATAGCACAGCTATATTGAATTTGAAAATGGCCGACAATATAAAATCGTGTTGGTCAATGTCTGATTCAAGTCACATGGCCACTTGGTTTGTTGCTTTACAGAGTTCATCCATGTTGTCGGAATCAAGTCAACCTTCTATTTATGAATAATAGTGTGCTATATTATCACCTCACTAATACACACTAAAGTACTGAACCTTTTAGAATACATGATGTATAAGCAAAGGTAAATTAATAACACTGAGGTGAACAGTGTGTTGATTTTGACAACTTTTATTTTCAGCATATTTGCGAATGTGCACCATTGATGCTAATTATCTTGCGTACATTCTAAGATAGTGTAGTATCACAATCATTTTTGGGAGGGGAGGGATCATAACATATTTACAATGCAATACAATGTTTACACTTCAACCATGTTATCTCTTACAACTTACGGTAACAGAGGACGACGGAGCTCCGGTATGAAATTGCCAGAACGTGTGACTAACTTGAAATCCGACCATGAGATTAATATCATATGCATAACTGGTAGCTCAACGGACTTTAATTACCTATATTACCTGTAGCCAGTGTCGATGCATCTCTTTTCAAATGTACAGTTAATAATGCATATACCTTTCTTCAGGACAGCATATGCAACTACTGTTTTACATTTGGGTGACATTCATAGCCCGACGTGGCCATCCGACCTAAGTTACACTAAAGGCATAATTGGTCAGTAGGATACATTTTGCATATGTTGTACATTGATCAGTAAGCTAAATACAGCTTACATACAGGAGACAGGGCAATGTCTACCGACCATACTGTACTTTTATTAAGTCATGTTTGGTTTGTTAGTTTGCATTTTACATGAGTTTAACATTGAACGGTAAGTTAGATATGTTTTACACATGGGCTACAGGGCAATCCCTACCAACACTGGTAAAACACTTCATATTAATCAGTTAGCTTTCATTTTGTATTCTCACATTTATGACCATTTACCTTGTTGTGACAAAAGATAACACACGAAACATGGCGTTTCTTGCATGAGCACCTATTGGTTTGGCATTTATCATGGCAACCACACTGGTTCAAGGTTTCTGGTGAGATGGGTATTAGGCATTTTTGTGGCAACAGACTGACATCTTCCTTCACCAGGCCATAGTCGAGTGGATCAACAATGCCACTGGCAGTAAGAAAAGTAACTGCATTCCGAATAACGAATAAGGCTCTTCTAATATGACCCCTGCTTACGCTTGAGGTTGGTGGCAACTCGCAGTCGGTCCAAGGTACACGTGGTAGTCTTACTGGGAGCGCCTGCCCATACACGGACCAGTTACTTTACTGCAAGTTTCATGTCTGCGTCAGACAAGTCTGACTCTCCAAGCTCGAAGAGATAGCCAACTGCTATTACTGTCATCATAAGTTATTATATGGGCTTTGATGACGACATGGCAGAATGCCTGCCCTAGTTTGTCATGAAATATATGTGGGGGGAATCATTCACTTTGCACGCCCAGTGAGTGCCAAACTGTATCCATACTTCCAATACGCCAATCTGGAGCAAGTGAGATACGTAGCGAAGAAGACGAACTATGGTATCTGTATCATTGGAAGCTACAACGACTGACTAGCAAACTCTCGCCACAGACCATGTCGCATGCGATATTATACGACATTCTGCCTCACCAAGCCAGCTGTTCAACTCTGGTATTTGAATCATAGGACAACCGACATCATGCTTCATCCCAGCAGACGTAATCTCCTCATCCACAACCATACCACTGAGCACACCCATACTCATATCCCGGATGGCTATGTCCCTAGCCAATAATTGAAGCCTCTGCTTGTTATGGCTGGATGACCAAAGCTTCTCCATTTTCTGAGGAATAGGGTCTGACTCAGATATCTTCGTCATGTTGATGCTACCACCCTCACATGCCCTGCACATCCATTCACCAACTTTTATGGACATTTCACTATATATATATATCAAAAATGTGTCATGGTCGAAGAATATGTTGCAGAACTACTTTTGAACAATCTGAGTGATAGCCGCACCAAAAGTTGCAAACACCTGCATATTGGTCAAATGTCGGGGTTTGACATGAAATCTACCAAAACATGTGTGTCACATGTAAGGGAAAGGATTTAAATAAGCTTGCTTTCAATCCAATCCCATTTGTATAGTACTGTATATAGTAACATTGATATTGACAATGAACTTGTAAACAATATGCAAATAAAATATGTTTTAAAGAGTAGAAGTCTGGTTGAAGCGATAGTCAGTCTGATTTAGGTTTTTTTCTCCAGCTGAGCTACTAATTGTGACTTATCTGACTTAGTGGTAATGTCACCATCAAGTAGCGGACTTGCCTGAATGAGATCATGAGATTAGATTTCCTCTTGCGACATGTCTCGCATGGCTGCGATATCTATGTCTTTTCCTGCCATGGAATTGTCCTTCGATGTCGCTATTGTCTGGAGGTAGTGATTAGTCGTCACACTTGCAATTGAATGCAGAAAGACGACGTTGGAGAGTGTGACACTCAGCTTCTTTGCCTTCTTCGTATATCGCTTTTATCACTTAACTTTGTATGCCTTCTCTCCATGATGCAGGGACACAAGGATCCTCACCTTGATTTTGTCAGCAACAGCCATCGTTGGCACAATGTTGTGCAGCGGCATATATGGGACAATAATGGAATATGGGTTGCCTCGAGTCTGAACAAAATACAACAACCTCACAACATTCCTGTCAAAGCTTAGACCCTTGTGACCATTGAGCTCATGCTGCACTGTCGTCTCTATGTGGTCCATAGCTCTCAACAATGGTCAGCTGCCGGAGAAGGTTGTGAGTAGCGAGGATTTCTTTGGTACAACAGATCTCGTACCACGAAGAACACATTCAGAAAGCTATGATACAGAGCAGGGTGTTCATTTTCTAGAACCTGTATATGTTCAAGACTGCGTCAAACACCCTCAAAATGGGCATAGCTGAACGGACAGCTCCTACATGGAGGGGCCAGTTCTCATCCCGATCTGCAGTGATGAGCTGTGTGATTTCACTGACAGTCTGCTGATACACACCGATATATTGATAAAGCTCATACTTTCCCTGACATTCGTTTAGAAATACCTCAAATTGAGTTCGGACAGCATCGCAATCACCGGCAGCAGATACAAACTTATCTGGACAGACATCACGCTTCTTTCCAATTAGAGCGTGTTTCAGCTCAACCACAGACTGTGGCTTCTCGTATTCACTAGAGTTCCAGAATGCCTGCCATGCTTGTGCTTGTAAATATCTCAGATACAATCAGCATGGCTTGTGGTTACAGGGTGTTGAATGACTGGAAGGAAACCTACTCGCATTAGTGGAGCTTGTGCACGTGTGATCAGGGCATGGATTCCGCCCCAAGTAGGCATCGCACCCGGAACAGCAACTAACTCTGTTTGAAAACATTCTGCTAGTACTATTATAGAGAGTGTTATTAACACAGATAAGTAGGTAAAAAGTAATTACCTTGAAAAGCTTGCACAAATGCAAGCGCTCATTTGTTGCAGTTGTTATTGTTGCTGCTGATGATGAGGACATGTAGTCGATTATTTTTCATGGCACCCCTCTTAAGGTACTGTATACCAACATGTGTATTATCTTAGAGCTAGGCGGTTTGACATGCACCAATAAAGTGATAAGTATCTATATTATATGTTGATACCTACTGATATATACATGTAATTTTAGATCAAATATGAACGGAGAATCTATCTGAATTCAGTTTGTAGAGATATTAATATGGATAACAAGATTGATCTGGCCATTTTGAAATTAGATATTGGCTGCCAAAAAATGTTGTTACAAATGTTCATATTGTGTTCTCTGGTATCTAATGCTGAGATATGGGCAGAAAACAACATGCATCGGTGGCCATTTTGAAATTTAAATTACAAGTTTTCACTTTTATAACCAGTATTCTTATTTTACATTTAGGTATAATAACCTGCGTAAAACAAACACAAAAATTATTCCATTGCGTGAATAGAATACTGCAATATGGACAACAACATATTTTCGTGGCGGCCATTTTGATTTTTAAGATGTCTCTATCTACCAAATGATTCAATAGTATTAGTAATGTGTTTATTGTGTTCCTGGACCCTGTAAACATGGGTATAGGCACCAAACTTAAACACATATGTGAATTACTGACCAATATATGAGAGAGGACATTTTTGATGGCGGCCATTTTTCAAAATGGCCGCCTTTCATTGTCACCACAAAATCCAGACTATCACCTGTGAGAAATATTATGTTAATGGAGTATGTAGCTGATTTCAATTGTCAAACATTTTGCCTCTCTGATTGTAAGCGGGGGTATGGGTCAGCGCCAGGACTACCCAGGCTGTATGCCGCGACAAGCCATTCAGCCAATAAAACAATATTGTTAACATGTTTGCCTTACACACAAGGTGAACATAAGTCCTCAGTGACCTTGACCTTGGGGGTCGGACGTGGGTTGTATGCAAAACAAAGTAGCATCCATACACAAACATTGTGGCCAAATATTGTCAAAATCGGTGAAGTGGTTAATAAGTTATATAAAAATGAAAGGTTTTACTAATGCACACATTACAATACTACATTTGTACATGTTTAGCCATTGTGTCATTCCATTTTCATGCTCGTATTACACACACCTCATGTTGTCACGTATTATGTGACCGGAAAGAATAAACGATTTAATATGTATATATACTATAGGACAACATACAATGATACAGTCTACTTGAAGGCCCAGAGTGTCACATATGTCCAGATGAAGGACACAATAAGGGGCAATTATCATGGACAATTCCCCCACCGTATGCTCCTAATGAACGACTACGGTATCCGAGGTCTCGCCAATGACTGAGTATGTTCTTTTCTGTCATGCAAAACCCATTAGTCACTAGTCACCAACCACATACCCGTCTGATCAATGAATACACTCTTCATGACCAGTAGCCGATTTCATCAACATTGCAAAGTATACTTATCTAGCAAAGTATACTTTGAAGGAGTAATCATTTTCCCAAAATGCATTATTTCATATAGCTCTAATGACTACATATATTTGATTAAAAGTATGCAGAATTATTATACTGAATTTATTACATTATCACAGCCAAAATGGCTGTGATAATGTAATAAATTCAGTATAACAAGAATTCCGCGGAATCAAATGTCTCGCCTTGTCCCGCCGCCTTGACCTCGAGCCGGGGCCCGAAAGCAATTTTCACTGGCCCGAACATATTATACAATTATTGACTAGTTAGCCATATAATATCAGATCATATTCTATGGCTCACTAGTCAATAACTGTTTTATTATATGATAATAGTCCGTATATAGCACGTAAGACCTTATGCTACTAGACAAAAATTGAAAAAGAATTTGAAGACAAAAAATGGAGAAAAAAAGTTAAAAAAAATAAAAAAAAATAATACTGGAGCCCAGAATTTGTTTTTAATAGTTCTATATTTATCTACATATCATATCTGCACAGGTCCACATATTGCCACAACATTGTCAACACAGTTTGCGGAAACGTAATATAATAATTTACCTGTATAAATTACCTGTAATAAGTGAGTGGTCAGTTAGTGGTCAGTCTGGACATTTGCACATGCTAGCACATGCACAGGTGAATGGTTCTCCCAGTCACTATTGTTCAACGGAGAAGGCTATTGTTCTCTCTACATGTAAGGTGTACAGAGCTCAGGAGAAAACTGGTCTTCATGCATTAATGTTCAGTTTGTAGCATAGAAATAAATAGAGTTTGACCTTGACCCTGGAGCCCGGAATTCTTTTTAATAATCCTATATTCATCTACATATCATAGTAAACGTATGTATAAAGTTTGATGACTGTAGATGATACGGTGTTGAAGCAATGACCGTAACACGAAAACTTAACATTGAACAATGACCGTAACACGAAAACTTAACATTGAACGATGACGCCGCCGACGACGCCGACTCCGGAAAAGCAAAACCTATGTCTCACTTTCCGCTTCGCGGGCGAGACAATAAAAATTAATAAATGTATCCTTAAATTTAAAATGTCTCCCTCAAAGTATACTTTGCTAGTTAAGTATACTTTTCAATGTTGGTGAAATAGGCTACTGGTATTGAAAGAGTGTGTCTACTCTGCCAAGTACCTAGGCTTGGCAAGGCCAACAGGACTCTTGGATTACTGATGAGAAGCTTGACCTTCGCTCCCAAAAGCACCAGAGATGTTGCCTACAAAACCTTGGTTAGGCCTCGGCTCGAATTTGCCTCTTGCATTTTGAGCCCTTACTCAGAAACAGACATCAGTAAAGTCGAACACATACAAAGAATTGCAGCTAGGTGGTGTTGTCGAAGATGGCGGAACAGTAGTCATGTTGGTGAGATGATGGAAGACTTTTCTTGGCACTCTCTAGCTCAACGCAGAGACAATTGTAGCCTGGCAGACAGACAGGCAGACAGATAGATAGATAGATTACTGTCTGGCTCACGAAACATGGCCAGATTTTGCGGCTATATAAACAATGCCATATAATATTAAATTTTATCAAAATGTAAGAATGAGCCTTATTTTTATTCCGTGAAATGTGGTCAAAAATAAGGATCGACTATGTCCAACCGTGGGTAAACGTTTGCCGCGGCACTAGGGAACTGTTTGAACCCCAAGGTCGTATAGTATATGTTCTACTGTCAAATGCTAGAAGAGGTGAAACTGGCCGGTGGCTGGCAAACACAAAGATGGCCGAGTGGGCAACTCCATGTGTCGTACGTATAGGATACAGTAACGAGTCAGTGTTCAGATATATTTCATACATATATTCGATCACGTTTAGGAAGCAATTATGTTTGAATCATAGGATAATCAGGGGTCACTGTTTATTGGTTGGCAAGTAAATTAAATACCTAGTAAATGGATTTTTTTCTGCAGGCTTTGACGGTTTCCAAGTAATTTAACAAACCTTGTTTGATTCCCCCCCCCCCCCCCCCCCCCCCCCCCCCCCCCCCCCCCCCCCCCCCCCCCCCCAGCCCCAGATCAAACATATACCGAATGGCCAGTACTGGGCAAACGAAAATATAACGTGGTTATAACGAACTGTAGCTACTCCGGGTCACGATCCAAATCCATCAGCTACTGTCTGTTTCACGGAAGCTGCCCAAATTTTACGCCCATATAAACAATTTGAAAACAATATTTTTTTCGATAATATTAAATGTTATCAAAATTTAAGAATTAGCCTTCTTTTTATTTCGTGAAATTTGGTCAAATATTGATTTTATTGCGATTTTTTTTCCCCATGTTAAATCCCCATAGACATCTACACGGAGTGAAGATGTCTATGGGGATTTAACATGGGGAAATTTTTTGAATTTCAGAAATACTGGACCGATTTTTAAAATTTAACTTTTGTTTTCTTAGTTAGATCATATCCAAGCTATCTAGTCAGATTTCGGAGTCAATTTCCAAAATTTTTCGTTTTTTGACTCCTCCCACACTTCCTTACCACTTTTCCCCCCATGTTAAATTCCCATAGACAAATCAATTTTTCGTAATAAAATCAATATTTGACCGAATTTCACAAAATAAAAAGAAGGCTCATTCTTAAATTTTCCTTTAATTTAATATTATCGAAAATAGTATTGTTTTTTAATTGTCTATATAGCCGTAAAATTTGGGCAGCTTTCGTGAAACAGACTATAGTCCATTATGTTTATTTTTAAACATTCTATAAACGTACGAGTAATGAAATGCCGGCACACAAATGTTGACTAGTTCATGGTGAGTAATGTTCGTCAAGCGTCAAGCATTAGTGTATTTAAACTCACGTGCAGTGTTCAATCTATGAGGGGCTAAGGGGTCGTTGGTCCCAATTTGTCATGAATTGCCCCAAAAATAAATAGCGACGGGCCATATTAATGGTCATCATTTGTATAATTTACATAACTTTTACAAATGGCCCAGAATTAAGAATTTCATGGGCCGCAACAATTTAATATCTGAAGAGAAATTACTCGGAATTTGCAGAAATATGTGTTGTCTAAGTCATTGTTACATGACTGCCGTTGTTTGACACCGCTCACAGCCGTGGTCAAACGTACAGCGCGTGCTGTTTCACCATGGCTGTAGACACTGCTCATTTCGGGGCCAAGCCAGCACCTATGTAATGCACGTGTCTCCGCCATTACGTAACCAGACCATTTCACAACGGTCGTATTGAAATTTTGAAATTGATACAGAGGATGGGGCACCTGTATCACGCGACGTGTACTGTGGCCCCGGAATATGTATACGTAAATCAGCTGTTTGAATGGAAGAGATTATCAAAGTACCAAGAGTACTGAATATATATGCTCAAATTACACGATATTTCCGACGAAAATGTAGCAATAACGTTCGACCATGTCCAGCCGTGGGTAAACGTTTGCCGTGGCACTCGGGAACTGTTTGAACCCGCGGCCTACGGTCTTGTGGTTCAACAGTTCCCTCGTGCAACGGCAAACATTTCCCACGGCTGGACAAGGTCGAACCATATAGTGACTTCTTTCCATTGAATCCAAATGTTAACATCAGGCTCGTGTCACGTGTAATGGCCACCATACATGTGTTGTGGATTAGTTTCATTCGCTCTGGTTATTTTACTTTCAGAGCTCCAGATAAGTTTTGTATCTAAAGAGTATTATACACCCAAATTTCAAATTCAATGTGTATTTTACTTTTACAAATGTATTACTGGTTTTCTTCCTTATTAAATAAAGAACAAATGATAAAAAATAAAAAGCAAAAAGCAAAAAGCAAAAAGCAAAAAGCAAACACTATTGGCTTTTTGCATTCAACTAAGAACATTTTCAACTTTAATACTATATTTTCACTACTCAATTTGAAACTCAATGCGTATTTTCGCATTGCTGTCAGTATTTTGTACTCCCACTTTTGATAATCAATACGTATTCTGCTGAAATAAGTGCGTAAAATAGGCCATTACGCACCTTATCTGGAGCTCTGATTTTACTATGATAAATGCAACGACAGTGGTGGCTCCGTTAAATATGTTTTGCTTGCATAAATAGAATATAACGTACGACGTGTGGTTCGTGGTCGACGACCGATAAATATACAGTTGAACTCGCGAACTCCCTCTCTGTGACAGGTGATATATTTCATATTCCAAATGGACAACTGCCTCTATATTTAAAGGAGATATAACAAGCTTCTGTTTTGGCGATACGCTTATGTATTCATCATTTACATATCAAACTAGAAATGTGGCCTGTCGGCACACGAATGCCCCCGCTGGCAGCCAAAGAAAACAAGGCATATTTTAATGTGGATTTGTCACAGGGTGGCAGAGGACCATTGGAGCAATGCGTGTGTGAAATGTGAAGCAGATCCGAGCATGGAAACAGAAATTATAAGCCATTTACCTTAGCGTTAAGCTTTCGAACGCACCAAGTCTGTGACCTTGACCTTGACCCTGGGCTTAGCGGGGGCGGGACGAATGTGGATTTGTCACGGGACGAATGTGGATTTGTCACAGGGTGGCAGAGGACCATTGGAGCAATGCGTGTGAAGCAGATCCGAGCAAGGAAAGTCATTTACCCGCGCGTTAAGGTTTCGGGACGTACGTACGTTACGTACGTACGGACGCCGGTAACACTATATGCCCCCCTCACCATTCGGTGGCGGGGGCATAATAAGCCATTTACCCGAGCGTTAAGGTTTCGAACGCACCAAGTCTGTGACCTTGACCCTGGTCTTGGCGGGGGCGGGACGAATGTGGATTTGTCACGGGACGAATGTGGATTTGTCACAGGGTGGCAGAGGACCATTGGAGCAATGCGTGTGTGAAATGTGAAGCAGATCCGAGCAAGGAAAGAGAAATTATAAGCCATTTACCCGAGCATTAAGGTTTCGAACGCACCAAGTATGTGACCTTCTCCCTGGGCTTAGCGGGGGCGGGACGAATGTGGATTTGTCACAGGGCGGTAGAGGACCATTGGAGCAATGCGTGTGTGAAATGTGAAGCAGATCCGAGCAAGGAAACAGAAATATTATAAGCCATTTACCCGAGCGTTAAGATTTCGAACGCACCAAGTCTGTGACCTTGACCCTGGGCTTAGCGGGGGCGGTACGAATGTGGATTTGTCACAGGACGAATGTGGATTTGTCACAGGGTGGCAGAGGACCATTGGAGCAATGCGTGTGTGAAATGTGAAGCAGATCCGAGCAAGGAAAGAGAAAATATAAGCCATTTACCCGAGCGCTAAGGTTTCGAACGCACCAAGTCTGTGACCTTGTCCCTGGGCTTAGCGTGAAATGTGAAGCAGATCCGAGCAAGGAAACAGAAACTAGAAATGGACGCTTGTCGACAAGCGCATGTGTATCCCCCACCCCACATACACAAGTAGTTTGAAAAAAGGGTGTTCGAGTTATGCTCCGGAGACAAAATCAGTGACGGAAATAACAAAGGGAGATAACTAAAAAATTAGTGATGCAAGAGTTGTCATTCGTGACACACACTTAGGGTTGTGGTCTATGCATGTGTGAAGTTTCATGAAAATATTCCAAAGGGTGTTCGAGTTATGCTCCGGACACGAAATCAGTGCACGAAACAACAAAGGGAGATAACTAAGAAATTTACGACGCAAGAGTTGTCATTCTTACGTGCGACATACCTTTGGGTCGTCTTCTATGCATGTGTGAAGCTTAATAAACTAGAAAATGTGTTCATAGAACACGGATGTCCCACATATCGCTTTGATAATAAATGAGGCCAAATTCCAAGTCAAAATTTTCTTATAACCTGAGTGTTAATGTTTTTGAAGAACCAAGACCTTGACCCTGCGCTTGGCGGGGGCAGGACGAACGTGGATTTGGCACAGGGCGGTAGAGGACCATTAGAGCAATGCATATATGAAATATAAAGCTGATCCGAGAAAGAAAACAGAAATTATAAGATATTTACCTGAGCGTTAAAGTTTTTGAAGCACTAAGTATGTGATGTTAACCCTGTGCTTGGCGGGGGCGGGACGAACGTGGATTTGGCACAGGGCGGTAGAGGACCATTAGAACAACGCGTATTTGAAATATGAAGTTGATCCGTGAATGGAAAGAAAGATTATAAGATATTTACCTGAGCGTTAAAGTTTTTGAAGCACCAAGTATGTGACCTTGACCCTGGGATTGGCGGGGGCAGGACGAACGTGGATATGGCACAGGGCGGTAGAGGACCATTAGAGCAATGCGTATATGAAATATGAAGATGATCCATGAAAGAAAACAGAAATTATAAGATATTTACCCGAGTGTTAAAGTTTTTGAAGCACTAAGTATGTGACCTTGTCCCTCGGCTTGGCGGGGGCAGGACGAACGTGGATTTGGCACAGGGCGGTAGAGGACCATTAGAGCAACGCGTATATGAAATATGAAGTTGATCCGTGAAAGGAAAGAAAAGTTATAAGATATTTACCTGAGCGTTAAAGTTTTTGAAGCACCAAGTATGTGACCTTGAACCTGTGATTGGCGGAGTAGGACGAACGTGGATTTGGCACAGGGCGGTACAGGACCATTAGAGCAATGCGTATATGAAATATGAAGATGATCCATGAAAGAAAACAGAAAGTATAAGATATTTACCCGAGCGTTAAAGTTTTTGAAGCACTACGTATGTGACCTTAACCCTGGGCTTGGCGGGGGCAGGACGAACGTGGATTTGGTACAGGGCGGTAGAGGACCATTAGAGCAATGTGTATATGAAATATGAAGCTGATCCGTGAAAGAAAACAGAAATTATAAGATATTAACCCGAGCGTTAAAGTTTTTGAAGCACCAAGTATGTGACCTTGACCCTGGGCTTGGCGGGGGCAGGACGAACGTGCATTTGGCACAGGGCGGTAGTGAACCATCAGAGCAATGTGTATATGAAATATGAAGCAGATCGGTCGAAGGATGAAGAAATTATGAGACATTTACCCGAGTGTTAAAGTTTTGTGATGGACGGACGGACGGACGGACAAGGGTAACAGTAAATGCCCCCTCCACTATCGTGGTGGGGCATAAACATATTCCAAAGGGTGTTCGAGTTATGCTCTGGATACGAAATCAGAGCATGAACCAACAAAGGGAGATAAGTAAACAAGAATTCCGCGCAATCAAATGCCTCGCCTTGTCCCGCCTTGACCTCGAACTTGGGCCCGAAAGCAATTTTCAATGGCCCGAACATATTATACAATTATTGACTAGTGAGCCATGGAATATCAGATTATATTCTATGGCTCACTAGTCAATAATTGTTTTATTATATGATAATAGTCTGTATATAGCACTTACGACCTTATGCTACTATTCAAAAATTTAAAAAGAATTTGAAAAAAAAAATGAAAAAAAAATATGGAAAAAAATGTTTAAAAATTAAAAATAATAAAGCTTGCTACTGGAGCCCAGAATTTTTTTTTAATAGTCCTATATTTATCTACATATATCTGCACAGGTCCACATAATGCCACAATATTTTCAACACAGTTTACGGAAATGTAATATCCAATGTAGTAATTTACCTGTATAAATTACCTGTGGTCAGACTGGTCAAGACTGGTCAAGACTGGACATTTGCACATGCTAGCACATGCACAGGTGAATGGTTCTCCCAGTCTCTATTTTTCTCTCTACAGGTAAGGTGTACAGAGCACACGAGAAAATGTGTACAGAGCAGACGAGAAAACGGGTCTTCATGCATTATTGTCCAGTTTGTAGAGTGCGCAAAACAAAAAAGGGAGATAACTCAAAAATTAGCTACGCAAGAGTTGTAATTCTTGTGCGCGACACACCTCCGGGTCGTGGTCTATGCATGTGTGAAGTTTCATGAAAATATTCCGAAGGGTGGTCCAGTTATGCTCCGGACAGGAAATCAGTGCGCGAACACAAAAAAGGGAGATAACTAAAAAATTAGCTATGCAAGAGTTGTCATTCTTGTGCACGACACACCTTCGCTTCGTGGTCTAATTGAATGTGCGAAGTTTCATAAAAATATTCCAAAGGGTGGTCGAGTTATGGTCAATCAGTGCGCGAAACAAAAAAGGGAGATAACTAAAAAATTACCTATGCAAGAGTTGTCATTCTTGTGCGCAACACACCTTCGGGTCGTGGTCTATGCATGTGTGAAGTTTCATGAAAATATTCCTAAGGGTGGTGGAATTATGCTCCGGACACGAAATCAGTGCGAGAAACAAAAAAGGGAGATAACTAAAAAATTAGCTATGCAAGAGTTGTCATTCTTGTGCGCGACACACCTTCGGGTCGTGGTCTATGCATGTGTGAAGTTTCATGAAAATATTCCAAAGGGTGTTCGAGTTATGCTCCGGACAAGAAGTGTCTGCGGCGGACGCGGACGCGGACGCGGACGCGGCCCGCTGTCAAATCCATAGTATCCCCCGACGGAGTCCGGGGGATACAATTATAAGCCATTTACCCGAGCGTTAAAGTTTCGGGACGTACGTACGCACGTTACGTACGTACGGACGCCGGTAACCCTATATGCCCCCCTCACCATTCGGTGGCGGGGACATAATAAGCCTTTTACCCGAGCGCTAAGGTTTCGAAAGCACCAAGTCTGTGACCTTGACCCTTGGCTTAACGGGGGCGGGACGAATGTGAATTTGTCACAGGGTGGCAGAGGACCATTGGAGCAATGCGTGTGTGAAATGTGAAGCAGATCCAAGCAAGGAAACATAAATTATAAGCCATTTACCCGAGCGTTAAGGTTTCGAAAGCACCAAATCTGTGACCTTGTCCCTGGGCTTAGCGGGGGCGGGACGAATGTGGATTTGTCACAGGGTGGCAGAGGACCATTGGAGCAATGCGTGTGTGAAATGTGAAGCAGATCCGAGCTAGGAAACAGAAATCATAAGCCATTTACCCGAGCGTTAAGGTTTCGAACGCACCAAGTCTGTGACCTTGTCCCTGGGCTTAGCAGGGCGGGACAAATGTGGATTTGTCACAGGGTGGCAGAGGACCATTGGAGCAATGCGTGTGTGAAATGTAAAGCAGATCCGAGCAAGGAAACAGAAATCATAAGCCATTTACCCGAGCGTTAAGGTTTCGAACACAGCAAGTCTGTGACCTTGACACTGGGCTTAGCGGGGGCGGGACGAATGTGGATTTGTCACAAGGCAGTAAAGGACCATTGGAGCAATGCGTGTGTGAAATATGAAGCAGATCCAAGCAAGGAAACAGAAATTATAAGCCATTTACCCGAGCGTTAAGGTTTCGAACGCACCAAGTATGTGACCTTGACCCTGGGCTTAGCGGGGGCGGGATGAATGTGGATTTGTCACAGAGCAGTAGAGGACCATTGGAGCAATGCGTGTGTGAAATGTGAAGCAGATCCGAGCAAGGAAACAGAAGTTATAAGCCATTTACCCGAGCGTTAAGGTTTCGGGACGTACGGACGCTACGTACGTTACGTACGTACGTACGTACGTACGTACGTACGTACGGACGTCAATACGTACGGACGCCGGTAGCACTATATGCCCCCCTCACCATTCGGTGGCGGGGGCATAATAAAACAAATTATACAGTAATCCGACCAGTATGTGCCGTTCTTTTACGGATTTCATATTCCGGACAACCAGTTTTTCCAGCCGTCACTGCATGACTAACTTCTCCTTATTTTGCTTACCACAGTTATTTCCGTTTGCGGTCACGTGGGTATAGGACGTATCAGTAGAACTTGCGAAATGTATGCATAATACGATTATTACACGTAATAGTTCAATAGACTACTTAGAACTCCAGTTTATTAGACTGCTGATATAAATATATGGGACTGTACTGTACTGTAATCAAAGTACTGAAAGTACTGAACATAGGGTACTACAAGATTAAACTAGATTGATTGATTGATTGATTTTTGGTGTTGCATTTTCATTAAACCCTAAAAGGTACATGCCCACTCAGTAGGTACAAAATGTTCTTTACATCAGAGACATCATCTGAGACATTTCCTGGCAAAATAAACATTCATGCGCCATTATCCCACGTACTGATTGGCATTATTATACATTTCATGTCAGACGTAAATTTACACACTGATATCAGGGGCGATAACCGTGTTTTGCTTAAAATGTTAACGGACATTACTATTTAATCTCTGTATTTATTTTATGATGTGCAATGATCATGCTTTAAAATATGTCGAAAATATAATTTGTTCAGGTGACGCATTTCTTTAGAATAAATTATTAAAGAATATCATGCCTCATTTGCATATGAAAATAGCCTGATACCACCGCACGTCACTATCAGTAAAATAAATATTAATAAATGATTATATCTGTATAGATCGCCGCAGATGCGATTTCCTGACACCTAGGCCACGAAAAAAGTCATCCTGGGTGACCCCCTGGACCCCCCCCCCCCCCCCACCCACTGTATCCGCGCCTGCAGTTATACACTTATTTAATTCCTACAAATGACATTTTACTGCTACAGTATGTACCAAAACATTCAACAACATTACAGATAACACATATACAACACATCATCAATTCAAGTATAAATACAGATTCCAGATATCTATGATCATTATAGATATATTGAAAACTGATTGAAGAGCAATAGTTACAAGAATTCAGCAACGGAAGCGGTGTCGCGCCTGAAAATGCCTTGTCGGTACATCGCCATGATTACTTCTGTTTTGTGAATGAAATAGTTGGCCCCAGATCGAGTATATTAAAACATACAAATGACGTCATTGGGGAAACCAATTGGACAACATTTTCAATGTATGGAAGCCCAAACTTGTTAGAATGTTTGTTCTTCGTATGTTCAGTACTTGCATTAATAAGGGTATTAATATACTACGCTGGATGTGTTATACTGTCATTAATTTGTTCCCTGACTGTAATTTATCACTTTTAAATACTGACTTATTGACCCCCTTCCCTGAACGTAGAATTGACACTCATGTTGGCGTGTATTGGCCACCATAGACAAATGTCAATCAGGCCGAATTCGGGAATGTCACTAAAATCCGCTGTAAATCCATCGATAGAATGAGGATTAAACATCAGTTAGACCCACACGTGCGAGATTTGTTTCGCACAGGTGCCGAGTGAGTTTAACTAGATGGCCGAGGCCTGCATGTCGCGCCTTGTGGCGAGGGCATGGACACTAAAACAAAAGATATAGTATAACGAAAAACTTTAACCAAAAAACTTAACCAAAAACTTTAACCAAAAAACTTAACCAAAAACTTTAACCAAAAAACTTAACCAAAAACTTCAAATAAATTTGACCTTGACATTGGGCACAGGGGCCGCACGGGAGGGGGTAGAATGAAAATATAGATGATGATAAACACCCATATGAAGTTTCAAGGTAATGGGCAAAGCAGTTGAAGAGATATAGTATAACGAAAAACTTTAACCAAAAAACTTAACCAAAAACTTTAACCAAAAACTTTAACCAAAAGACTTAACCAAAAAACTTAACCAAAAACTTTAACCAAAGAATTTAACCAAAAACTTTAACCAAAAAACTTAACCAAACAACTTAACCAAAAAACTTAACCAAACAACTTACGTACGTACGCCAAACGGCCGACTATATCGCGCTTTCCGCAAGCGGGCGCGACAAAAATAGACTGTCGGAAGGTCAAACTTGATGTCGTTTGTGTGTTAAACGCGTCGCGTATTTCCGGAGAGTATTCCGAGGGGAGCTAACTGCCGAAAACTATATATATAGCCTGTTACTAAATTTAGCGATGACCGCACGATTGCATGGCTCTGTATATGTGTCAGATAAGGTGCGAACAATACAAACGAACCGGAAATCGGTTATTAGGGTCGCCATTGTTGTTTTTAGCGCGTTTTGAAGAAAATAAGTGATAGTTTGTAATGTGACCTTTAACCTCTCTACAACACCCAGTTTATTACCAGAGCATTTTCTCTCGTTATAGGACGGTCTCCGTCCAGATCAGACAAAGCGGACTTCACAATGTGGTGTATTCTTACATATCCAAATTCTCCCAAAGTCGGCATATTTGTTTTGCAAAACGCACTCTCTGAAGTCATTATTTACTATTTTTCGTAACAAGTGAGTAATTAAATTTAATAATTAGGGACAATTTGAATGAAGAACACGGTCTTCGCTGAAATTAGACACGAACATTTAACAAGGATAACCGGAACAACGGAACGTCGCCTTCAATTACGATCTAGGCGATTGCCATTGGACAGTTCAATATGTTACGGTTTTTTTTTCGCGCACATTTTGTACCAATGAAAATCACGGATGGGGAATCGACCAGGATGATTTTACCTCGACTAGTATAGTATTTTTACAATGCATAATACCTTTCTTAATATTTCACCAACCAGGAGCCGCGCAAAAGTGTGTGGTATCTTTGACCGTTTGCCTTTGCATTCATTATTTCATGATTTTTCCAGCCAGTTCCCCAAACAGTATTGATAATCTGACGCTATTAGAACAAAATGAGAGTTTTGGCAGTTAATTTATCACATATAATAGAAAATGCGTAAACAACACATCAGCTGCGATAGCCCAGTTGGGAGCGAGCTCGTATTTTTAATTTACAATGTGTGATGTAGGGGCCCTGAATTCGATACTGCGCCGAGGCAAATCTTTTTTCTTTTCAAAACTGTTTCTTCTTCAAAACTGTCATTTATGCAAACCTGTTATACAATGTAACCGCTTCAAACCGGACACCCTGGGAGGTCTCTATGGTGTCCGGTTTAGAGAGGCTGCGTTGCAACTTATATATTAGCACCCCAATATTGTGTTCTTACCCGCAGATTCCCATAACTACTGCTAAGGACTATAGTGGAACTTCTCGAAACCGGACACCGTGGGAAGTCACCAGGGTGTCCGGCTTTTAGAGGTTGCACTTTACAACCTGTGACATGTGTTGTGCCTAGCAGACCAATGTGCTTCGAGTATGTCCCCCTCAAATGTCTGAAGTCATAATTAAAACTCCGGCATTACGAAGAATGGAGCGGGGTCCATAGTATCCGCCCGTCCGTCCGCCCGTTGCCGGTACATGCGTCAGCCGGGGCACCCATGAGCCCCTACTCACTTACTATATTTGTATTGTCATTTGCATACGCCCATTGGAAAAAACGGGACGTATAAGGTATTCACCTTGTACTGGCGGGCACAGCTTATCCACGTAATAACTTAGTACTGTCTGTTCCACGTTTTGCTGCCGACACACTTTTGGATATCACACACATCAAATCCAAAAAATATTTAATTGTAAGTACTTTTTCATCAATAATAACAAAAGTCACCATCCCCATTTTTTTTTATTTGATGAAATTCTATCAAATAATGATTTTTTTGCGGCAGTTCTGTCGGATTGCAGGTACACCGGCACCACATCATTATTTTATTTCGGCAGTGTGTTTTAGTCAACAATGAAAGTAATAGTGCTCCTATTGTGGTATTTAAACAGTTTGTTATTTTATTAGAGCATGTATATGTCATATACACATTAACTAGTCATAGAGGATTGAAGAGAAAGCTATGGTTCAAGCTAGTCCGCCAAGCAAAACAGAGAGAATTCTTTGCAATAATTTGGGGAAACTTTACTATTTGTACTTGAAAAGAAATTTTCTGTTTTACAAGGTGTATGATCACGTGGTACAGTCAACAACAACAAGTACTGCAACTTCCAGAATCCATCCGATTGAAAGTACGTATTTTTTTATATTATCCTTATTACGGAAACGGAACGGATTTTGATGAAATGTGGCGCATCAAACGCGTCTTGTTAAGCTGCATTCGGTGGTGTCTGTATTTTCGCACAAACTTCTGTGTTTTTTGTGAAGAATTGATTTCCGTGTCTCCTACGCGGAAATCGATTCTTTGCAAAAACGACATAATCTGTGCCAAACTCCCTGGACCACCAAACGCATATCATGCAGACGCGTTTGCTGCGCCATATTTCATCAAAATCCGTTGCATATTAAGGACAATATAAAATAATGCTTTCTTTGGAAATGCTTTTTTTTTAGCTTATATTTAACGGCGGCACTGGCTCTAGGACCTTGCATGCCGTCTCCCAAGAATGGGAGAAAGAACGGAGGTAGAGATTTTTTTGAGAGAAGCCGGTAATTCTTATTTACAGAGCAACTACGAATTATCGGTACCCATTTACAGCTGGGTGAACTGGAGCAGTGTGGATAAAGTGTCTTGCTCAAGGACACAACGCACGCCGCTAGTCAGGCTCAAACCCACGACCCTTGGATCAGTAGTCCGACACACTAACCATTACGCCACGGCGCTCCTTCCCTTGTAACATGTAGCATGTAGCATATAATTATATACTTATACAATACCAGTAGCGTTTCTAGTTGTATGTGTGTTTGTTTTGTTTTTTTGTTGGGGTTTAACGGCCTATCAACAGCTAAGGTCAGTTAAGGCCGGGTCAATGGGTTTAGTACTAAATCCCATATATTACCTGTACATGTACATGTTCAAATACATGAACAAATGGGGGGAAATCCCAAAATCAGAACTGAATATTTACAATAAAAAACTATATATTCAGCCCTGAAATCAGAATAATCCTGACATGTGTTCTAGTTGTATGTGTATCGGTGATAAAGTATATGAGAAAGAAGAGTAAAAAACATCACTTGATAATTTATAATCAACAATAACATCAAAATCGCATAAACCACAATGACACCAATATGTCATAGATTTTAATGTCTACGTACACTATCTGGGTCACATGAATTTAACAAAACTACCGTCTTGATAACAGAAAACGCCAGGTAATATTCATATAAATGTTAATGGCGAGTTACGGACAGGCGATTATGTAATGTGATGATATGCTGACTTGTTGGCTGTCAAGTCTCCTCTCACAGACACACGTACAACTAGTTTTGACAGCTGGGCCCATGACAACTGAAACTTACGACCGGGACATGACAACGACTAAGGAAACGTCGGTAAATTCACATGTTTTATACTGTCAGCTAATGCTTGTGCCTCGTCTCATTTAAAACAAGGCTTGTTTGTGGCCGTGACTGTAGAAATAGGGTTTACGGGATTTGTGATGACCTCATCACTTATCACACTCGTGATGCATGGTAACGATCTATACATGTATTGCGTATTTTAAGCATGACGGGTGTTTCATTGATGGAATGGCGAACAGTGCAGATCCTGATCAGACTGTGCGGATACACAGGCTGATCTGGGTCTACACTGTTAGCAAAACCCATAAGACCCATTTCTCCAGTCAAAGCCACATATTCAGCTTGCGACCAGTGCATCCCAAATCATCATGAACAAGAGCACAGCTGTTCGCTATTGAATCGGGGAAACATTCCTAATAAGTTAATGAATTCTTAATTTATGAATAGAAACTTCATATCCATAGCAGCTATACGTGACTGTGACTGGAGAAATGGGGCTTATGTGGGTCCAAACACGTGTATATAACCAGTTAGTAAGACATCTTGACGCGATAAGTATCTGGTCAAGACGACATATTGACCGATCAAGACCAGATAAAATGTAATAAAAATGACGTCACTAGTGGGCAGTATCACGTTTTCGATGGCAGTTCGTCTATTTATCGCGTCGAGTTTATCTCATCCTGATGAGATAATTATCTGGTTAAGACGACTTATAAGGCACGACTTATCACATTATGTAGATGTCAGAAATATGCCACCATAGTTAAGACTGATGAGAGCAGGTGTACATGTTTCCTACCCGCTCTCCTGTCAATGGAAGACATGCAAGGTGTTTCCTTCTACAGCAATCTGAATACCTACCCATGTTTCTGCCACTTGAACCTGTCGAATGTCACATCTATGTAAATGCATTCAAATTGCTGATGTTCAATCCGAAACTTAAGTTCTAATTATCCAGTCCAGATGCCCAAAGTCCAGATCCCGCACCGTTTAAACTTGAATCCCGCCAGTTAGGTTTTTGTCTCATATTGTGTCGCTTTTGCCAAAGACATACACAGACATATTACAATAAATCCTTGCTTTTGCCAATACCCATTAAATTAATTGTTAAATGTTGCAATAAGTACAACGTTTATAACCTGAGGTAACGCATTGACGTAATTTCACATGACGTGTACCATGTTACCGCGTGTGAACGATAGATTCGGTGTCAAACCGCAAATCACGTTGCAGTATCGTAATTGAAAGCACGTGTAGGAGCGGCGCTACATTCAAATGAAAATGTGCACACGACGGGGGCGAGCCAAACAATACAACAGCTATAGTGCAAACATTAAATGTGTAATTAACTTATTTACTACACATTCAATATGTGAACGAACTACAACTATAACATACACTTGTTTAACAACCTCCACCCCGTAGAATAATATCCGTTGTCTACATAATATTTTATATATATCGTAACGAGCCGTCTCATCAGGATCTGCACTTTTTGAAAGTAATTTATATATTGTTTAGAACAAAAAAAAAAACACACATTTTCAAGTCTGAAAAACATTTTGTGATGATTGGCTGCAAAATTAACATATCAAAACCCATTCCAGTTACTTCAGGGTGAAAGGGTTAAAGTTCGACAATGCTCTCCAGTGGATGTGATAGTAATGTGTACTGTGGCGGCGAAAGACAGCGCGGGGATATCTTAATCAGCATAAAGAAGTACAACAACAACACATTATGATGCAAAGGGGATAAAGTCTAGATTATTGTAACTTTATGACCATTTCGTAAGATATCTGATAGACTCGTTCATGGAAAATGCGTTTAACTATATGACCAACATTCAAGACAGTATGCAGGGTAGGTATTTACTGTCGCTAACGCGAACTTCCGGGTGTCTACAATTTTTACCTACTGTACTGTTATCCGTGGTAGACCAATACTCGGAGCGTGATTTTTGTAAGCCATGTAGTGTTCGGTGTGGTGTTGAGACATGATCGCCTGGTTAGCTCATTTGGTAAGAATGCCTTGCTAGTGTTACGGAAGTCGTGGGTTCAAACCCCACATCGGGTGACACTTTTTCCCCTTAGAAATACTTCAATGGTGTCAGAAGTAAACAGGATTGTGCCTGGGTGTACTTTGGGTTGCAGGCTATACTCCTCATGAAGCTGTGAGGTTGATGCCCGGCTCCCAAATTTAAGAAGGGGAGGAGTGTAGTGTTCGGTGTGGTGAGACATGCTCGCCCGGTTAGCTCAGTTGGTAAGAGCGCCGTGTTAGTGTTATGGGGGTTCGTGGGTTCAAACCCCACATCTGGCGACACGTTTTCCCCTTAGAAATACTTCAGCCAGTTTATACATCACAGGCTTCGACACATTCTTAATTTTCCACTCGTCCAGATTCAATTGGATTTTAACTGATACATTCCTATATGTTTTAGTGCTTTTGCCGCACTGTGTCTCCAAATTACACATATATGGCCCAAAATCCGCACCTTTGCACAATAGTGTCCATTTGTAACCGCTATATGGCTTTGGTTACATGGGTTACATGCTATATGTCTTTGGTTACACAGTATAGCAGTAGATATGTTACAGAGTTTTGAATGAGATTTGTAAGTATTATCTATTATGCATTGGTTTCATGGGTTACAATTGGCATTTTGTCCTAAAATTCCTGTGATGTATATTTTGGCAGGTTGCTATGGCTATAGGACCTTAGGTGATGTGTGATATATGACTCTAGGTGCCTTGGTTTATGGTCAGTTCATGAGAAAATGGATTAGGCTACATTTTTAATTAAAATTAAAATTTGTAAACTACAAGCTGATAATTCAAATTATTCAGTGTCTTCTGAGAATATTGTGCACAGGTTGTTTGCAGTGTGTTCCTTGTGTTAGGAAAGAATGTTGATCCTTAAATTATCGGATTAAAGATGTGGCATTAAATATATTCATTGCCCATCTCTGCAGAGCATGCTTTAGTATTGGTTTATAACATTGAGACAAGACATGTAACCTATGTAACCAATGCTATATAGTGGTTACAAATGGACATCTATGTGCACAGGTGCGGATTTTGGGACCTATCTAAAATTACAGCTCGTCCAGATAAAAATTTCACTTGCCAATACGCAAGCCACACTACAAGCAGACAAGTGGATTTGTCGACGCCTGCATCAGGATTTTTCCCTGGCGAATTTGGTCAACTGTTGTATTTCTGTTAGTGCAAAACTTGGATGTTGTAGTGTTGTTAGTCACACAGGCACTTTGTGGGATGAATGACTCTGTGATAATGATTGCTATCCGATTGTACTTGAGATATTATTTTCTCCAAGGTGCGACGGCAGCCATATTTTCAACCACCATAAGTGGATTGATTTACTTTGGTCCCAGCTCGCTAATTGTAAGTTACTAATCCACGTGAAGGCCGGGAACCTTGTTGTTTGTGTAGGATTCACGACCTTCAAGCGCATTGGTAACCATGGTAACTTACAATTAGCAAGCTGGGACCAAGGTAAATCAATCCACTTCCGTTGGTTGAAAATATGGCTGCCGTCACACCTTTGTGATAATCTACTATCAGAGTTTTTTTTTATATCATGGCGGTTTGTCGTTCATATCACAAAGTGCCTGTGGTTACTCCAACATTGTTGTATCAGTTTATCAAGTACTCACAAAGTTCTGACACACGCTATTCAAAATGTTAGGTACATTTTAATTAGGGATACCAACGAATATTCGAATATTCGTTTATTGACCGAATATTTGAATATCAGTTTGGTATTCGAATGGAAAACTTATTTCAAGGTATTATTTGGTTTACTTATTTCTTACCGTCGCACATACATGTACAGCAATTGATCCCGGCACGTGTCAAAGTTTGTATTGTCCGTTATTGACGATTAATACGGTATCGCGTCAAAGTTTGCTTGTCCCTAATATCGACAATTAATAACACGGTATTGTTTTGACAGCCTGAAGGTTTGCAGGTGTTTAATCCATACCTTAATAAAGTTTAATTGCATTAAATAGCGTAATTGTTGATCCTTGGTAAAGAACTCCCGCTGCTTTGTCGGTACACGGCGTTTCGTGGTGGTATAATTATGTGTTTGTTGAATTCTCATTGTATATGCAGGAGCGTATTAATAGCTTATGCAATCGATTGGTAACACATACCATAAGTTCCATTTCGTCAGTCACAACAACGGATGAACATCAAAAATCGGTATACAGATTTCATCATTCCGCTGTGTGATGCGTGACGTCATTTGACACTTCCAATACACACAACGGAAGTTTGACATCGCGTATTATTGACACATATTTTAATCGGGCATTACACGTGTACAAAGCGTGTTCATGTTTTAAAGTATCATGTTGTTTGTTGGATTATTAAATTATAAAAGAACAGATTCGTTGTTAACATGTATCCACAGGACATTAATTTTCCACTCGCTTGAAAAAATAGTTAATTGATTATTATTTGAAGCACGTGGGAACTCAATTTATCCGAGACGTGTTACCGGTGTCAATTCCGTAATAGTGAGGAGATTTTGAGGTTGGGTGGTTCCAAATATTCGAATATACATTCGAATATACATTCGAATAGCCAATCGAATACCAGTTTTACCATTCGATGCCATCCCTAATTTTAATTGCTTTTTGGTACTCATTGCTCTGATTTTTATAGGAATTTTTAATTGAGTATTTAAAGCAAATAAACAACTTTTCTGAAGCTCTAGTTACTGAATTGTGAACATGATGAACAAGGTCCCGTTTGTACTTTCAGGAGGGGACAGTCGTTTCAACCAAATGACCCAGAATCAGCGGTTTGTGTACAAAGATGCCGCTCATGATTTGGAACTAGATGTAAAAACAAAACGAGGTAAACATGGTACTTATCTGCTCCAAGGATTTCTGGTCTCTGTTAGCTCACAACTTCTGCACCTATGTTCCTTTATCAGTGATTGATTAGCTTATATTTGCTGCAAATACATTTGGTTATAAATTATTATTTGGTAGGGTATCTACGCTTTGTTTTCTTCAGATGCACCCATGTTAAACTAAAAATAATAATATCCCCTTGCCGATAGGCTTGGGCGTATATAGTGTTAGTCCATGTACATATGTGCATGCGTACGTACGTACGTTAGTAACATCTTTCATTTTTCAATAACTCATGAACCGCTTCACCGATTTTGATAATATTTGGCCACAATGTGTGTCTAGGGGTGGTGCTTTGTTTTGCATACGACCCACGTCTGACCGCCCAAGGTCAAGGTCACTGACAACTTGATTTATTTTTATGCCACCGGGTTTCGAAGAAACGGGTGGCATATAGTGTTTGGACCGTCCGTCCGTCTGTCCGTCACACTTTCGGTTAACCACTTTGTCACAGTTTCTCAAATATGCTGCAGGTGGCATCCTCGTTCGACAGACGCATTTCTTGTTTTATTATCAAGCTGCCAGCGAGAGGATTAGCTTCGTTAAAGGAAGCCATTTCTTGTTTGTCATACATTTAGGCAGATCTGTAATTGCTCAATGCTGTCTCAATAACTGATTAATGTATGATAATTTCACAAGAAAATTATTCTTTCTGATAATGCTGATACAGTTATAGTCGACATAAAATTTAGGTCGGATAATTTTTCTGAAAGCTTGAACATCATAACGAATTGTAATTATATATGCAATAAACTATGTTTTAACTACATGTAGAGCACCAGATAAGTTTTGTATCTACAGAGTATTATACCCCCATATTTCAAATTCAATGCATATTTTACTTTTACAAATGTATTATTGATTTTCTTCCTTATTAACTAGGGAACAAATGATAAGAAATAAAATAAATTTAAAAATTCACTTATTACACTGTTTGAGTTTTGCAGCTCAACTAAGTAAATTTTCAACTTTAGTGCAGTATTTTACTAATAAATTTGAAAATCAATGCGTAATTTTGCATTGCTGTGAGTATCTTGTACTCCCACTTTTGATAATAAATGCATATTCTGCTAAATTTAGTGCATAAAATATGCCAATACGCGCCTTATCTGGAGCTCTGCTTATACATGCAATAAACTATGTTTTAGCTATATGTAAACCTTTATATTTTACATTGTTTTAAAGTCACTCTTTTTATTAAATTTTCAACCAATGGTCTTTATCAAAATAGTGTTAAAATGTATCGGCAGTCCTATGTGATGTCCATAGTGTACAGAATTGCCAATTCATCTTCCATATTCCTCACAAAGGAGTGGTAATTATAGTAATTACCAATAACCTCCGAAGGAAAGCACATTTAAATGTGCTTCCCTTCGGAGGTTATTGGAAATTACTTTATATTTTAGTTACAGAGAAATTTTCCGAGAACATGAATATCGTCGCGAACGAGCCTTCCCTGGCATTTTTCCGGATTCAGGAACATGTACGACGCTGCTTGCCCCAACTCGCAGAGACCAAGGTATACACTGGTATACACGTGATATGGAGGAAGATGGCTTAGGGGATGTATGACCAGTGTAGCCCCTGATCATATAGCCCACTCCTATACTGTAGCCTGATAACGATTTATATTGGTTGTTAGCAGTATGATGTGTATTTCATTGATGGAATGGTGAACAATTTTGTTACACATCCAATAAAAGATACCTGACAATGTTTGTGCCCAGTATAGCTTCAGATCAACCTGCGCTGATCAGGGGCTACACTTATTGCATTTCAATTATGGAAGTATCCTTAATGCTGTCAGCAAAATATTAGATCCTTCCGTGACTTTCCTGTGAAAAGATAACGAACGTTATACAGTGTTCCTTCTAGGAGGGGCCATGGGGCCATTGTTCCCTATTTGTCATAAATGGCTCCAAAGATAAATATTGAGGGGCCATAAAAATGACTCAGAATTATGAATCCAGTGCTCCAGATAAGCTGCATATATGCTTAAATTAAAATTTCCAAAAACCCAATTGAAATCAGAAGTAGCGAGTATCAGAAATCAATACAACTTTTTATGGTACCCTTATCATGCTGCAGAAAATAATAAACAGACCACAAATATAGCACTTTTTTTCTTATTTGCCATGAAAACGCATCTTGGTATTTCATTAGAAATTCTAATGAAATTCCAAGACATGTTTTCATTTCGAAGCAAAGTACAAAATGTATTCAATAATTGCTGTCTGTTGATGTGTAAACAGTAGCGTGATTTTATTTTACCCAATTAAAATTTTGAAATACCCAATTGCTTGAGAAATGATGGAGTGACAATACTCAATTACTAATTCCTTATCTGGAGCCCTGCGGATCTCATTAGAATTACTAAGAAATTGCAGAAATAAAGTGTTATCTAACAGTGCCCTAGTAAAACAGGTCAGTGGCCCATTTTCATTGAATGCATAATCGGTCCATGCATGTTAAGCACTATGATAATGTCGATAATTTCAGGTAAAAAAGGACAGAATTCATTATAGTTTAGCGGCTAAAACAAATGGCTCAGTTTCAGTCAGGGATGGTCCCTTTTTATGTTAAGTTTTCGCGTTTACAATGTTAAGTTTTCGTGTTTAAGTCCATTTCTTTGGTACTGTACCACCTAGGACCACCAAACTTTCACAGCTTCATAATCAAGGGGTACCCACCACATATCACTATCCAACATGTTACTTTTTTTTTAACTTCACCCATTTTTTCCGCGCAGTCGACTTAGCCATTTTCAATGTTAAGTTTTCGTGTTTACAATGTTAAGTTTTTGTGTTTATGTCCATTTCTTTGGTACTGTACCACCTAGGACCACCAAACTTTCACAGCTTCATAACCAAGGGGTGCCTACCACATACAACTATCCAACATGTGACAATTTTTTTACCTTCACCTATTATTTCTACGTAATTGACTTAGCCATTTTCAACGTTAACTTTTTAACGTACGTCTGGTTAAAGTTTTTTGGTTAAAACTTTTTCGTTATACTATATCTCTGCAACTGCTTCACCCATTACCTTGAAACTTCACATGGGTGTTTTATCATCATCCATATTTTCATTCTAACCCCCAACCGTGCGGCCCCTGTGCCCAATGTCAAGGTCAAATTACTATGAATTTTTTGTTAAAAGATTTTCGTGTACTATATCTCTGCAACTGCTTCACCCAATACCTTGATACTTCACATGGGTGTTTATCATCATTGTCGCACCTGCTTGCGGAAAGCGCAATCCTGTGCCCAATGTCAAGGTCAAATTACTTTGAATTTTTTTTGTTAAAGTGTGTTTTTGTGTACTATATCTCTGCAACTGCTTCACCCAATACCTTGATACTTCACATGGGTGTTTATCATCATTGTTGCACCTGCTTGCGGAAAGCGCGATCCTGTGCCCAATGTCAAGGTCAAATTACTTTGAATTTTTTTGTTAAAGTTTTTTCGTGTACTATATCTCTGCAACTGCTTCACCCAATACCTTGATACTTCACATGGGTGTTTATCATCATTGTCGCACCTGCTTGCGGAAAGCGCGATCCTGTGCCCAATGTCAAATTCAAATTACTTTGAATTTTTTGTTAAAGTTTTTTCGTGTACTATATCTCTGCAACTGCTTCACCCAATACCTTGATACTTCACATGGGTGTTTATCATCATTGTCACACCTGCTTGCAGAAAGCGCGATATCGTCAGCATTTTGGCATACGTCCGTCCGTTCGTCTGTGTGTCAGGTTAAAGTTTTTTGGTTAAAGTTTTTCCATCTACTATATCTATTTTTTTATTTAGTGTCCATGCCCCGCCCCAAGGCACGACATGCAGGCCACAGCCATCTAGTCTACAAAAAGTGGGTATAATTATGTTATCCAAGTGTCTATGCTTGGAAAAAACCTGGCCTTCGTGGCTTTGCCTCGTTTCTTGTTGAAATATGGATGGGCCTGTGGCCCCAAATGCGGAAACCCTAGATTGAACCCTGGTTATATCCCCGTAACAGGAGTGTCAGAAGTGTTACATTTCTGGATGTAAAACCACAATCAATCAGTCAATGTCTGGGTCAATATTTTGTCAAATCATGGCCCAAATCAAATAAAACTTAACCCCTGTGCAAACTCTGTTGAAGATAGCATTATCTACAACATGAAGGGGTCAGAGGAATAAAGAGGCTAAGTCCATCAAGGAGTCGGCCCCTTTCTTCCACTGACCCCTTCAATATTGCTAAACAAATCCTAAGGTCTGTCATCAGTAGCCTATTTCACCAACATTGCAAAGTATACTTTGAGGGAGAAATTTTCAATTTTGGCTGTGATAATGCAATAAATTCAGTATAATAATTCTGCATACTTTTAATCATCAAATATATGCAGTCGTTAGTTCTGTATGAAATAATGCATTTCGAGAAAAATAAATGATTACTCCGTCAAAGGTGGTTGGGCGAATGAGATGGCGTACATTAATGGTATGGGTTCCTCCTTATAGGAATCACGATTTGCCTGGTTTGGCCCTCAGGTACGTTTTTATCTTTGGCTCTTTAGTTACCTGGGAGTTGAATTGGGTTATTGCCCATTATAAAAGTAGTAAGATTATTACTGATCCTACTGCTTTTGGGAGGGGCCAAGTGATTCTGGTGTGGCAAGGACCTGGCATCAGATCAGGATTATTCTGATTTCAGGGCTGAATATATAGTTTTGTTATCGTAAATATTCAGTTCTGATTTTGGGATTTCCCCCCATTTGTACATGTACATGTACTTCTACAGGTAATATATGGGATTTAGTACTAAACCCATTGACCTGGCCTTAAATGACCTTAGCTGTTGATAGGCCGTTAAACCCCAACAAACAAACAAACATACTCCATCAAAGTATACTTTGCTAGAAAAGTATACTTTGTAATGTCAAGGTGTATGATCACGTGGTACTAACAACAACAAGTACTGACATTTCCAGAATCCATCTGATTTAAAATACATATTCTTTTATAGTGTCCTTATTACGTAACGGATTTTGATGAAATATGGCGCATGTATTTTCGCCCAAACTTCTGTCGTTTTTGCATATCGATTCTTCGCAAAAACGACATAAGTCTGTCCCAAACTCCCTAGACCACCATATGCAGCTCATGAAGACGCGTTTGCTGCGCCATATTTCATCAAAATCCGTTGAATATTAAGGAAAATATCAAATAATACTTTGGAGTGGGCGACGTTGTTGTTGTAACCACGTGATCATGCACCTTGAATGTTGGTGAAATTGGCTACAGATGATGGCCCAAAAAATGTTGATGTTGCAGATTGAAGTGCAGGAGCTTCAGCAGCAAGTTCAAGGGGTGTGTTTCGACACGGAGTACGCAGTTAAGTAAGTTAAGCCTAAACAAGTGTTTGTTCCAGGTAACCCGACCCAACCGGATAGTTTTATCGATAAAACACCGACCCTACATTTTTTTTAGACGTTTCCGAGGAACAATATAAAATCAGTCATGTTTTATGCAATATAATACATATTAAAGTTGCTAAAAAACAACAAAATAAAATATTTAAAAAAATGTAAAATGCCCCTACCCTACGTAATTATTTTCGAGGCCTTACCCAAAACAAACAATTTTTCTTAGGCCTTAACATACACCAGCCAGTAATTAGTTTCCGGTTTACACAATTTGTGCGTATGTACCTTTTGTCCATTTTTGAGGTGGAATTGAGCTATTTTCGAAAGAATAACAAGATTTATCAGAAGGCTACAAATCCTAGGTGAGGCATAAATAGAGAATAGTAGGTTAGTGGCTTGAATGGGAAAACATATCTGGCAAGGCTTAGGAAACGGGATGGGCGAGGCTCTGCCGAGCACATCCCGTTTCCTAAGCCTTGCCAGATATTTTTTCCCATTCACGGCACTAACCTACTATTCTATTTATCCCGTCAACACCTACAAATAGCTTTCAAATGCAATAAAAATAACCCCAGCCACCGCACATATTCATACGCAGTGATTAGGTCGTATTGACAGGATATCAAAAAAGTTTCATGGCACATATAGTGTTGATGGGATAAGGAATACAGTTATCAGATAGGAAAACATTCCACCAATGGATCAAGACAACGGAACAGAAATTATAAGCAAGTTTTCCCAGTGATCAGTTTTGCCATTTCTATATAATGTTTGTTCTAAATTAGTTTAATACTATTTTATTGCAAATTTTAGTGACATGGATAAAATATTTTATTGCAAATGTTAGCGGCATGGATAAAATTTCTTCAACTTAGCAAAAGGAATGATTAAATACCGGTAACCTGCTAATGGGTTGGGCTACAAGTTATATGAACTGTACTGTAGCATAGGATTGCCAGTACATTGCATTAGCAGATATACAAGAGTTACTGTTACTAGTATACATATTAATCTAATATTTGTGTTGAGTTAATATGATATTTATTTAACAAGTTTACCGATTTCTTAAGAAACAAGGCTATTGTTGATTTAAAATTATACATGTATTGTTAAACTCATTGACTGATTTCATAAGAAACTTGGCATAGCCTTATATCTTAATATGAAATCAGTGAACTTGTTTAAATATTAAATCATCACTCCTGTAAGTTCCTGTATAATTATATTAACCCTTTCAACACCACAGGCCTGTATAGTGGTATTTGCAAAAAGTGTAGATCCAGATGAGCCGGCTCGTGACGAGCCGTCTCATCAGAATCTACACTTTTTGAAAGCAATTTTCATAATATTTACGGGAAAAAACGTCCCCTTTTTATAAATGGACTGGTCTGAAAATGATTTTGTGACGATTGGATTGGTTGCAAAATTGATATATTAAAATCCATTCCAGTTACTGAGGGGTGAAAGAGTTAAAGCGCAGTAGCTGATATCGACAAAAGTTGTATTCACCAAATACATTTGTTACAGCGCCGTAGCAGACATGCACAAGAGTTCCGACCATTTCCAGAAGGTGCAGGAACTCTTGAAGAACGCCATGTTCAATAAGCAGCAGATCGATTATGAACAATCCAGACGGTACGCCTCACCTAGTTTGTGTTACATTGGGAATATAGGCTTTACAGTCTCTGCGAAGCTGTCAACATTTTACAGGGCATTCGGTCTGGTAAACTTGAAATTTTGACCAGACCGGACAAAAATTTACCAGACCAAAAAAAACATTATAAAAATAAAATTGATATTGTGTGATATTTAAGAGCTTTTTGTAAGTATATCAGTGATATAAGAAAAGCTAGCTAGCACCAGAAGCGCATACCAAAGGAAGGTGGTTTTTTTTTAGTCTGACTTTCGCAGAGACTGGGCTTATTAGGTTCTGACTGTAACTTCACCTGCTTTGGAGATGGGTTGCAAGCCTAACGGTAGTGTGTTGGACTTCAATATTGGCGGTTGTGGGCTCAATTCCCTCCTGACGCATGAACAATACTTTCAATAGTATTTGTGGCTGTGACTGGAGAAATGGAGCTTATGGGATGTGTGACCAATGTAGCTCCTGATCAAATTCACACTCGTGTAGCCTGATAACGATCTATATTGCTTGTTACAAGCATTACAGGTGTTTCATTGATGGAATGGTGAACAGTGGAGATCCTGATCAGACTGTGCGGATGCACAGGCTGATCTGGATCTACACTGGTCGCAAAACCCTAAGCCCCATTTCTCCAGTCACAGCCACATATCTGTCCCACTAATAGTTTCAGATAAGACTTTAAACCGAGGTCCCGTCTCTATATGACCTTAGCTGTTGCTGGGACAGTAAACCCATTCTCTTTTCACAATTTTTGTGAGGACACAATGTGATGATCAGACTTATTTGATTCTGAATGTATCTTCTTGATCAATTTTCTCATTACTTATTTCATCAGGTAACGCTATATATTGAATGATGAATCCCATCATTAAACTCTATATATTGAATGACGAATCCCATCGTTAAACTCTATATATTGAATGCTGAATCCCATCATTAAACTATATATTGAATGCTGAATCCCATTGTTAAACTCTATATATTGAATGCTGAATCCCATCATTAAACTCTATATATTGAATGATGAATCCCATCATTAAACTCTATATATTGAATGCTGAATCCCATCGTTAAAATCTATATATTGAATGCTGAATCCCATTGTTAAACTCTATATATTGAATGCTGAATCCCATCATTAAAATCTATATATTGAATGCTGAATCCCATTGTTGAAATCTATATATTTAATGCTGAATCCCATTGTTAAACTCTATATATTGAATGCTGAATCCCATCGTTAAAATCTATATATTGAATGCTGAATCCCATTGTTGAAATATATATATTGAATGCTGAATTCCATCGTTAAACTCTATATATTGAATGCTGAATCCCATCGTTAAACTGTATATTGAATGCTGAATCCCATCGTTAAACTCTATATATTGAATGCTGAATCCCATTGTTAAAATCTATATATTGAATGCTGAATCCCATCGTTAAACTATATATATATTGAATGATGAATCCCACTGTTAAACTCCATAAATTGAATGATGAATCCCACTGTTAAACTCTATAAATTGAATGGTGAATCCCACCGTTAAACTCTATAAATTGAAAGATGAATCTCACCGTTAAACTCTATATATTGAATGATAAATCCCATTGTTAAACTATATATTGAATGATAAATCCCACTGTTAAATTTACCCTTTGCATGCTCCCAACCAGCCTTCACAATTATTACTGTGGGAATAGGCCTTATAGAATGTGTGATCTGTCTAACTACTAATCTGCCAGCGCACTTCTCAGTCGTGCAGCCGGATTAATATCTATTCCGCTTGTTATAAGAATAATAACTTAACTGAATGAAGTTTCACCGACTGAATGGTGAACCGTACAGATCCTGATCAGACTGCGAGCACACAGGCTGATCAGAGTCTTCATTGATCACAAAGGCTATAGCCTGACAGGGCTCCAGATAGGTTTTGTATCTAAAGAGTATTATACCCTGTGTATTTTCACATTTCTGTGAGTATTTTGTACTCCCACTTTTGATAATCAATGCATATTCTGCTAAAATAAGTGCATAAAATACGCTAATACGCATCTTATCTTGAGCTCTGGGCCCTGATTTTTTCAATTCACAGACAAACTTACTTTCCATTTTGTCAGCGAACAGAAAAAGTTGCATCCTAGTATGTACACGACAACGTCGTCCCCCGATATAAAATCAGCAAACTTAGACGGCGAGGGGGCCAATTCACAAGTCAATAACACTGGAAATCCCTCCGATGGTGACAGCACTGAAACGGCTGTCAGGAAGCCGGATCGTACTCGTAGACAAACCCATGGCTTGACCAGGCTTGAAACTATAAACTAGCTGCGGGGTATATTTCATATGTATACGTTGTACAGCATGACTGATGTTGTCTTGTAAACAACCCATGTCTTGACCAGGCTTGAAACTATAAACTAGCCGCGGGGTATATTTGATATGTATATGTTGTACAGCATGACTGATGTTATAGGAATGAATGGCCTTTTTGTGGAATTTATCGGGAAGGCCTCGTCCAGTATTCCTGTGACTTTTCCAAGCTTATATCCCCGATAAATTCCACAAAAAGGCCATTCATTCCTTATAATTCCAGCATTTGAAATAAATTCATCAAGAAAATGTTTTTATTTTCCGTTTTCTTAAGAATTATTTTACCTGCGCCTCACGGTTACGGAAAGTAGTTTGGCGTGGGAGTTTACTGGGATATAAATTTTGGACAGAGCCATCTGTTCTATTTAATGTATAGATATTGTACAGCATGACTGATGTTGTCTTGTTTGACATACATATTATTTTTATTACAGTTAGTTATAACAGTATGTATATACCATAATCGTATTGTGTTGTGTTGCTCAATTATTATTCATTAAACCATCTTCGCCATATCTCAACATACTATTTCGACTCTATTCCTTCATCTACATAACATTCTTAAATAAATCCAACGTAACCATGTATGAACAATACATTATATTCTATCATTATTTACAATAGTCATACATGTAGTTGTTTGTAACCAATAAATACATGTTGTTAAACTGCTTGTAACTCGTGTATTGTTTGTATATGACTATAGAAATATAAACTTAAAACTGAAATATTATATATCGGTAGATCTAGTTAATGTGTGCTAAATAATGTCACTACTTTAGCAGTTTTCTACATCTCAAACTACGACCGGATTAGTTGTTTATAATAATCATGCTTTCATTGCATACATAACAAGGGTGTCGATGGGTTCGTATGAACCCCCCTTTTTTGGAGCCAGCAGGATTTTTTTACCATATATCAATTAGGTCCGCGATAACTATTTTCAGTGCATGAATGGGCAGACATAGTATTCAAATGCCCTACTAACGAAACACAGTAAAGCCACTCCAAATGTATTGCAATATGTTAATTTTCAGAAATATTCTTTTTAAATGGACACAACACGAGCTATTTGTTGCAGCATTTTGGTTTCCAGAAATCAAAATCTCTCCAGGACTGTGAAGCAACGAAAATATGTAAGAGGACCAGGGGCAACCCCTAGACCCCTTTAAAACATATTTTGGTTGCTTCATAGCTGAAAGTTGAACCCCTTTTCAAAAATTCTGGTGACGCCCTTGCATAATATGGGTTTTCGCAGTTTATTAACAGTCTATTAAAAATCAAAAATATGTAAATGAGACCTCTACAGAACACACATTGCTGTATGCAAGGGACGTAACCATGTTTTATAAACATAAAAATGCCTAGTTCAGTCTTTTGGGTTGTTTATTAGGATGATCTTTGTCATGTGACCTTGTCCATAATGAATATCAAAAATAAACGTTTACAATTTGTGGCTCCCGCTTGTGGACAGGACGGGTGATATAGTTGGCACATTGGCGTGTGTACGTGCGTCCGGGTTAAAGTGTTTTCGGTATACATGTACTATCAAAGCCTCGGCGGGCGCGACATGCAGGCCGCAGCCATCTAGTAATTACGTCTAATTATTTATTTTACAGTTTCCATGAAACAGTACCGAGTTCAACGCAACAGCATCAACAACGTGAGACAGCAAAGTCAACACAACAACAACAAATACGGGGATCACCTTCCATACCAGGACCTGTGGGTGCAGAAAATAAGATGAATTGTACCACGAAATGGTAGCTGTGTGAAGCCTAAATATGTGGTCCAATTTGTGCGGTCAGGGCTCCAGATAAGGAATTAGTAATTGAGTATTGTCACTCCATCATTTCTGAAGCAATTGGGTATTTCAATATTTGAATTGGGTAAAATAAAATCACACTACTGTTTACACATCAACAGACAGCAATTATTGAATAGTTTGCTTCGAAATGAAAACATGTCTTGGTATTTCATTAGAATTGTCTCGTTCTAATGAAATACCAAGATGTGTTTCATGGAAACTAAGAAAAATATGCTATATTTGTGGCTGTTTATTGTTTTCTGTAGCATGATAAAGTTACCACAAATTTGTTATTGCTTTTTGATACTTGCTACTTCTGATTTCAATTGGGTTTTTGGCAATTTTAATTGGGTATTTACGCAAATACGCAGCTTATCTGGAGCTCTGTGTGCGGTACTACAAATTCACTTGACTGTTACCTGCCCAAAATTATTGCTTTCTGCCAATGGCCGGGTCGTATGACAATCTACTTTCTGGGCCATGCTAGACGCAACCCTTCTAAAGTCCCATTTCTATAGACGATGATGCATATATCGTCATGGTATATGCAGTGCCACCATGGCCTCATTGTTAACCACAGTCTACTGGAATACATTAACCCTTAGACCGCTACTCACAACAATTGTTGTCTGCTGTTGCTTTTATGTCTTGCCTTATTTCTCAATAAAAACATGGTTTGACAGTACTTCAGAATCTTTCCTATGGAAATGATTCTGAAGTGTTGTCAAAGCATGTTGTAAATTATTCTAAGGTGCTGTCAAAGTATGTTGTAAATTATTCTACAGTGCTGTCAAAGCATGTTTTTGATGATAACAATGGAAAATAGAAAATAAAAAGCAGACGACAAAAAAAATAAGATAGCGGTCTAAGGGTTAAAGGTACATGCCCACGCAGTAGGCACAAAATGTTCTTTATAGGAATTAAAAAGGTTTTATATTTTATGTCACTATTCCACCAGTGCTAAAAATTACGAGTGCCCGCTATACAAATATAATAATTTATTAATTATCAGTTTACTGTTAGCGACGCGCGGCGGTAACAGTCTATTTTGATAATGTGCGGGGACGACGACTTTCACATCACGGCTTGCGGTGCGCATGCGCAGTATACTACGCGCGCTAGTAGGCTTCCCAATATGTAAACAAGAATATCAACATGTCGAAACGTCCAGGACAAAAATTGTATGAAACGGTGTCGGCCAAAAAAAAGGCGAAATGTCTGAGGGACAGGCAGTACAGAGAGAGAGTGGTTAATATTGGCGACCAGATCATCAAATGGAAAGAGTTACGTGGAGATTTAGATTTGGACTCGAACAGAGATTTTTCTTCTCAACTTCCGATACTTCACTGCGCATGTCAAAGATGTGATATGATTGACCGTGTCACGTGACGCGTATTGGTAAAAATAGCACGAGGTCGGAAAATACCCTTTCTGGTCGCGGCATATAAAATGCGATTTAACACCAATTAACACGCGCCGTAATTGAAAATAACTCGTTAGTGGGTAGACAAATGGCTGATATAAGGCATGACAGAAAATGAAAAGTAGTAGTACAGTGTAACCTGCTGCGTGGGAATGTACCTTTAACGTTCATGCTAGGTCACAATAAACATGCAATAAAGCAATAGTTGCAAGTTACATATTTCTGGTAGTCACGTTCGGCGATGTATATCAACTTTATCTTGATCCTTTAGTCAGATCAGCTGCAACTTCATCAATAGCAGCTTCTTCACATTGATGGATATCTACGAGTGCAATTCGGCTGACCTTTACCTTGGAGTCCTTCATCTTGGTGTCAACAATATGTCGAAATGTTGAATATCTCTTGATCCGTTAGTCATATCATTACCAACAGCTTCCTCACTTTGATGGCTTTTCACCCAGTGTCATTTGTGTGACCTTGATGACCATCATATCAATAACTTTGGACTTCTTCATATTGTGACCTTGACCTTAGTGACCTTGACCTTCCTGGTGACCGCCTTGTTTAGTGGGTGAGACACTCATTCTCCATCGATAGCCTTGTTATAAACGGACAAGTCTGAAAATCATTTTGTGACGATTGGATTGGTTGGAAAATTAACATATCACAGTCCATTACAGTTACTTAGGGTTGAAATCCAGAAAGGGTTACATAAATACATAGAGAATACCAAGCCACTGTCTTTTGATATCAAATTTATCAAGCGAGACTCGGAAATGCATAAGAATTCCACGGCAGAGCCCGAGTAGAGCCTGCAAAACATGACATCAAACGACACTAACCTGGTAATCTATCTATCAGGTATAAATGGTTTATGCTACATAATGAGTAAATATGATGTGTTCCTTTTTTTAACATTACTTGCTTGTTTAATTTACACTGATGTCACATGGTAACGTCATATGACGTCATTCGACCAATCAATTGTCAGCGAAAGTCATTTTGAATCCTCAGTGGCGTGAATATGTGTATCTAGTTGATGCAGGATACGGCAATTTCATAATTATAGTTCGTCCTACTTTCTAAGCCAATCACTGGACAGTATTGTGCTCCACTTATTTCACATATTGCAACGTTTAACCCCAATAAGTCGTGTATTACCAGATTTAATGATTATCTGTTTTACAGGAAATGGAACATCAATACCCGGATGGGAGATGCATAGTAAAATTTTGCTGAAATATAAATATGTTATTGTTCACATATTGGAGTTTTAAGGAACTAAATGCTGCGGTTGCTAGCGTTCCCTCGCATTTAATTCTTTAAAAATCCAATATGTGAACAATAACGTATACGTATTGGCCAATGCAAAGCTTATTACCTGATACAAATATTTCATGCATCGTCTTTATTTTGTTATGTACCCCTACAAAATTGGAGGTACATATAGTTGCCACCCTGTCCATCCGTCCATCTGTTTGTCTGTCTGTCCAAGATTTACATTAAAGTTTTTGGCTACGTACAATTCATGTTATCATACGTCGGATAGACTTGAAATTTCATATACATATTTATCATAATCTGTATTTCATTCATGCTGCCCCTATGCTCAAGGTCAAGTTCAAATGACTTGGAACTTTGTGTAAAAGTGTTGTTTTTTTTAATTGACATTAAAATGTTTGTGAGCTGTGCATCCATCAGTTGCTGATTACGTGTTATAAATTGACCATGCCTATTTATTCTAATTTAATCTGTGTATTAAATGGTAGCTGGTCTGCCATACATAAACATGCGTATTTTTGTGTTTACATCATCTACAATGCTTGCTCCTACAAGCTCCAGATAAGCTGCGTATTTGCGTAAATACCCAATTAAAATTGCCAAAAACCCAATTGAAATCAGAAGTAGCGAGTATCAAAAAGCAATAAAAAATGTATGGTACCTTTATCACGCTGCAGAAAACAATAAAAAAAACACATATAGCATATTTTTCTTATTTTCCATGAAAGCACATCTTGGTATTTCATTAGAATTGTCTCCAAGGAGACAGTTCTAACGAAATGCCAAGACATGTTTTAATTTTGAAGCGAAGTATTCAATAATTGCGGTCTGCTGATATGTAACCTGTAGTGTGATTTTATTTTACCCAATTCAAATTTTGAAGTACCCAATTGCTTGAGAAATGATGGAGTGACAATACTCAATTACTAATTCCTTATCTGGAGCCCTGCTCCTAACTGCTTGGTCACTTCTGTCTTGTTGGAACATGATGCCTATAAAACAACTTGTGGTGTGGGCAACGGTCCAGTAAGGGATGGTAGGCTTGTTTGTATGTGTATGTGCCAATATGGTGGAATAGGTTCACTATTTGGTACATATCGTTGTTGTTATTGCTGCAGGCACATGGAAGACAAGCGCATGAAGAACGCAAAGGACGCCTTAAGCACATGAAGGATCAAATTATTTTTTTTAAATGGCCAAAAATGTCCAGGTTAGGCGATATATTCATAGGGTCGGGTTGTCCGCACCACAATACTTTTTGTCGAGCCCGCTTGCGGAAAGCGAGACATAGTGATCACAATGACGTCCGTCCGTCCGTCCGTGCTCGTGTTTTGTTTAGGCCTTACCTATACTGTGATTGTGAAATCACACACCACTTATCAACTATCGCTGCGGTGGCACAATAATACATTTATGACCAATGTAGCTCCTGATGAAACCGCACACACATGTAATGATGTACATTTCTTGTTAAAAGCATGACAGATGTTTCATTGGCGGAATGGTGAACTGTGCATATGCTAATCTGGATCTACAGTTGTCGCAAAACCCATAAGCCCCATTTCTCCAGTCACATATGAGGATATAAATATCTAATCTGCCTCAGAGCTCCAGATAAGGTGTGTATTGGCGTATTTTACACAATTGTTTTAGCTAAATACCGTAAAGATTCTAATAGACGCCCATGCTCTAATAGACGCACACCCCCCACTTTTTACGTTGAAAATGACACATTTTTTGGCCGATTTTCACGAAATTAGTGCCTCTAATAAACGCCCAGTACCGACTTTAAACAAAATCGGAGCTAATTGTTAAATTAGATTTTTTTTCTTTCCATTATTTCGAAAGCAACTTCCTTTAAAATCGGGGAAAAAACATAATTGCTACTTTCACTTTCAAAAGCGGAAGCGAAATTCGACTGTTTCCTGTGTCACAGTAAATTCCTCATCAGCAGTAGCTATTTGCACGGACACAGGGTAATCAGAATTTACACGGTTACGGAGACGCCATTTTCAAAGCATCTCGAACCCGACAGATCCGAAACGCTGACGAAACGTCCGTAGGCGTAAATCTGATCAGCATTAATGATTGACGCTGTCTTGATATACATTACCATTACATTTAACATTTCTACCGACTGTACCATAATGACCAGAGTGGGCCGAAACGTCTTGGCCCAAATGTTTGAGAGTAACGTCCCTTAGTTATGTTTTTGTTCAGATAGCAGAACGTCGTATATTTTTTTTATAATTTTCCCTTTGCTGAATAACACTTGCCTCTATTAAACGCCCACCCTGGACTTCGGAGCCAGTGGTGATTCTAATAGACGCGGGCGTCTATTAGAATATTTACGGTACGCATTGATTATCAATAGTGGGAGTACAAAATATGCACAGCAATGTGAAAATATGCATTGATTTTCAAATTGAGTAGTGAAATACTGTTATAAAATTGAAAATTCACTTAGTTGAGCTGCAAAAAGCAAACAGTAGTGTGCAGTAGTGTTTGCTTTTTGCAGCTCAATTAAGTGAATGTTTAAATTTGTTATATTTTGTTTATCATTTGTTCCTATCGTGGTTGGTCCGGCGAACGCGTCGGCGTAAATTAACGCTAGGTGTTCATCCTTATATTATATGAATCTTTGGCTCTTGTGTTACCTGGGAGTTGAATTGGGTTATTGCCCATTATAAAAGTAGTAAGATTATTACTGATCCTACTGCTTGTGGGAGGGGGCCAAGTGATTCTGGTGTGGCGAGGACCTGACATCAGATCAGGATTATTCTGATTTCAGGGTTAAATATATAGTTTTTTTTATTGTAAATATTCAGTTCTGATTTTGGGATCCCCACCCCCCATTTGTACATGTACTTGAACATGTACTTGTACAGGTAATATATGGGATTTAGTACTAAACCCATTAACCCAGACTTAAATAACCTTAGCTGTTGATATGCCGTTAAACCTCAACAAACAAACACAATTAGCTGTTGATAGGCCGTTAAACACAAACCAACAAACAAAACAAACACACCACTTATATCATACAGTGAAACATTAGGTTGGCAGGTTGGGAGCATGTGATGGGTAACACTGGAGTTCATCCCTACCAGTTTTGGCTTTCTTGTACAGGAGAGTTGAATCTGGTTATGCCCATTATACAAGTAGTACGATTAATATTACTTTTAGGGAATAGGGCTAAGTGACTCTGGTCTGGTTAGGACCTGTAGCCGATTTCACTAACATTTCAAAGTATACTTTCCTAGCAAAGTATACTTTGAGGGAGAAATTTTCAATTTTAGGATAAATGTATTAATATTTATTATACTGAGTTTATTACATTATCATAGCCATTTTGGCTGTGCTAATGTAATACATTCAGTATAATAATTCGGCATAGGTTCAATCATCAAATATATACAATCGTTAGTTCTGTATGAAATAATGCATTTCGGAAAAATCAATGATTACTCCCTCAAAGTATACTTTGCTAGATAAGTATACTTTGCAATTTTGATGAAATCGGCTACTGGTCATGCTATTCTAATTTCAGCGCTGAATGTTTACTTTTTTATGTAAATATTCAGTTCTGATTTCAGGACCCCCCCCCCCCTCCACCCACCCATCACAACAGGTGAAATATGGGATTTGACCCCGTTAACCAGAGCTGTTCACGGGCCATTAAACACCATTAATTCAAATCAAATCATCGCTACCGGACTCCAGTAGCCTATTTCATCAACATTGTAAAGTATACTTTTCTAGCAAGTTTAAATTTTAGGATAAATTTATTAATTTTTATTATGCTGAATTTATTACATTATCACAGCCATTTTGGCTGTGATAATGTAATAAACTCAGTATAATGATTCTGCATATTTTTAGCCCCCAGGTGCATTGTTGAATTTGGTTATACCCATTACAAGAGTAGTAGGACAAGTGCTATACATATTGCCTTTAGTGGGTATGGGGCTAAGTAACTATGGCACCAGATTAGGTCATTCTAATTTCAGGGCGGAACATATTATTTTTATGTAAAATAAAGTGTAGCTCCGGGATGTTCCCTCATCTGTACAGGTGAAATTATACAGAGCTCCAGTTAAGGTGCGTAATTGGACCAAATGTTCCGGGTATTTTTCTTATTTCTTCACGAAAAATGGTAAGTTGGGAGTGCTTTAGAATCGTCTCATCGAGACGATTCTAAAGCAATCACAACTTGCCAATTTTGCTGTTAAGCTCCATTCCATTCCATTATTCTGTGTTGGTGCGCTGTTAAGCTCCATTCCATTCCATTATTCTGTGTTGGTGCGCTGTTAAACTACATTCCATTTCATTATTCTGTGTTGGTACGCTGTTAAACTACATTCCATTCCATTATTCTGTTTTTGTGCGCTGTTAAGCTCCATTCCATTATTCTGTGTTGGTGCGCTGTTAAACTACATTCCATTTCATTATTCTGTGTTGGTACGCTGTTAAACTACATTCCATTCCATTATTCTGTTTTGGTGCGCTGTTAAGCTCCATTCCATTCCATTATTCTGTGTTGGTGCGCTGTTAAACTACAATCCATTTCATTATTCTGTGTTGGTACGCTGTTAAGCTCCAGTCCATTCCATTATTCTGTGTCGGTGCGCTGTTAAGCTACATTCCATTCCATTAGTCTGTGTTGGTGCGCTTTTAAGCTCCAGTCCATTCCATTATTCTGTGTTGGTGCGTTGTTAAGCTACATTCCATTCCATTATTCTGTGTTGGTGCGTTGTTAAGCTACATTCCATTCCATTATTCTGTGTTGCTGCGCTGTTAAGCTACATTCCTTTCCATTATTCTGTGTTGGTGCGTTGTTAAGCTACATTCCATTCCATTATTCTGTGTTGGTGCGCTGTTAAGCTACATTCCTTTCCATTATTATGTGTTGGCGTGTTGTTAAGCTACAGTCCATTCCATTATTCTGTGTTGGTGCGTTGTTAAGCTACATTCCATTCCATTATTCTCTGTTGGTGTGCTGTTAAGCTACATTTTTTTCCATTATTCTGTGTTGGCGTGTTGTTAAACTACATTCCATTCCATTATTCTGTGTTGGTGCGCTGTTAAGCTACATTCCATTCCATTATTCTGTGTTGGCGTGTTGTTAAGCTACACTCCATTCCATTATTCTGTGTTTGTGCGTTGTTAAGCTACATTCCATTCCATTATTCTCTGTTGGTGTGCTGTTAAGCTACATTTTTTTCCATTATTCTGTGTTGGCGTTTTGTTAAGCTACATTCCATTCCATTATTCTGTGTTGGTGCGCTGTTAAGCTACATTCCATTCCATTATTCTGTGTTGGCGTGTTGTTAAGCTACATTCCATTCCATTATTCTGTGTTGGTGCGCTGTTAAGCTCCATTCCATTCCAATTCTGTGTTGGCGTGTTGTTAAGCTACATTCCATTCCATTATTCTGTGATGGTGCACTGTTCAGCTCCATTCCATTTCATTATTCTATGTTGGTGCGCTGTTAAGCTACATTCCATTCCATTATTATGTGTTGGTGCACTGTTAAGCTACATTCCATTATTCTGTGTTGGTGCGCTGTTAAGCTACATCCCATTCCATTATTCTGTATTGGCGCGCTGTTAAGCTACATTCCGTTCCATTATTCTGTGATGATGCGCTGTTAAGCTACATTCCATTCCATTATTCTGTGTTGGTGCGCTGTTAAGCTCCATTCCATTATTCTGTGTTCGTGCACTGTTAAGCTACATTCCAGTATTGTGTGTTGGTGCGCTGTTAAGCTACATTCCATTCCATTATTCTGTGATGGTGCACTGTTAAGCTACATTCCATTATTCTGTGTTGGCGTGTTGTTAAGCTACATTCCATTCCATTATTCTGTGATGGTGCACTGTTCAGCTCCATTCCATTTCATTATTTTATGTTGGTGCGCTGTTAAGCTACATTCCAGTAGTATGTGTTGGTGCACTGTTAAGCTACATTCCATTATTGTGTGTTGGTGCGCTGTTAAGCGAAGGTTTACATGGGCTAATTAATGCCTCGGACACACCTGGAGAACATTCATTCATTCCTATAGCATACAGCAATCTCCTGATACAGCTGTTTCCTAAAAATCGATCTTGATTGTGTAGTATGTTTGTCCTGAGTTATACGAACTGTTATTGTTGGACTTTGGACTTCCTCATGACTTTGCTTTGTATATTTTGTTTTCAATCAAGCAACGAAAACTGAGAGGAATTTAATTAGTTGATGCTAACCCGGGAACGGAGATTCGTGCTTGTTTGTTTTTTTTCGAAATTAAAATTGGCGTACTAGCATACATAGCACGTTCTCCAATTATGCAGATTAATAAATGCACGCGCACTTATGGCACACATGGAATTTTAGATGAACAGTACTTCCCTTTTGTGAGAAATGTCAAATCGATAGATAATTATACTTGGTTTGGAACTCGGCGAAATGAACTCTACAGCATGTGCGCCCAGTGTAGCCACATATCAACATCTCCGCATATCATAAATACTTGAACAGGGACCCGTTTCACTAAAGTTCATACGACAAAAATGTGCGTACGTACGGAAGCATGGAGGGGACATGTGTGTTTTTTTATTTATCTCGTGGCCACGACTTATTATGTCGTGGCCACGAGATAAATAAAAAAAAACACACCTAAAGATCTCGTGGCCACGACATAATTCAGGTGTGTTTTTTTTTATTTATCTCGTGGCCACGACTTATTATGTCGTGGCCACGAGATAAATAAAAAAAAACACACCTAAAGATCTCGTGGCCACGACATAATTCAGGTGTGTGTTTTTTTTTATCTCGTGGCCACGACTTATTATGTCGTGGCCACGAGATAAAAAAAAACACACCTGAATTATGTCGTGGCCACGAGATCTTTAGGTGTGTTTTTTTTTATTTATCTCGTGGCCACGACTTATTATGTCGTGGCCACGAGATCACACACCTGAATTATGTCGTGGCCACGAGATCTTTAGGTGTGTTTTTTTTTATTTATCTCGTGGCCACGAGATAAATAAAAAAACACACATGTCCCCTCCATGCTTCCGTACGTACGAATATTTTTATTAATTCGCTTCACACATTAACGTGGTTGGCTAATGCTGCCAGTTTGCGACTACATGCACACACATCAATTCATGCGAATAGTTTCAGTAAAGATTTACCAGCATCGCTTGCCAGTGTAAATGTTATTCTAAAATTAAATTTTGCATTTACGAACTTGTTAGTCTTACGAAGATATTTATGAATTCATTTTACACATTCATTCAGTAGACCCAGACTACCATATTTTCGCTTCGTGTGAAGTTCAGTACATATGACTACAAGGTGTATGATCACATGGTACTAACAACAACAAGTACTGAAACTTCCAGTATCCATCTGATTCAAAGTACGTATTCTTTTATTTTGCCGTTATTGCGTACCGGATTTTGATGAAATATGGCGCATCAAACGCGTCTTGTTAAGCTGCATTTGGTGGTATCTGTATTTTCGCCCAAACTTCTGTCGTTTTTGCGAAGAATCGATTTCCGTGTCTACCGACACGGAAATCGATTCTTCGCAAAAACGACATAAGTCTGTGACGAACTTCATGGACAACCAAATGCAGCTCTCGAAGACGCGTTTGCTGCGCCATATTTCATCAAAATCCGTTGCATATTAAGGAAATTATCAAATAATACTTACTTTGGAGTGGCAACGTTGTTGTTGTAACCTCGTGATCATGCACCTTGGACTACATCCACTCCTAATTTGCCAGTGGGTGGTTGGTCGGGCGAACGTGAAGGCGTAAATTAACGGTATGGGTTCCTTCTTATAGGAAGCACGATTTGCCTGGTTTGGCCCTCGGGTACGTTTTTATCTTTGGCTCTTTTGTTACCTGGGAGTTGAATTGGGTTATTGTCCATTACAAAAGTAGCAAGATTATTACTGATCATACTGCTTTTGGGAGGGGGCCAAGTGATTCTGATGTAGCGAGAACCTGGCATCAGATCAGGATTATTCTGATTTCAGGGCTGAATATATAGTTTTTTTATTGTAAGTTTTTAGTTCTGATTTTGGGATTCCTCCCACCTCATTTGTACAGGTAATATATTGGGATTTAGTACTAAATCCATTGACCCGGCCTTAAATGACTGTTGATATGCCTTTAAGCCCCAACAAACAAACCAACTAATTTGCGAATATTGGTTGATGGAGCAAATGCCGTCCTACATAATAATTTTGCACCTACGAATTTCTTAATCGTACGAAGTTTAGTGAAACGGGCCCGCGCTTAGCGCGATTGGTAACAACTGCGATTCTCATCAATGCCGTCCGGGTTCGATCCTCGAGCGGGGTAGTATGTGAGACGGTAGGATGGTCACCGGATCGGATACATGTAAGTGGATATCCTCCAGATACGGTGGCTTCCTCCCACATTAATAACCAACCTTACACCGCCATCTGTGCCAACGAAAGCATTTGAATAAGTGCTCTCGCGCTTGTTTGTAATTGTTGTGAAATAAGTTTATTGAAACTCGCGCATGTGATCAAAAGCTGCACCCGGAAATCAAACGGCTTTATCGACAGACTCTGAGCACAGTGAAGGTTTAATCAATCGTTCTATTATATCATAGTATAGAACCGTGGATTCTCTGTGACAGGGACAGTACAATTTACCGTAGATTCTCTGTGACAGGGACAGTACAATTTACCCGTAGATCCTCTGTGACAGGGACAGTAAACAATTTACCGACAATTCTCTGGACCAGGGACATACAATTTTACCCGGTAGATTCTCTTGACAGGACAGTACAATTTTTAACCCAAGATTCCTTCTGTGAACAGGGACATACAATTTACCGTACTTCCTCTGTGACAGGGACATTTACCGTAGATTATCTTGACAGGGACAGTACAAATTAACCCGTAATCCTCTGTGACAGGGACAGTACCAATTTACCCGGTATATCTCTGTGACAGGGACAGTACAATTTACCCGTAGGATCCTCTGTGGACAGGGACAGTACAATTTTACCCGGGTACATTCTCTGTGAACAGGGACATTTAACCAATTTAAGGAGATTCCCTTGACAGGGACGTACAATTTTACCCGTAAGATTTTCTTGGGGACAGGGACAATTTAACCACAATTACCCTTAGGGAACTTTCCAGTTGACAGGGACATTAACAATTTAACCCCAATATCCTCTTTGACAGGGCAGTACAATTTTACCGGGTACATTCTCTGTGCAGGGACAGTACAATTTACAATAGATTCTCTGTGACAGGGAGGGGACCATACAATTTTTACCCGTAGATTTACGGTTGACAGGACAGTACAATTTACGTACATTATCTGTGACAGGGACAGTACAATTTACCGTAGATTCTCTGTGACAGGGACAGTACAATTTACCCGTAGATTCTCTGTGACAGGGACAGTACAATTACCGTAATTCTCTGTGGGACAGGGACAATTATTTACGTAGATATCACTGTGACAGGGACAGTACAATTTACGTAGCTTTAACCTTTTCTGTGACAGGACAGTACACCTTTACGTAGTATTTTCCGTGACAGGGACAGTACAATTTTACCCGTAGATCCTCTGTGACAGCGATTGTACAATTTAACCGTACATTCTCGTGACAGGGACAGTACAATTTACCGGTATATTCTCTGTGACAGGGACAGTACAATTTACCTACCGGTAGATTCTCTGTGACAGGGACAATACAATTTACCGTACATTCTCTGTGACAGGGACAGTACAATTTACCGTAGATTCTCTGTGACAGGGACAGTACAATTTACCATAGATTCACTGTTTTGGCTTCCTTTATACGAGTAGTAAGACTAGTACTAATCATATTACTTTTAGGGAGTGGGGTCACGTGATTCTGGCATGGTATATTTAATTCTGATTTTGTGAAGTGAAATATGGGATTGAACCCCGCTAACCAGGCTTAGCATTTGGCAGGCCGATAAACACCATGAAATAAATAAATACAATATACAGAAGAATCTCTGTAAACTGGCCATCCAGAAACCGCAGTGTGTTTATTGGTGCCCCTGTCATTTATGTCCAATGACATTGTCTGTTCATGATTGCAAAGTGCGGAAGCATCTGTTGATTGCCAATATGACAGAACTACAGCGGAACCTCTATAAACCGGACACCCTGTGAACCTCCCGGTATTGCTGTGCTTATGCAAAAACAATGAATTACAGTGGAACCTCTCCAAACCGGACACCCTGGGGACCTCCCAGTACTGGCGTGTTTATGCAACGAAAACTGAATTACAGCGGAACCTTTCGAAACCGGACACCTTGTGGACCTGAATTACAGTGGAACGTCTCTAAGCCGGAAACCCTGGAGGCCTCCCAGTATTGGTGTGCTTATGCAAAAATTCTGAATTACAGTGGAGCCTCTCTAAACCGGACACCCTGGGAACCTCCCAGGGTGTCGGGTTTAGAGAGGCCCCACTTTAGCCAGACCTTCACTGGGCATCAATTCCAACGGCCCAAGATTCCCATATTCGCGTTTGATCAACAGCAATTTTCACTGCAGCAATAAATTTCAATAAATAAACAACAGCCAGCGTGGAAACGGCATATTGATTGATAATTATCGTACCTGGCCCAGTGGATCTTTCACGCCGACGGGACGTCGGTTATTATGGAAATATCCGGGTATCGACCAACTATCGGGTGTCGCATTATCGACTTTTACTGCTGTAACAACAGGAGAATTGAATATTACATACGTCAGATGAACCGATAAACAAGATTCTCTTTTTTGTTTGATTGCTGCAATGAAACGTGAATTTTACATACGCGAGATAAATGATAAACTAGAGTCTCTATTTGTTACATTACTACAAGGAAAAGTGAATTTTGCATACGTGAGATGAACTGATAAAGCAGATTCTATGTTTGCTTCATTGGAAATAGAAGATATTCATATTTTTGTAACGAATATGACATAATTTTATTAATTTATTATATGATCATCGAGTGAAATGATGGTGCGAAATGTACATATTTTAGGAGTGCTGTACATGGAAAAGTGAATATTACATACGTGAGCGTGGTGAGATGAAATGATAAACACGATTTCCGTTTGTTTCATTGCTACATGAATTACTATCCTGTGACGTAACAGGTGAATTGTTCGGATATACGTATGTGAGATAATCACCGAGAGTTTCTAGTCCGCAGTGGGAGGTGAGGGGTTAATCAGTACGACATTTAAAATACAGACTACATAGTCCGTGATCCGTGGTTGACGGATGATCAAGCCGAGATTTGGAATATACAGTGCCTAGTTTGGACTATATACTGCATTGTCTGTGACCTGAGCAGAGTGACGTTTGGACTAAAGACCACACAGACCACAGTCCGAGATGCAAAGTGTTTTATATTATAAATACCTAGTCTGCAGCCTGAACAGTGATATTTAGATATTTGGACTACAAATTACATGTACATAGTCCGCGGTCCGAGTTGCTAGGTTTGGACTATAAATACCGAGTCCGTGGCTGGCATGAACATGAACAGTACCTAATTTGGACTATAGCTTACATCGTCCGCGGTCCGAGATGGTCGGATGAACAGTGTGTGTGTGTGTTTTGGACTATAGACACTACCTTGTGCGCGGCTTGAACAGAGTGACGTTTGGACTATAAACTACATAGTCCGCGGTCCGAGGCTGGCGTATGAGCAGTACTAGGTTTGGAATATAGACATTAGCTTAGTATTCTATACATATACTACATAGTCCGCGGTCCGAGACAGGCGTATGAGCAGTACTAGGTTTGAAATATATAGACACTAGCCTGATATTCTCTACATAGAATACATAGTTTGCGGTCCGAGACGGGCGGATAATCAGTGCGTGATTTGGACTATAGACATTGGTATTCTCTGTATAAATTACACATAGTCCTTCGTCCGAGGCGGGCGGATGAGCAGTACCAGACTAGAGATGGGCACCGGCGACACTGATAGCGATGACGGCGACAATAAGGGGGATGGCTGCTGCAAGGTGTTCTGGAAGTTCATGTTCTCGCACATCGGTCTCTGTGCCATGGTCGTCCTCTATTGTATCGCTGGGGGATTTATCTTCGAGCATCTCGAGAAGGCGAACGAGCTGGAGATTTGCTACGAGTCCCGGGACGAGTACGTTCCCATGGAGGTACGTTGTCCTTTGTTTTCTTCTATATACGTTTATAAAACAATATTAATCTAATGTATGTTGTTATCAAGCATAGGGATTCCTCGGTTCTAGAGAGAATATCAAGCAATTGTATGTTGATATCAAGTTTATCAGCTGGGCTATATACACGTTAGAAGTCCTCGGGAGCCGAGGACTTCCAACGTGCTTACGAGCCGATGATACACTTGGTTTTAAAAGAAACAAGCATGCTACGTCACTCTGTCTCGGTATGTATATGTAGAGAGAGTGTGAATCTAATGTATGTTGGTATCAAATGTATTAGACTTGGCTAGGGAAAGCGCAAGAATCTCTCGTCTTGCTGAACGAGTTGGAGATTTGGCACGAGTCCCGTGACGAGTACGTTCCCATGGATGTATGTGGCTCTGTGCTGCGGTCTGTATATGCAGGGCGACTATCAAGCTAATGCATGTTGTTCTCTGGTTGATCAGGCTCGGCTAGTATTTTTTATTATTCGTCGATTTCAGGACAAAACGTTGGTGAATCTACAGAAGGTGATCCTGGAGAATAACCTGGACACAGACGCCATCATGATCCAGATGAAGTCCATCCTACAAACGTTCAGGTAACTCAGACCGCGCTATATAATTCAGCGTAGTTCCCATTAACCCGAAAATTCGGGTTACGATCCCATTAGAAACCAAATTGCTACCCAGCTCCATACCTTTCGCGAGGATAGCAAGTTAACCCCATCTCTTTAATGTAACACATGGAAGAGTGATTTTTGCAATCGGTTCTCCAGCGTGTTTGATATGTTAGCAATATAAAACTGTCAAATCTGTTCAATAAATTATTAATAAAGAACATACACATGCAGAGATTGGTTATTTTACCGTGTCAATGTGTTTATCTGACATTTACATATATATCTTGTAAATTTGAAAGCCTCATTTCCCTGTTCTATTATTTTTGGCAATTTACTAGTTCTACATCAAAGATTATTTGTTTAAATGTATAAAATATACAGTTTACTAAATTTTTACCTACATGCACCAGATTTGAGTATGCACTTCGGTTTGCTCACATGTTTTGAATAGGTGAAATTGTAGCCGTAGATAACATATCTGAGCTGATAAAGATATTCTACAGTGTCACTTCACAATGAAATGGCAGCAGACCTTGGGCTGGTACCCTGTACTTGCCATTCCTGGTGCAGTATTACAATATAAGCCGGGTTCCAGCCCAGTATTCGTAATCAATATGGCTGATTCTCCAGCCGGCAAACGTTTTGCTTCTGTTTTTGTTTCTGAAACAACGACTTTAATTATGTTATTATTAAATATTCGGTGTGTATAATAAATCAAATACCGCCCTTGGTATGAGGGGATTATTGTGGATTATCTCCCTTTGAAAACAATATCTACATCAGCTATCCACAATATTCCCCTCTTTTATTTATTTATTATTTTTATTACTACGAGTTAGACACGGAAATCGATTCTTCTAACAAATTACAGTCAATCGGCGCCAAGCGTATTGAAATACGCTTCTTCAATGGATCCAACAGTCTTTGCTCAGGAGGTACTTGTTATAAAAACATACGCAAATGTAGCATTTGGCTTCTAGAAATCAAAGTCTCTCCGGGATTGTGAAGCAACCGAAATATGTAAGGGGTCCAGGGGCAACCCCTGTACCCATTACATATTTCGGTTGCGTCACAGCTGAAAGTCGAACCCCCTTTTCAAAAATGCCGGTGACGCCCATGTTGTATAAACGTTTTGAATGCAAATACGCAAATCCATATTTTTACTGAACTGGTCCATTTTTCGTCGACCGGTACTATGTAGCTGTGAATGGAGAAATTGCGCTTGTGGAGTTTGCGACCAGTGTAGATCTATATCAGCCTGCGCATCCTCTCGTGAGGATCTGTATTGTTTGCCATTCCACCAATGCATCACCTGGCATGCTTCTAACTAGCAATATAGATCGTTATCCGCCTACAGGAGTGTGATGTATGATCAGGGGCTATATCACTGGTAACAAATCATAGAAACCCTATTTCTCCAGTCACAGCCACATAATTGGGTCATACTAAACCCAGTTTAAACAAGTATAATGTAGTTCCGGTGGCTACAGCCTCACCATCAATGGAATTTTATTGACAGTTCGTACACAATGGCCACACATGTTTACATTGTCGACAGTATCTGTGACATTACTACAGTATATCTATATATGCAATACAGAGAGTGGAATTATAGCCGACAGGTCGCGACCTCCGACTAGCACTCCGACGCATTCTGGTCACACAGTCATCTTTTCGCGTTTTATGGCGAAACAAATGGCGTCGATTTACGTAATAGTGCGAGGGGTTCGGAGTGACTCCGGCGGCCGTCTTGGCTTGGTTATCTGATCACAGCACTGCAGTTTATGAAATATAAAAATGTACACTTATATGTTCCACTCTACCAGCTAGTTCTAACCAGGTGTGCCAAATAGCGACTCGTCCGCGGGTATTCAAGGCATGGCGGCCAATTGGGAGCCTTATATCAAACAACATATAGGCATATGTGGTTTGAAACGCTGGAGGAACCGTAATATCTCCACTGTTCCAGTACTGAAATACCCGTCAGCTTCTAACAATCGATGCATAGCGTTATCAGGCTACAGCAGTGTGATATTTGATATAGGAGCCATACGCTCAATTTCTCCAGTCACGGCCATATTTACTATGTCTTGGGATTTCATTAGAATTGCGTCCTCCGGACTCAATTCTAATGAAATTCCAAGACATATTCACGATATTTACAGGGAGAAATGACAGCATAATGCATTGTCTTCCGATATTTTTGAACAATTTATAGCCCACACATTTCCCATCATGCAGAGTTGCATTTGATTTCCGTTACAGGAACAACTCGCTGGCTATCGGGTACGACGGGCGTGACTGTAGCCGGTACGGACTGGCCAACGGTCCCGTGCACGAGTGGTCCTGGGCCGGAGCCCTGATGTTCTCTGTCACTGTGATCACCACCATCGGTATGTTGCTTAGCATCGGCGTCATAAGCGCCAACTTTGGTATGTAGCTGTCTCTGTTGCCTAGAAACGGCGCCAGTAGCGCCACCGATGGTATGTAGCAATTGATGTCGCATAGCAACGGCATCATTAGAGCCATCATTGGTATGTAGCTGTCTCCGTTGCCTAGAAAATGCGTCATTACCGCCACCGTTGGTATGCATAGATCTCTGTTACCTAGCAACGGCGTCATTATCACCGTGTAGTTAGCTGGGTTACCTAGCGGCGGGATCACGGCGTCATTATCACCACAGTTTGTCTGTAGCTATGATCTTCGTTCCCTGGCAACGACATCGTTATCATCACCATTGGTATGTAGCTATCTCCGTTACCTGGCAACGATATCGTTATGCCACCATTGCTATGTAGCTATCTCCGCTACCTGGCAACGACATCGTTATCACCACCATCGGTATGTAGCTAGCTTCGTTACCTGGCAACGGCACCGTTATCACCACTATTGATAGGTAGCTAGCTCCCTTACCTGGCAACGGCATCGTTATAACCGCCATTGGTGTGCTGCTATCTACGTTGCCAGGCAACTGCATCATTATCACCATCATTTGTATGTAGCTCCGTTACCAGACAACAACATCGTTAATACCACCATTGGTATATAACTCCGTTATCAAGCAACATTGCCATAACAGAAGCTAAATAATTTGGCCACCCATACTCCGGTGTTAGGATATTGCGTTTTTCTCTATCACGACAGTTATTACTGATTTCTTCCAGGTTACGGGCACATAGCCCCGAAGACGTTCTGGGGCCGGCTGGTGTGTATCGCCTACTCCGTGCTGGGTATTCCCCTCATGCTCCTGTGCCTTGCCAATATCGGGGACGTGCTCGCCGATATCTTCCGCTTCATCTACGCCCGCATCTGCTGCTGTGGCTGCTGTCGCCACAAACAGAAGACGAAGGTGATGCAGATCCAGCCGCTGTCAGCGGAGCCCGAGACCGCCTGGAATGACCGGACCCGCATCATGGCGAGCCAGACCGCGCCCAGTCAAACGGCCGTGTTCTCGCGTATTCCGTCAAAGTCACCCACAAAGGTAGACGTACATTGTATCGTGGGACAGTCTCACTCGCAATGTCTGTGTGTCCTGGTTTTTCAATGTATGATTAGCTACATTATATCGTATGTTCTACTTCGCATTGTCAGTTCTTTGTCAAATACCAGAAGAGGTGAAACTGGCTGATGGCTGTGATACCCATGTGCCGTATAGGATATAGTAACTAGGCAGTGTTCACATATGGTATACATATATTCCACGCATTTACGAATTATTTGTTAATCAAAGCATGATCAGGTATAGAACATGTCTAATTGCAAAGATGTTTAGAGGTTGCACGTGTCTATTGCAGGATGGGAACAAGTCGACCGGAAGCCCGCCCAAGATCGTTCCGCTGGACATAAAAACCCTAAACAGGACCCAGTTGGCGAACCGACCGGAGGCGATCCGCCGACAGCCCATGATCGTGGACGATGACAGTGACGACGACGACGATGATTTGGACGAGAAGAACATCACAGTGCCGCTGACGGTCACCATGATCGTGATCGCCGGCTATATATTCGGCGGGGCCGTGTTGTTCGGACTCTGGGAAGGCTGGGACTGGTTGCAGTCCGCATATTTCTGTTTTATCACATTGAGTACGATTGGGTTCGGGGACGTAGTGCCTGGGACGGACTTCGACAACCCGCAAGCGACGGCTCAGCTGATTCTGGGCGCCATCTATGTCCTGTTTGGGATGGCTATTCTGTCTATGTGTTTCGCGCTCATGCAAGACGAAATAATTTCGAAGTGTAGGTGGGTGGGGCAGAAACTGGGCATCGTGGAGAAAGAGAAAGAAGATATGAACTAATTAACGTCTCAAACCTAAATAACTAGTATAGACTCTGATACAGAGTGCATGATCACGTGGTTACAACAACAACAACAACGTCGCCCACTCCAAAGTAAGTATTATTTGATATTTTCCTTAATATGCAACGTATTTTGATAAAATATGGCGCAGCAAACGCGTCTTCATGAGCTGCATTTGGTGGTCTATGGAGTTTGGCACAGACTTGTGTCGATTCTTCGCAAAAATGATAGAAGTTTGGGCGAAAATAAAGAGACCACCAAATACAGCTTAAAAAGACGCGTTTGATGCGCCATATTACATAAAAATCCGTTACGTAATAAGGACACTATCAAAGAATACGTACTTTGAAATGGTAATTGTTGTTGTTGTTAGTACCACGTGATCATACACCTTGTGATATGTTAATTTAAAGACCAATTCAATCGTCACAACATGATTTTCAAACTAGTCCAGTTATAAGGGGGTAGTTTTTCTCTCTAAAAATATGAAAATTATTTGTAAAAAGTGTAGATACTGATGAGACGGCTCGTTATATTTACATGCAGTTTGAGAAACCTAAAAAGAATCCGTAAACGATATCGAAAATTTACACAAAATGTTTCTGTCAACGTTCGGTGTCATTAATGGAAAATTGCAGAAAGTAATATTGGAGATATGCTTATAAATACCGGTGTTTTTTTTTTTCGAAAATTATAATTTTATAATTCCATCACAAAAATATTTACACAATTCCCTAACATTTGATTGGCCCGTAGCAAGTCTCTGTCCAACATTTATATCCCAGTAAACTCCCATGCCGAACTACTTTCCGTAACCGTGAGGCGCAGTTAAAATAATTCTTAAGAAAACGGAAAATAAACACATTTACTTGATGAATTTATTTCAAATGCTGGAATTATAAGGAATGAATGGCCTTTTTGTGGAATTTATCGGGGATATAAACTTGGAAAAGTCGCGGGAATACTGGACGAGGCCTTCCGGCCTTCGTCCAGTATTCCCGCGACTTTTCCAAGTTTATACCCCGATAAATTCCACAAAAAGGCCATTCATTCCTATAGTATCGCCAATTGTTTATTTTTATCGCCAATTGCGAAAGTGGGATCGCCAGCGGAATTCCTGGGTTATTATGATTACTGTTCGTATGATTGTATGAATGTACATGTAGTTGCAGAAAGCTATTACCGTTGCGCACATTACTACGGAGCCCCGCAGCGCACATAGAATTATTTATTTTATTAACTTGTTCCCACGAAATAACAATTCGTTCCCACGAAATAACAATTCGTTCTCTCAATTTAACAATTCGTTCCCACGAATTAACAATTCATTCCCACGGATTAACAATTCGTTCCCTCAATTTAACAATTCGTTCCCACGATATAACAATTCGTTTACACGAATTAACCATTCTTTCCATTTTGTGGGGCTCCGTAGAATACATAATGCGTTCAAACGGGGGTATAACAATCTTGTATAGCCGAATGTGATAAGATTACGTTTTACACTCATCCTTTAGATTTATTCAACGTTACGAGCTCTTCAACGACTGAGGTAAAAATGGTAATAGAAAAAGCAATTCTGATCACGACCTCCATCATTAGTTTATGTCATGAGTAAATTTAGATGCTTAAGTCATAAAATGCCTATTGGACAAGGTAGATTTTTCGGAATACATAGAGATAATAGAGTATGTAATATCTGTAATAGACAGGAATTAGGTGATGAATTCCACTATCTTTTTAATTGTGTCTATTTTTCCCAAGGAAGAAAAAAGTATATTCACAAAGATTTTTATACATCGCCTAACACCTTCAAATTTAATATAATTATGAATTCTTCGGATCAACAAACGCTAGTAAAGTTAGCATTGTTTATGAAAGTTACCATATCAAAATTTAAATGATGCCGACAGAAGCAGTCTTAGAGGTTAGTGGTGAACACCAGTCTACATTAAATTATCACGTCATGGTAGGGATCTTCACTGCTCACTTCATACGAGACTGGTTTTGTCAGAGCAGGGTTCATTAATTATCATGTTAATAGTCTTAAGGTTACATCATCTTCCTTGACTTCATGTATGTAGAATCACATTGTTTGTGTGTCTTTCATCATGCCATGTTTGTTTGTTTAATATGTTATATGGGCCATGAGTAATAAAACTTGAAACTTGTATGTCCATGATCACGGAAACTAATGATTCTCAGATAAATTAGCGCAGTTTTTTTACGGTTTGACGCACAATATGCTGATTATTTTATATCCAAAGTTCTTTCTCCGTTATCCAGTGCTATCATGTCGGATAGAATAGTACGTTCCAGGCAAGACAACTATTAATAAGTTAGCATAGTCGGCAACATGATTTAACCCTTTCACCCCTAAGTAACTGGAATGAATTTGACATGTTAATTTTGCAACCAATCCAATTGTCACAAAATAATTTTCAGACTAGTCCATTTATGGAAAAGGGGTGTTTTTTGTTTTCAAAATTA